>CM077668.1:310569061-310904061 GCA_039707655.1 Elymus sibiricus | reverse complement strand
CCATACATGCATGCCCGCGGTGGGTTAGCTAGATATAATTAAATAGGAGAGAAGCACAATGCAAAAAGGTAATTGTAGGCCATTCCATACATGCATGCCCGCGGTGGGTTAGCTCTAATTAAACGGCTCAAGGTGATTGTATTGCATATACCTGCATGCACGCCGCGGTGGGTTAGCTCTAATTAAACGGCTCAAGGTGATTGTATCGGCTGTCCTTGACCAATTGACCATTGGTTCATATGAATTTCATTTGGACATCGGCGTGTGCGGCATCGTCTAGATGTATTTGTGTCCTCCTTGGTGGTTGTTTACGTGGACGACGCAACTTTTTTTTTAGATGACTAGAGTTCTTGTGTGGCGAAGCCCTAAAATAAAGGACAGTGGATTTTTCTGATTTTTTGTCCCTTCACACTAATTCTATAACGATTGAAATTTTCACGCACATGCTTTCACTCACAGCCACACGGATGTTATTGTGCATTAGAGAAAAGATTAATTAGTCTTATTAAATAATTTCACCTCGCTCCCTTACAACCAAATAGTGCCAGTTTATATATGTATTTATGTATTCTAGGTGAAAGGAGCCGTCGTGTACGTCTCCATTAGATATGCGAAGCACGGCGTAAAAGAGAAATAAGGAAGGAAGAGAATCCTGACATGCATCCATAATTAAAGAAGGAACATGCCCTTGGAACAACAAATTATAACGGGTTTATGAATCACATACATCAATAAAATTCCTTGATCCATTTCGCTCGTCAATCTATTTATTTTTCCTTGGGGGTCACAAATATGATTTCTATTGTTCTTCACATTCTTGCATTAAGTATTCCTATCAATTATTGAACTATAAAATTAATGATAGATTGATTTAATTTCACTGATTTCGAATTGTTTTATTTTTAGGCTATAAATTTTATAATTGTTTTGTTGTCCACCTGTTGCAACGCACGGGCCCTTTTGCTAGTATATACTTAAGACAGAAGTAAAACAAGCCATCATATTCGTTCACATATGTTAATATTATTTGCACCGTCCGATCAAAATAATAATGGCTGAGATTTAAAAGTTTTTACGTAACATATTAATATGTACGTACCAACATATTGAACTATCACGACTAGGCAAGCAAGCGACGTGACATAAAAAAAGAGGATAGGAAGAGCCATGTCCACGGACGTGCACACATATGGTAATTTTTTTTTACCAGATACAAGTTTTTACATAACATATTAATATGTACGTACCAACATATTGAACTATTCTATTCTAAAAAAAACATATTGACAAGGCAAGCAAGCGTCGGGACATAAAAAAGAGGATAGGAAGAGTCATGTTCAGGTACATGCACACATGCGAACCAACCTGTGGTTGGATGGTTAGGTGGACAGTGGTATCCCTAGCCCACCAGGGTTCAAGTCTTGGTGCTCGCATTTATCCTGGATTTATTTCAGGAATTTCGGCGATGTGCATTCAGTGGGAGGAGACGTTCCCGTCGACTACGAGGCGCCTACGGTGACTTCGTAAAATCTCAAGATGATATGCCGGTTCAGTCTCTCGGAGGTGCTCATAGGGGTAGGGTGTGCGTGTGTGCGTTCATAGGGATGAGTGTATGCGCGTATATATGAGCGCTTGCGTCTGTACTGTGTTAAAAAAAAAAGGTACGTGCACACATATGGTAATTATTTTTTGCCAGACACGTTGCATACAAATAAAAGTAGTACCGACAAGAGACCCGAGTCAAACGCCATGAACAGGAGATGGGACTAATCCAGAGTTGTCCCGTTGGTGTGTGCTGATAGCCAATAGTGGTGTAATCCAATTCGTATTGGCATCCCAAATACAACAAAGGATGACATCATTGTTGATGTCATCACTCAGTAATTTATTTGGCTGCTTTAGAATACTTACCGTGAAGGAAATCGTGTCCTATACAAACACATCATAGACTAGCACCAGGAAGGAAGAAATGGACCTTAAGATGCATATCATCATATGCCTGTAGGATATGCACACGTATAAGGGGATAATGAGGTACATAAGCGGCGCGGTCGGTGACAACCGCGCTTACGGTAATCTTGACAAGCCATTGCCGGTAGACATAGACGATATGCGCAATTGAATGGACCCTTGATCGGCTCATTATTTTGTGCTTGCAAAGACCCGCAATAGGAAATGCATGCACAACGCAGTGATATGAAAGCAAATGCTACATCTATCTTCTTGATCGATTGCATTGCAACTTAGGTTCGAATATGTGAACCTTTATGGAGTATGGACTTGATTACATGCTGATTTTCCTGATTGATCACAGGTAGCGATGCTACACTGTGATCCCAAAGAATCTAATTGATAGGCATGTATTTCGTCAATTTTAGTACGTGTGTAATTTATGTCTGTGAGAATATAGGTAACATATTCTGAGGTTGGATCAACATGTTGGAAACAATGAGCATTGATGTATATATTCGCTGACAATAAGACCAGATGGAAAGTAACACGAAAAATAGTTATTTCAGCTAGGTGGTCCGGGGTTGCTCTGTCCTACTGGCTGACTATCTGAAAACATATTATCAATGTCTCTAATATTATTTTATTCGGTTTTGCTACTTTGTGAATTTCTTAATTATTATCAATGACATCAAGAACCGCCAATCAGAAATTAAGATACGAGCAAAATTTCACATAGCAAATGCTAATGTTTTTACTGGATCAACAGGCTATCATTACTATATTTGTTAAAGCGACTGGCCGTTACTTGATTCTCACGACTGGAACAACATTACGTTACTCTTGCACAAGATGAATAAATTATTAAAATATGGTGAACGGCTTTTTAGATATGTGTGAATAAATTTATAAAATCGATTCATAATTAGTTAAATACCAACTTTAGAGAATAGCAAGTAATAACTGGGGAGATACAATATTTCACTCAGATGGCTAAGCGATTGAGGTAATTAGGGAATAAGATGAGCAGTATAGGCAGCGATGAGACATGTGAAAAAAATCACAATTTTTATGTAGAGGCGTTTTCTACATTTACACGCAATGTTTTTTAATAAAATGTTATTAATGTATCCGGTGAAATTATAGGCATAGAAAGGAAATATAAGGTTACGATCCATCCTTATGTTTTTATTAACTCACGTGACATCGGATTAGAAAATTGTAGTTGAACGATCCACGACGAGGGATAAAGAGGAGTTGACAAGGAAAACCTCAAGAATAGTACACAAAGTCAATGATTTTGTATGGTGGGTCAAGAATCCCACGATGAGATTTGCCGACCTATGGACTATACCAGAGAAGGAAAAAAATAGCCAAAAACCAATCTGAAGGATTCACACAAGTTCACCATGGGCAAAATATTCTGGACCAGCCACGGTGCACTATCCTCACCAGCAGCATAATACACTCGCCAAGAAGATTTTCAAAAAAGAAGAAATTAAACAATATCAAATTGGTAAATCTAGCCGCGCAAATGCGCGCGTCACCCAGCTAGTTATCTCTATGATAAATAAGTTGGGAGGCGAAACATTAAGCCCCTATCTTTCTCTGTGTTCGATGGATGCCATTTGTTCTAAAAATATGCTTTGAGTACTAGCAATCATAGAACACTATATGATAATTGAGTATGTGGAGCTCTTACTTAGACTTTGTTGAAGATAAGTTGAATTGCAATTGTTTGGTGACTAAGAACATAGGTTGTTAAGTTTCAAAAGAATGCATTGTTTGAACCATAACATGTGAATTGATTGCTACTTTATCATGTCGAGTTTTATGAGAAAAAGTTGTTGTTATGATGCTAGAAAAAGTGATTAAAATTATCATTGATCAAACTTATGCACTATGCTAGCATTCACACTTCATAAATTATTTCTTTTATCATTTACCTACTCGAGCACGAGCAGGAATTAAGCTTGGAGATGTTGATACGTCTCCAACGTATCTATAATTTATGAAGTATTCATGTCATGTTTAATATAGTTTTATATGATTTTGGTGCACTTTTATATGGATTTTATATGATTTTTATGGACTAACATATTGACCTAGTGCCCAGTGTCAGTTTCTGTTTTCTGCTTGTTTTGGTTTTCCAGAAAATCCATATCAAATGAAGTCCAAATACAGCGAAACTTTTTGATGATTTTTTCTGGAAGGAAACAGACCCAGGAAGCTTCGGGGGAGCAGCAGAAGACCCACAGGGGCCCCACCAGCCACCTGGGCGCGCCACCCCCCCCCCCCAGGCGCGCCCAGGTGCCTCGTGGGCCCCCTGTGGCCCCTCTTCGCGTGATTCCAACGCCAAAAATTCTTATAAATACCAAAACCCTCAGAAATAACCCTAGAACTTGGACTCCGCCGCCGCAAACCTCTGTACCTCCACGATCTCATCTACAACCCTTTTCCGGCACCCTGCAGGAGGGGAAATCATCACTGGAGGCCATCTTCATCATCCCGGCGGTCTCCATGACGAGGAGGGAGTAGTTCACCCTCGAGGCTAGGGGTATGTACAAGTAGCTATGTGTTTGATCTCTCTCTCTCGTGTTCTTGATTTGGCATGATCTTGATGTACCGCGAGCTTTGTTAATATAGTTGGATCATATGGTGTTTCTCCCTCTCTATCTTGTTGTGATGAATTGAGTTTTACCTTTAAGGTTTCACTATTATCGGATTGAATACTTTTATGGATTTGAGAACACTTGATGCATGTCTTGCATATGAATACCCGTGGTGACAATGGGGTATTATATTGATTCACTTGATGTATGTTTTGGCACTCAACTCACGGATTCTCGAGGTGACATTGGGGTAATCTATGCATATGGGTTGATGCACGTTTTTCGTCCTACTTTCTTGAGTATCTAAGTGACATTAGAGTTGGTTGATGCGTATCATATGGTGTTATTCTAGTACGAACTCTAGGGCTGTTTGTGACACTTATAGGGATGGCTCAATAGATTGATCGGAAAGGATAACTTTGAGGTGGTTTCGTACCCTACAACAATTTCTATCTTATGTTCTCCGCTAATAGGAACTTTGGAGTGATTCTTTGTCGCACATTGAGGGATAATTATATGATTCAATTATGTTAGCATTGTTGAGAGATTGCACTAGTCAAAGTATGAACCCTAGGCCTTGTTTTTAAGCATTGTAATACCGTTTGTGCTCCATTTTATCACTTACTACCTTGCTGTTTTTTTATTTTCAGATTACAAAAACCTATATCTACTATCCATACTACACTTGTATCACCATCTCTTCGCCGAACTAGTGCACCTATACAATTTGCCATTGTATTGGGTGTGTTGGGGACACAAGAGATTTCTTGTATTTGGTTGCAGTGTTGTTTGAGAGATACCATCTTCATCCTTTGCCTCCCACGGATAGATAAACCTTAGGTCATCTACTTGAGGGAAAATTGCTACTGTCCTACAAAACTCTGCGCTTGGAGTCCCAACACGAGTCTACAAGAATAAGTTGTGTAGTAGACATCATGGCGGCCGCGGACTTGGGGTGGTCCTTGGAGTCGAAGGTGATGGCGTACTGCGACCACTTGAGGGGCCACGCGACCTGAGGCTTCGGAAGGGCGGCGTTCACCTCGCGAGAGAACTGCTTGAAGTGGCGGTTGGACGCGGGAGCCTAAGCTTCGACGAGGATGCAGGCGACCGTGTGAGGCTCCTGGTGCCCCCAGCGCCCTCGTCAGGCTGGTTGACATCATTCCTCCGGGGTGGCGGCGGCAGTGGCGAAAGAGCGGCGTTGGCCTGAGGGTTTGGCTCACGAGGCAGGTTGCGCCAGGCGGCCTCCCGAGGCTGGTCGCGCCACGCGGCCTCGCGAGGCTGGTCGCGCCAAGCAGCCTCATGAGGCTGGTCTCGCCAGCCCTGGCGGAAGTTGCCATTGCCGCCGCGGCCGTCCCAGCGGTTGCCGCCGCGGCCACCTCCGCGGCCGGCGCCGCGGTCGTTGCGGTCGCCTCGGCGGCCCAGGCGCTCGTCGTGAAGCAGCTTGAGCTCCCGGCAGTCTTCGGTGCTGTGGGAGTGCACGTTGTGGTTGATGCAGAGCGGGTGGGCATCTTTCCTGGGCTCGTCGCGGTCACGGCCACGCTTCTGCTCGGGCTCCGCCACAAGCACGGCGGGGCCCTTGTGCTTGATGTCCTTGCTCTTGGTCTTGGCGGCGTCGGGCGCCGCATTGGGGTCGTTGTGGATGAAGAGGCAACCTTCCTCAGCCTTGGCGCACTTTGTCAGCGAGGTCGAGCAGCTCGAGCACCGAGCTCAACTCGTCGTTGATGGCGAGCTTCTCACGCATCTTGATGTCTGTGACGCCGGTGGAGAACGCAGAGATGACAGCCGCGTCGGAGGCGCGCGGGATCTTGTTTCGCACTTGGCTGAAGCGCTGGATGTACTTGCGGAGGGTCTCGTCTGGGCGCTGCCGCACATGCCGCAGATCATTGATGGTGAGGGAGCGGTCGTGCGTGCCCTTGAAGTTGGTGACAAACTGGCTGCAGAGCTCGCTCCACGACGAGATCGACGCCTCGGGGAGATTCATGAGCCAGGAGTGCGGGCCGTCCTTGAGGACCATGGGGAACCAGTTCGCCATGACCTTGTCGTCGCCGTTCACCGCTTCGACACTCAGCGCGTAGAGCTGAAGGAACTCTGTGGGGTTGGGGGTGATGTCGTAGCGTGGAGGCAGCTCCGGCTTGAACTTCGCGGGCCACACCACCCGACGCAGTTCGCGAGTGAAGGTGCGGTAGCCCATGCCGCTCGAGGGAACACCGCCGGCGAGAGTGGCGCTGTTCTGGCGCCCAGCCGCCGCGACCTCTTGGACCGCCCGGTCTTGGCGCCCGCGCTGCTGCTCGAGGAGCACACGCACGTCAGGCGGCGCGCGGCGGATGATCTGGTAGCTGGCCTCGTCTCGGACCGGCGAGGATGCGCCGCGGGATGGCTCACACGCCCGCGCGTCGCGCTGGGGCCCAACGAGCTCGTCGCGCAGAGGAGGTGGCGGGGGAGTGCCATGCGCCACGTCCCCAGTGCGAGACGGAGGAGGGCGGAGCGAGTGGGAAGGCGCAGGAGCGTCCCCGGTGGCGTTGATGAGCTCGGTGATGCGACCAAGCCAGGCGGCGTAGCCGGCATCGGCTGGACGGTAGCGGAGCCGCTCATGCGCCATGAGCAGCGCGGCCTGCACGTTTGGCGGCCCACGGCGAGCGTGGGAGGAGGAGGCCATGGCGGTGCGGCCGTCTACCTGCACAGAGGGGTGCAGGGAGGGGTCCTGCTGCTCGCGGGCAGCGGAGTCGGTGGCGGCAGTGAAGGCGGTCTCGATAGGGCGGCGACGGTTGCCGTGGCCCACCGGCTCCGTCAGAGCCACGCGACCTGCCCTGTGCTCAGCGCGCTCGCGGCGAGCGTCGGCCATGAAGCTGGTGGAGTGGAGGGCGGAGAGGAAGAACAGCAGCGCACCCCCTACCTGGCGCGCCAAATGTCGGAAGTCGGGCTCCGGGGACCAAAGGTTCGAACACTAGGGTGAGCTCGTCCCTACCTCTTCGTCCCCTACCCCGGCTAGGCTATGGCGAGACTACGACGAGATCGCGCTGGCGAGAGCGGGTCGGAGGCTCGGTGGTTTACCCAGGTTCGGGCCACCTTGCGGTGTAAAACCCTACTCCTGCTTGGTTGGGATTGCTCTGGTGAGTACAAGCGTACAAGGTAGGAGGAGGTGGAATCGATCTTCGCCTCAGGAGCTGATCCCCTCTACAGCGGCACCCTGCCCTCCTTTTATACCTGCCTTGGTCCTCTTCCCCCGAAAACATTGGCGGGAAGGGTTGCCACACAACGGCAATTTTGAAGGGGAACAGGGGCGCAGTCTATCCTGACAAAAGGTGGTCTTCGCCTGCAAAGAGGTTATCCATGACGCACCGGTGGGCTCGGGGATGGCCTCCGCCCTGCGCGTTGCTACTTGTGAGCTGCGTTGGTAATTCCCTGAAGAGGAAGGGAGATGCAGTACAGTAGAGATAAGTATTTCCCTCAGTTATGAAACCAAGGTTATCAATCCAGTAGGAGAATCATGCAACACCTCGTTGGCAGTACCTGCACACAAAATAACAAATCCTTGCACGCAACGCAAACAAGGGGTTGTCAATCCCTCAGCGGTTAATTGCAAGATTAAATTGTATGATGATAGATAGATAGGACTAAAATACAAAATAAAATAAATAAACTAAATGTGCAGCAAGGTATTTTTAGGATTTTTAATATATGATTTGGATAGACCCGGGGGCCATAGTTTTCACTAGAGGCTTCTCTCATAAAAATAGCACACGGTGGGTAAACAAATTACTGTTGGGCAATTGATAGAAAAGCAAATAATCATGACGATATCCAAGGCAATGATCATGTATATAGGCATCACGTCCGAGACAAGTAGACCGACTCCTGCCTGCATCTACTACTATTACTCCACACATCGACCGCTATCCAGCATGCATCTAGTGTATTAAGTTCATAAAGAACTGAGTAACGCCTTAAGCAAGATGACATGATGTAGACAAAGTATACTCATGCATGAATAAACCCCATCTTTTTACCCTTAATAGAAACGATACATACGTGTCATGTCCCTTTCTGTCACTGGGATTGAGCACCGCAAGATCGAACCCATTACAAAGCACCTCTCCCATTGCAAGATAATTCAATCTAGTTGGCCAAACCAAATCAATAGATCGGAGAGAAATACGAAGCTATAATAATCGTGCATAAAAGAGTTCAAAGAAGACTCAAATAATATTCATGGATAATCTGATCATAAACTCACAATTCAGCGGATCCCAACAAACATACCGCAAAAAGTGATTACATCGGATAGAACTCCAAGAACATCGAGGAGAACATTGTATTGAAGATCAAAAAGAGAGAAGAAGCCATCTAGCTACTAACTATGGACCCAAAGGTCTGTGGTAAACTACTCACGCATCATCGGAAGGGCAGCAAGGTTGATGGAGAGCCCCTCCATGATCGATTCCCCCTCCGGCGGAGTGCCGGAAAAGGCCTCCAGATGGGATCTCTCGAGAACAGAAGCTTGCGGCGGCGGAAAAAGTATTTCGTGGACTCCTCTGTTGGTTTCCCGATTTTAGAGAATTTATAATGGTGGAATTAGGTCAAAAGGGGCAGAGGTGGGCCCACGAGGCACCAGGGCGCCCCCAGGCGCGCCCTGGTGGCTCGTGGCCACCTCCTCTGGCTTCTGCCCTCCTCCCGAAGCTTCTAGTGTCTGTTATGTCCAGAAAAAAATCTCCAAAAAGTTTCGTGGCATTTGGACTTTGTTTGGTACTGATATTCTGGAAAACCAAAAACAGGCAAAAAACAGCAACTGACACTGGGCACTAAGTTAATAGGTTAGTCCCAAAAAATGATATATAATTGCTGTAAATGTATATAAAAACATCCAAGATTGATCTTATAATATCATGGAACAATCAAAAATTATAGATACGTTGGAGACGTATCAGCATCCCCAAGCTTAGTTCCTGCTCGTCCTCGAGTAGGTAAATGATAAAAACAGATTTTTTGATGTGGAATGCTACCTATCATATTCATCATATATTCTTTTCTTTATAGCATGGACATTTGGACTTGAATGATTCAAAGCAATAGTCTATAGTTTGACATGAAGAAATAACTACTCAAGCATACTAACAAGCAACCATGCTTTGCAAAATATCAACGCTAAAGAAAGTTATCCCTAGCCCATTATGCTCAATCATTGATCCATTCATGAAACACACTCCATATTAGCTACATCCAATGCACAAGTATGACAATAGTGCTCTCTAGTTGGTGCTTTATAAGAGAAGATGGAGACTCAAAATAAAAATAAAAATTTGCATAAAAGTAAATAGATAGGCCCTTCGCAGAGGGAAGCAGAGATTTGCAAATGTGCCAGAGCTCAAAGCTTAAATTAGAGAGATAAAATGATTTTGGGAGGCATGCTTTTCCTCTCAACGAAAACGAACGAGAATTTCCAATATCTTCCATGCTAGACACATTATAGGTGATTCCCAAACAGAAAATAAAGTTTGTTTCCTTTCCACCATTCTTTCGCAATCCATGGCTAGCCGTATCCATGGGTGCCCTCCATACCAACACTTTCCAAGGAATTTGTTATCATCATATTAAATTTTTCATTTCATTTCATTTCGGGACTGGGCATCCCCATTACCTGCCACTCTCTCGTGCAATGATAAGTGAATAAACACTCATCGTGAGAATAACCCACCTAGCATGGAAAATATTGGCCACCCTCTTCCGCCTCATGAGCGGTACGGGCACACAAAATGGAAAATTATTTTGAAAATTAGAGTTGGCACACGCAAATTTACTTGGAACGGCATGGAAATACCGCATATAGGTAGGTATGGTGGACTCATTTGGCACAACTTGGGTTTAAGGAGTTTGGATGCACAAGCAGTATTCCCGCTTAGTACAAATGAAAGCTAGCAAATAGATTGAGAAGCAACCAACCAAAAAGTGAAAACAGTCATAAACATGCATTGAACATAACTAACACCGAATAATGCACCATAAGTAGGATATAATTTCTTTTGATAACTATTGACTTAATGTGCATGCATAGGGAATCACAAACCTTAACACTAATATTCTTACTAAATCACAATTACTTACTAACATGACTCACATATTATCATCTCCATATCGCAAAACTATTGCAAGGAATCACACTTATCATATCCAATGATCTATATGAAAGTTTTTATTATATCCCTCTTAAATATTCATCACTTTGGGACCAAATTCATATCTTGTGCAAATTACCATTACTATTATCAACTCTCAAAAAAGATATAAGTGAAGCATGAGAGTGCAAATATTTCTTCAAAATTTTAATCTTATCAACTCTCAAAATAATATAAGTGAAGCACAAGATTTCAAATATTTCTTCAAAATATAGCGACCGTCGTGCTAAAAAAGATTTAAGTAAAGCACTAGAGCAACTGCCTAGCTCAAAAAAAAATTAAGTGAAGCACATAGAGTATTCTAACAAATCATGATAAATGTGTGGCTCTATCAAATTGGTGTGTCCAGCAAAGATGATTGTGAAAACTAAAAAGCAAACAAAGCAAAGACTCATATAATACACGACGCTCCAACAAAACACATATCATGTGACGAATAAAAATATAGCTCCAAGTAAAATTACCGATGGTTGGTAGAAGAAAGAGGGGATGCCTTCCGGGGCATCCCCAAGCTTAGACGCTTGAGTCTTCCTTGAATATTACCTTGGGGTGCCTTGGGAATCCCCAAGCTTAGGCTCTTGCCACTCCTTATTCCTTCATCCATCGTGATCTCACCCAAAACTTGAAAACTTCAATCACACAAAACTCAACAAAACCTTCGTGAGATCCGTTAGTATAATAAAACAAATCACTACTTTAAGTACTGTTGCAAACCCATTCATATTTTATTTTTGCATTATACATACTGTATTCTAACTTCTCCATGGCTTATACCCCCCGATACAATCCATAGTTTCATCAAAACAAGCAAGCAATGCATCAAAAACAGAATCTGTCAAAAACAGAACAGTCTGTAGAGATGTATTTAAAAGCTATACTTCTGTAACTCTAAAAATTCTGAAAAAATAGGAAAACGTGGAAAAACAGAACAGTTTGTAGCATTTTAATTTATGTGGCGAAATTTGTTCCATTATAGGTGGACCCCCAGTGTGTAGTTCGTGGCTTGTTTGTAATAATTAAAGAAAACACGAGAGTTTTTTGCAAAAATACCATGGTGCGACGGGAAAGGTGAGAAAGAGCGTGCGAGAGAGCGGCCACAGAGCTAGAGGGAAATAATTGGGGGAGGGGCAGGGCCGCAGGGGGGCAACGGTGTTGGGAGTGGTTGTGGGCCAAATGCTAGAAAAAAACTAACCTAAACCCTCCAAAATAAATGCCTTCACAAATTAATCCTAGGATGGAGGCATAGTCCCCCTGGCAATGTAAATAGCTCCGGCCCTGCGAGAGATGGAGAGGTAGCGTCTATGTGTGGGAGAGATAGGGAGAGAAAGCGAGGTCAATCGAGACATAGATAGACAGGGAGATAGGGTGAGTGTGGTCCGACATTCGGTCAAAAGAGAGATATGCGATCGAGCTTTTGGGGAGGGTGAGGGCTGTAAGGGAGATCTTGAGAAATTGACCTACATAGACAATGTGCGTGACAGAGTATACAGAGTGTGGATCGAGGCCCAGACAGGGAGATATATCATTTGTGTGTGAGAGAAAGCAAGGTCAATCGAGACATAGATAAAGAGAGAGAGATTGAGCGAGTGTGGGCCAGCATGCGGTCGAAAGAGTGAGAAGTACGGGTTGGAGAGAGTGACCTAGATAGATAATGTGCGTGAGAGAGTATATACAATATGTCGAACTAGGCCCAAACAAGGAGATATATCGTTTGTGTGTGGGAGAAAGCGAGGTCAATCGAGACATACATAAAGAGAGTGGGAGAGATTGAGCGAGTGTGGGCCGCCAAATGGTCGAAAGAGTGAGACGGTTTGGTGAGAGTGACCTAGATAGATAATCCGCGTGACAGAGTATGTAGTGTGTCGATCGAGGCCCAAACAGGGAAATATAATGTTTGTGTGAGAGAGAAAGCGAGGTTAATCGAGACTTAGATAAAGAGAGAGAGAGAGAGAGAGAGAGAGAGAGAGAGAGAGAGAAAGATTGAGCGAGTGTGGGCTGCCGTGCGGCCGAAAGAGTGAGACGGTGTGGAGAGGGTGACCTAGATAGACAACGTGCGTGCATGTGCACGAGAGGGGGGGTCTAGAGAGCCAATGTATGTATCTTGCGAGAGAGGGTGGGAGGGAGAGAGAGAAAGCTCGGCATGGAGTGCAATGGCAGGTGTGTGAGAGAAATACGTTTGTTGAGAGAGTGGGGGAAAGGGGTTTGTGTATTTGAGAGAATTAGAGATCGAAACATGGAGAGAAAGAATGAGCGGGTGTCGGAAACCAATAGCTCTATAAGGTGGTTAAGAGTGGAAGATTGATCGATAGAGGAAGTATGTAGTGTGTGTGTGTCGGGGGGAAGGGGGGCTAAACACAACATTTGAATGTAGATAGTAATAGACTTAATATTGACGTTTCAATTTAGTGCACATTGTAAAATTTGGATGGGATAATTAATTTGGTGCCCTTAGTTGTGTCTCACTCGGCAGGTTTACCCCTAGTTTCCGAAAACACTCGTTCCCGCCCAAACCACTTTGCTCCTCTTATGCTTTTGCCCTTTGACCGTTTGACCGTCACTTTGAAAACTTCATAAAAAATTCATACTAACTCAGAAAAATTCAAATAAGATATCAAAATGTTTATGAAAACATCACCTATATGTGCATGTTATTTGCATTCGTGAAAAAATTGTTGGCCATTCCCCATCTCAGTTTTAGCTCATATGATCTTAGCATGAACAGTAAAATCTAAAAAAATTCTAAATTTTTTTGGTGGCAAACTTTGACCAATGTTTTGAGTGCTTGCCAAGTTTCATAAGGGAATGACATTCGTGGAAGTCATGGCAAAACAACGAAAATCAATGCTCCAAAATTTCATTTTTTTGCCACGACTTCCACGAATGTCATTTTTTATGAAGTTAAAACTGAGATGGGGACTGGCCAACACTTTTTTCATGAATGCAAATGACATGCACATATAGGTGATGTTTTTCTGAACATTTTGATATCTTATTTGAATTTTTCTGAGTTAGTATGAATTTTTTATGAAGTTTTCAAAGTGACGGTCAAACGGTCAAAGGGCAAAAGCATAAGAGGAGCAAAGTGGTTTGGGCGGGACCGAGTGTTTTCGGAAACTAGGGGTAAACCTGCCGAGTGTGACCCAACTAGGGGCATAAAATCAATTATCCCAATTTGAATTGAGGACCATGCATATGGCTTCTGTAATTATTTCAAATTCGTGCCATACATGCATGGTTTGGAAAAGTTGATGCACTAATATTGACCCGATTGTTGTGTTATTTTGTATGTGTGTGGTCATATGCTTGAATACATCCAAAGTTTTCTCACCACCATAGTGTTAATCTTATACATATGAATTTGCATTCAAAAACTTAGCGTGGATACCATTAAATGCGAAATCCACGTTAGAATTGGAGATCCCTATGTCACAAACACACTCTAATTCAAATAACTCATCATTAATTAATTACTAGTATGTCGTTTCGAAGGACTAATTATTTGCAAGGAAAACTGTAACGACCCGACCCAAATGGATCGGAGTCTCTGTGCTCAAGTGTCATCCCTGGATCGGTATGCTGACACACACAGTACTCGAGGATTTATAGCAGAGTTCAATCACACACTTTATTACATCGAGGTCCTCAAAAGAGTATTTATTACATAAATAAGGTTGAAGGCCATCTAAATAAAATAACTGCGGAAGCTTCGTAGGTAAATGAGTCCATCAACTCCATGAAAAACTGAGTGCAGAACAACGACCTATCGCACCTTAATCCTCGTCAGAAAACTCTGCAACATGAGACGTTGCAGCCGTGTAGGCCAGCACATGGAATATGTCGGCAAAGTCACACCATAGAGAAATAATGAAATTTTCTACCTCTATATGCAATATATGGCTGGTGGAGGCTCTAAGTTTAATTTACATAAAGCTAATTTTGTCCTACTACAAAATTAATTAAATTTTTATTACTACAAAGTTGCCATTATTGTGAAGGTTACTCCAACTCAATCCAAACCCAAGTTGTTAATAACCCAATTCATTAATTAAATAAAGTGACGAGATCAACCAATAATTCACTTCTAGATACTCAAATTTGTCCATAACCGGGGACACGACTAATCATGATTAGTTTTTACACTCTGCAGAGGTTTGCGCACTTTTCCCCACAAGACTCGACCACCTCCATGATCAGAAGATCGAGACATAGTTTTTCTGAAGAAGTCCCCTTAACCCTGGGCGGTACCCATCCCGACTATAACCCCTACTTTCGTAGTACCACCCGGTAAGGTTTCCTACAACGTACTCCACTATGCCAGAGCCCATAATGGCTTGTGGCTGCACACGGAAGCGTCTAGGCATGAAATATCGTATGATCCCTTTGAGCCTGGGTGGCATTCCATAGGGTGATTCTCCGGGTACTCCGGTATCCCCTTGGGCAAGCACTGGTTTCTCCAGGTGTCCTGACCATTCCACCCAGATGTGTGTTAATGTTGCCACCTTAAAGTTACCCAAATTATTATTTTTCTCACAACTTTCATGAATTCACACATACCACCCCGTCTACAAGCATGGCTTAGCAATATAAGACATAACGAATATTCCCGGGGTGATTAAAGGTCATAGGTTCCTACCTCATGAACTACATAGCAATGCCACAATTTTCCCAATCCTACTCATGCAAATTTTAATGGTGAAACTAATGCATAGTAAAAACTGGGTATAGAAAAGTATGATCAAGGTGTGAACTTGCCTTGCTGACGATCATTGAACTCTAAGGATTTGTAGTAGCAAGCTTCGCACTCCGGATGATCTAACGAAGCAAACATTGACACACATAAGAAATCAAGCAAAAGATCCAAAAAGAAAACGAATAAAAGACATGGGAAACTCCAAAAACAACCAAATAAAGTTTATGTATAGAACGTAATTTTAACAGTAGCAAAATTATATGATTTTGAGTTCTACATAAAGTACACGACCTAAGCTTTAATATGCAAAAAGAATCAATTAAATCGGACTTATATATTTCAAATTATAGCCAAAACAAGTTTAAATATGAATCTGTTCAAATTCAAATTTTAAATTGTCAAAAATATTTTTAGTTTGGTTCTCTGGATAGATGGGATTTTTATGAAACCATAGGAAAAAGAATCAACGAAATTGGACTTGTAGATCTAAAGATATGATAAAAGAAAATTTGGAATAGGATCTGAAAAAGAAAACTCTGAAAACCCTAGATTTCGGCCGACCGTGGCGGCGGTGCCACGTGGCGCGCTTGCGAGAGGCTGCGGCTGTCTGTTGCGGGCGGATGGCCAATCGCTAAGAAAAATGGTTCGAATGGAAATAAAAAAAAACAGAGATCTAATCTGAACTGATAGATCGCGATCTGACGGCTGGGGTGTGTCTGCTGAGTAGCCAAAGTGGCGAACGGCCGGAAAATAAGTGTTTCGGCGGTTGCGGCTTATAAAAAAAACAAATCAGTCAGGTTTTTATTAAACCGTGGCTCGGTTCGATCTAAACCGGAGAAGACCAAAAATAAAACCGATCTATATAAAAAAAAACTAACTGTTCGCTTTGGATCTAATCTAGAGCGTAGAAACCAGATCGGACGGTGGTGGGCGGCGGTGGCTTACTGCGAGGTGGACGACGGCGAGGGCGGCTTGGGCGTCGATGGCGGCGGTGCTCCGGCGGTCGAGGGCGGCGGCGGAGTGGACGGGAGGATGCGGCGGTCGAAGGCGAGTCCAAAGGTGGTGGCGGTGGCGGTCGGCGACGACGGGGTGAAGCGGGGTGAACTTGGCCGAGCTTCAGTGCTCCGCGGCTCTGGTGAGGGGTGCGCGAGCTCGGGGCGGTCTTTGTAGATGGAAAGGAGAGTCGAGACCATGTCAAAAAGGTGCGCACGGTCGAGGGCTCAATGTTTACAGAGAGAGGGATCAAGGGGAGGCTCACCGGCGTCGGAGTTGACGGCGACAGTAGCTTCGGCCGGCGAGATGCGATCGACGAGCGTGTGGGCTATGGGTGGTTTCGGGCTCGGGGTTTAAGGGGGATCGAGATAGGACGGGGCTAGGTATTTATAGGACATCATCTTGGAGGAGGGGGCGGCTTTGGGGATAGAATCCTGAGTTCAAACGAACTCGGGTGTCGACGGCGTGCGCGGGCTGGACTCCAGTTCGACTTGAGGAGGAAGAAGAAGGGCGCGGGCCC
Source organism: Elymus sibiricus (assembly GCA_039707655.1). NCBI lineage: Eukaryota > Viridiplantae > Streptophyta > Magnoliopsida > Poales > Poaceae > Elymus > Elymus sibiricus. The sequence continues at coordinate 310,887,126 of CM077668.1, read as the reverse complement.
AGGGTGTCAGCGGGAGAGGGGAGGTAGCGAGGGGTGCGGGTGACCGACGCATAGAGATTTCACGCGGCGCGCGTGGCTGTGGGCTGAAAGGCCGGCTGGGCCGATTGGCTAGCGCCGGCCGGGCTGGCGGAAAACTTTTTTTAAACAAAACCTTTTCTGTTTTTTCTATTTAGATAAATACTAAACATAGAAAATACAAAGTAAACTAAATAGAAAAATTCTAGAAAATTCACATAATTATTTGGCAATATATAGAGCCATGTGAACTTTATTCTGTCCTAAATGCAATATTTTTCAAATAAATATTTTTGATATGCTAATAAAATTTACATTTAAATAATTTGCAAATAAATCCAAATAAATATATTTTGATTTCAAATTCAATTTCCAATATTTCCTTTCTGTTTTTGAAGAAGTCCTTTTATCTTCTCTCTTTATTTTATTTTTGAAATAATGGAAATGAATTCGGTGAAACCAAAATTGATTCTGTAGGCGGCCAGCCACCGCCGCTCAAGATCTGCTTCTGTAGGCGGCCAGCCAACGCAAGCGCATCACCCTCAATGGCTCTGAAGTGACCCGCACTCTAGGCGAGTATGCCTAAACGCCGGTCCGAACTAGGTATCCACATATCACTGCGCTATGCACTGTTCCGACGATGCTTGGATATCCTTTTACTGCTCTCTTAGCTTATACGCCTATGCAACTCTGACTTCAACTCTTATTTCTTCTGGAGCTATCATCTGAAACAAGCAAAACGATTTTTCAGCAAAGCATGACAGCGCTACGGGATCTGGTACACATCCTGCATGCTCTTATAACCTTGTAAGTACCTGTCCTTCGGTACAACAGCAAGGTCGATTCCTCTCATTAGATCAACCATTCGCCATGCCAAAAATGCAGAGGGGGAAGGAAGGAGTACATGGCCTGCACATCCAAGCAAGTGGTAACATGGACTTCTTCATGGAACATCCCAAGCGCAAGCAGAGCTGCAGTGAGCCTGTACAACGAGCTAGCGTAAGTCCCTGCATTTCATTTAATTCGCACTGGCCTGCGTGTATGATTTGCGTGTATGATTGGGGCAGTGAAATGTATTCTAGTGGCGCTTTTGATTTATCCACATAATGGTTGAATTGCTTGTTTCTATGAACTGAGTTGGCCAATAATGAGAAGGATGTCAGTCTTTTCATCATATTGTAGATTGCTTAGATCTTGATAGGCCAAATATAATCGCATGAATTATACAGTAAAAGCCAGTGTGGTGTGTATTCCTACAACTAGTCTCACAACCTGTCCTCATATAATATAACAAGGTCGCACCATCTTATAAGATTAACCATTCCACTTACCAAAATGCAGTGTGGGAAGGAAGGAGTATTGGGACTGCGTATCCAAGCAAGTGATGTCATGGACTCCTTCGTAGAACCTCGTAAGCGAAGAAGTTGAAGTGTGCCTGTACAAAGAGCTAGCGTAAGTTCAGTTATCTGCTTGGAATTTTAGTTAGCCATTGATTAAAAAATTGTTCAATTACCTTGCTTGCCTTAATTTAGTTTGCTACTGATTACATAAAGCCATAGCCTATTAATCCTATTATAGACTGCACCTATCTATCTGTTTGTTACTGTTATAGAACTACCTGTGCCTGAACTTCAATAGCTACTTAAGCACGTAGATAGCTTGTCATATCTACTTCTAGGGTGCAACAAAATTCATGTGTAATTTACCTTCTGATACCCTGTTTGTTTATCTTGTTTGCTGCTATGACTTCTAGCACTAGTAATGTTTGCATGTTCATGGAGAGACAACTGTCAGGTTTATATGAGGGACACCGTCTTTCTAACTTATATATATATATATATATATATATATATATATATATATATATATATATATATATATATCTGTGTGTGTGTGTGTGTGTGTGTGTGTGTGTCAGAATCATTTTGCTTACATGAATGAAATTTAGAGATGTATGTGTTGCTGGTAAACTCTACCGACTTGTTGCTTTAATACGTTGCCAAAAACTTGTTAATTTTACTAGTTCATGTGTAATTAAATACGTTGCCAAAACTGGTTAGTTTTACTAGTTTGATGTTAGTTTCTTATGGCTCTTGCAACACTTTATTTATGCTTGCTAACTATTAAGTTTTCAGGATCCAATTGAAACTCCGATGGCACAACATGTATGTTCTGAAAAACTTTCTTGTTTAACTGGTTTGCTGCTGTAACTTGTTGCTCTAATCATGTTACCAACTTCAACTTCTCAGGATCCAATTGGAACTCCAATTGCACAGCAGGTACATTTTGGAAAACTTATTTGTGTAACAGGTTTGCTGCTGTAACTTGTTGCTCTAATCAAGTTATTGACTACTCAACTTTTCAGGATCCAAGAGAAACTCCAATGGCACAACAGGTTGTTGGTTTAACTGCTTTGCTGCTGCAACCGGTTGCTCTAATGATGTTAATAACCTATACTTTTCAGCATCCAATCGCAACTCTTTAAATCCTTGTTTGTTTAACTGGGTTGCTGTTCTAACTCCCAGCTGAGATGTTCTGCTAACTTCAACTTTTCCGAATCCAATCGGAACTATAATGGCAAAACAGGTTAGCCCAAGATCAAAGAGCGAGGTCCCCATGGACATTGGATCATCCCAGAGCAGTGGCACCGGCCCAATCGTGCATCATGAATTGCCAACTGCTGATGCTCTAGAGGCTAAACTATTGGTAGAAAGAGAGTCTGCTTCTGCACTTAGCGATTAAGTTGACATGTTGAGGAAGCAAATAGCACAATCAGAAGCAGTACTCACGAAAACCATTAAATATTTGGTGGATTTCACAACGAAGCAAGCTGAGACTGACCGCATTGTTAAGGTTCTGGAGGAAAAAAGGAAATTAAAATCCCACTTGGTAAATCATAGGTGAAATGTTTTTTCCATCGTTGAATTACCTTTGTGTTGTTTGTTCATGTAGTAGATTGGAACCATTTGTTTTAGAGATCATGTAATATTTTTTTTGGCCTGCATTTTTTTTGAGCACGAGTCTGTAATTATTGATAAGAACATGAGACATTTCATTTTTTTGTTGAGGCAAAGACATTTCATTTTGTTTGCTATGCCAGGCATACAAAATATGCTAATCGGGCTGATTGTGCATTCAACAAAAATAGTAGTATAGATGGGCCTTAAGTGGCACGCATCTGAAAGGGCCAAGATGCTGTACTAGCTTTGGTACAAAAAAAGATGCTCTTGTAGCCAAAAACAGTACAACGACCTAGCTTATGTATGTTAGTTCATATTATTGATCCATATACTCTATAGGTGGTCATATGTCTGTTAGTTTTCTATATTATTGGTTGGTTGGCTCAATATTTTGAATTTTGAGACATCGCTTGGCTTCTGAAATTCATATATAAATGGGAGTACACTATATGCTGCTTGTGTCATACATGTTACAATTGAGTTGAACATATAGTTGTTTCAAATATTCGTATTCACCTTAAACTGGATTAAACCTTCTGAATTCGAGTATCATGGCATTTGTAAATCATATTCATATATAAAGGTGGAATACATCTTTGTTGTGCTTTTGAAGATATATAAAAAAACATAGAATGATTTATAAAGATTCGTAATCGAATACAAAATGGGTTCGAATTTAGTTGCGAGGATAAACGTGAATGCTTATTCTCCCAAGATTCGAAAGAAGCGGCAAAACACCCACTCCCACATCGGCTGCCCGAAACTAGTGTTTGGGAGATGGAAATTACTGTCTACCCCTGACACGCACAGCCTATCGGCCCGATTTCCACTGCTCTAAATAGGGGTAGGTTTGTAACTTCACTCAGACGTAACACGACCGCCTCTCACCCTATTCAGACACGGTGGGCGCCAAATGTGGGTGGCAAAACACATTTGATTCAAGCTTGTCCCAAGGACCTCTCTCCCCCTCCATTTCCCCATTCATACACGGTGGGCAGCAAAACAAACTCTCCTCGGCCGAAATCGATCTAGGCTAATATTTTAAGTAGGGGCAGGTTTGTAACTTCACTCATACGTGACACAACCGCCCTACCTGTCAGCCCCGTTCATACACCGTGGGCGCCAAAACACCCTCTCCTCGCCCGAAATCGCTCTCGGCAAATATTGGGGAGATGTGAGATTACCGTCCTATCCCCAACCGACGAGACGTCCGAAATTTTAAACGGGGGCTAAGTTGGTAACTTCCCCACATTTCAGACAAGCGCCGCGTCCCAAAGACATGGTTCCCCCGACCCCTCTCCCTCCATTTTCCCATTCATACACCGTCGGTGCCAGAACACCATCTCCACACCAGCCTCCTCCGTCCGCCACCCCATCCATCGCCGCCCTCCTCCACCATGCCGGAGCACCTACCCAGACCGCGGCGTCCACTGCAAGAGATCGACATTCCTCATCCACGGCGCCGAACCAGGAGCCTTGCATCGCGTCCTCTCGCTTCATCTGCGTCGTCGTCCACCTTGCCGGGGCCGCTCCGACGACCTTCTCGTCCACCGCAATGGGACTTATGCCCCGATGCCTCCGTCTACCATTGCATATCTGCTTCCACGCTGCCGATAGCCATCGCACCCCCAATGCCTGCACGGCGCCGCAAGAGAGGTGGTACTCTTTCATATCTGCTCAACTTTTTGATCTCAACCAGAAAATAGATCATCACTTGTTTACTGTACTTTCTTTTCAGCTCTTAGAATCTTAGTTGTTAGTTCAACGCAAACATTGGTTGCTAAGTAGCCTTTGTGCGGTTTGCAGCTTCAGATCTGCCATGGCACAACATAATAGGGTTTAATTGATCATGCTTAGGGTTTCCCCCCTTTTATGATCACTATACGATCAGCCTACATGCTTCGTGTCATAATAGCATTGCTCCACCCATCAAGCTAAACAAGCTTAGTTATTCAAATACGAATCTGATATGATGCTGATATTAGTAAAATAGAGTTGTTTAATTGGTCAGCTGAGTGTTCCTAATTTAATTTCGAAATGCATGTGCACCGTTGGGGCGGATCTACAGGGTGGCCAGGGTGGACCGCGGCCCACCCTGGGATTTTGGGTCGGCCTATATACCATAAGAGATTAGAACATGGTTAGCCAGCCAATGCCTTTGCTAAAAAAACAAAAAAGCCAATGCCTCCAGACCCCGATTCCCCTCTGTTCTGCTCCGCTTCCGATCTCTACTCGCCGCCAGCCGCCTGCCTCACTGGCGACTTGCCGTCGCAGGACGCCATGACTTTAGGAGGAGACGCCGAACTAACAGGAGGTCAGGAGCCGCTCGCCCAACAGCGTCACCGCTGCCCAGCCGCGCCGGCGTGCCCAGCTTCCCAGTCCGCTCAGGGCTCAGGCGTGCAGCACCCACTCGGCCAACCCGATTTATCCTGAGATACGCCGTCCTCAACCCTCAGCAGCCACTTCCCATCACCCATTTTCTAATTGATTCATCACTCATTAGGCAGGACTCTCATTAGGGTTTGTTGTGTACTGAGTGCTACCTACATTTAATGGTTCAGATGTTTCAGTAATCTTTAGCACTTGTAGAGTTGACAGGGTTTCAAAATTCCTCGTCTAGGAACAAACACTAGTCATGTTGATTGTTGGTCATAGTGACATTGACCCAGATTGCTACCACAGGCCAGGTTTGTTGACAATTTTACTAGTCTTTGTTACTCATTTGATATGATATCCAATTATTCACTTCGATTAATTGCAAACAATAAGTGCTAGCCCAACTTCTTGATTCAGATTTTGGATGGTTTCTTACCGCAGTTACGATTCTGCATACTTATCCTAGTAAGCTCACAAGTAATGATTGATTCACTAGCTTTATGCTTGCCTTGTCATATTTGTTGTCAATATTTTTTTAGGGTGGACCACCCTGTTTTAAAATCCTGGAACTGCAGACATGAGTGAATAGTATTTCTCTGTGTGATCTCTTCCATCATGTGTGGGCAACAAACACTGCATTGTATAGAAAGAAAAGTGTTATATCCACCTTTTACATAGACTACGATCTTTTACATGGAATACAATCTGCCTACGTGCTTTGTGTCGCACTACCAGTACTCCACCCTTGAAGCTAAACATTATGACATTCATAATTCTGAAGTTTATTTGTTCAAATACGAATTTGATATGATGCTAATGTTCCTACTTCAGTTTTGAAATGTGTGTCCGCCCCTTATAGAGACATAAGAGGTTTGTATTTCTATGTGTGGTCTGGTCAGCACGGTTGGGGGATGAACTTTGTATATCCAGGGGTTTGTAGGGAGACACTATTGGAGTAGAATCCGCAATGCATTCCAAAGATAATCTGGCTACCTTTTATGTTTTCGTGAATCTCAGATACTGAACATCATCATAATGATTATGAGCTTGGGCGCATGAGAAGAATAAAGAAGAACAATGACATGGCTATCAAACTTGGCCTTAAGGGACTAAGATCCATTCTGGATGCAATGGAATGTGCACGCTCTCCACCTACAGATTCGTGTTCAGAATATGATCCTAACAATGATTCTGAGCTAGAGGGAGACCTAAGTCAATGTAGCTCCCTAGTGGAGGAGTCAGAGGCACATGCCCTATCTTATTCACCCATCAAGGTGCTTGCTCTAACTTGGCAAGGTTATATTGGTCGCACATATCTTGCAAATGATGCTTTGCATTGCTTCTACTTTGTTACACCGCCATTTGCTTAGTTTACACATCATATATGTGAATATGCCATGCCTATCCAATTTCAGTACATATTCCATCTGTCATCATACCATATTTCTCCATTGAAATGCTGTTCTTGTGTATCAGACGTTCAAAAGGAAGAGGGCGATTGCTGATCGCGATGGAGCACGAACAAAGTATTTGGAAAAGGTAGTGACACCTGATAAATCAAATAGCGCATTAGGTGTAGTGGCAATATCACCAGACCCACAAAACACAACCCCAACTCTAGTAGACTCTACCCCTACCCCACTAGCCATCTCAGATGCCCCAACTCAGCAGACCCCATATGCAGCAAAAAGTATGACGATTCCAGTTGACATAGCACCAGCTCTACGACGTAAAACCCCCATTACAACAAAGCGTACACCAACTCCAGTTGCCAAATCCCTTTTTGAACTGGAGAGAGCCCCAATTGCAGCAAATAGGACCCCTGTTCCACTTCTTCCCAGTTTAGAAGTCGAAGCTTTTATTGTTGTCAGGAACTTTGTGCGCATCTTTCCTTCATGGAAAGATTATACTTCAGACAAACAACAATTTCCAATCTTCCTCCACAACTTACGTGTAAGTAATGTACTAATGTTATTCACGGTAATTAGTGCCTATGTTTCTGCTGACAGAACTCAAGAGATTTCATTCATTTAAATAGGCGAGGACCAAACTGGATAGTCAAGACGAGCAAAGTTTGATTGCACTTTTCAAGCACGCTTTGAGGAAGTATGATTGCTACCTGAGGCAAGCACACTTCGATGGCAAGCCTCTAAACGAAATTTCTATAAAGTCTCCAGTGCTTCATTTACTAGACAGTGACTGGAATAAGCTTGTTACACACTGGTCTTGTCTGCAGAGTAAGGTACTGTCTATGATATCACATCACAATTTGAACTACATTTCTGCATGTGCCTTACCGTCTCACTTGTATGAAAACTGTTTGCAGGAGAATATCCATCCTCAAGGGACAACAGGATCTCACAACTATACTGCACACTGCATTGCTCTTGTGAGTAGCTCTTGCCCTGTATCACCATACTTACTTTCATAGCTGGTTGATTATGTAGCATCACTACACATGTTAGCCTCCTTATCCTCCATTTGGTGGACATTATAACATCTGTATTGACTCTTACATAAATTTAGAATCAACCCAATGCTTCTGAAGAAGTTTAGCTCTGAAGTCCTCTTGTAAGGACCGAATGTCTTGTATCACTGTACTTACATTAACAGCTACTCCATCCGTCCCATAATATAAGAGTGTTTTGTACACTACACTAGTGTACAAAACACTTATATTATGGGACGGAGTGAGTAGTTCATTGGGTTGCATTACTCTTTCATCTTGTCTCCCTCACCCACCATTTCCTAAAAATTATCAGATCTATATTTAATCTTACCAAAAAGTTGAATACACAGACAATGCCAGTGCAGAAATGTAACCCATTGCTCTTCTCAGTACATTTTGTCCTGTAACGCTGTACTTACATGGATGGGTAGTTGATTATGTAGCTTCACTGTGCATCTTATCTTCATTATCCTCTATCCCTTCTAGTATTATCATATCAATAATTACTCTCTACAAAATGTAGAGTACAGGCAATGCTTATGAAGAAGTTTCTGTGCTGAAATTCTTGAGTTATCCCTCCCTTGACATGGAGAAGGGCATTATAGAGCCGGTGTTAACTATTAATGTAAGTCCGTCCTTCTTAATCCTTTCTCCTCAACTGCTGTTTAATTTGCTCATACTCCCTATCGTCAACTGCTGTTTAGTTTGTTGTTTCTTTCAAAATGCGAGTTCACAACAACTGCAAGTTTCAAGTTTTAGTCGTGAAACCAAATTCCTTATTCATACCTGTAACACCCCAAAAATTTAACCAAGTTTTATTAAGTAAAATTTGACCAGAAATAAAATTTTGAATTATACTAGGACTTTTATTAATTTCAGATTCCTTTCTGTTTTCTGTTTTCCAAAATTCTTCCCTCCATATAGAAACTTTTGTAAAATATTATGGGCTTTGGTAGTTTTCTTAAATCATTTCATTTATATTTTAAATAACAGTAGGAAATATTTTTCATAATAGAATTTGCCCCAAAATAATTCCTTTAATAGCACTTTCAATACTTGAAATGCTTCTGTTGCACTACAACCATTTTAAATAATTCCTTAAAAATTCCACAAAAATTATGAGGGGTCAAGTGATGCCTATAGATCACTTTTATGCAAAAACCCAACTTGGCCTTTTGAAAATTTTGAGCAAAACATCCTCTTTTCATTTCTCTCCCATTCTTGAGTTACAACTACAACTCCAATTTTCCTTGCTCCAAAAATTCTAAAATTTTTCCACCATATAGTCCTTCCAACCAAACCCTTAAGTCCAGAAGATCAACTCCATTTGCATCTTCCAAACACACCAAATAAATCCTTCAAGTTTGGGTCCAGAACTGAATTTCTCCAAAACTTGCACTAACAAGTTTTTCTTTTTGCCAAACCAACTCCACCACCATCTCTGTCGGCCCCGTGGAACCCAGGGTACCCAGGCCCGTCTGCCTTTGGCCAGGGCGCAACGCCCGGCGTGGGCCCAGCAGGCCATCTTCATCATGCATCTCACCAAGACTCCTCATGAGGCCTTGCACTCCTGAGGTCCCCTCCTCAGGGAGCGGGCGAGCAAGGCTCGACATCTTCACCAACGGCCTCACGAGGCAGCCTCCCGAGGTCTCCTCCCAAAGGCGCTCAAGACGAAGGCTGTTCGGTCCGGCAGCGCGGTCTCCTGCCCATCACGTGGGTGACGCGCGCGGCGACGAACGGCGACAGATGCCGTGCCAGGAGGCGCGGATGAAGAGGGTTTCCCGTTTCATGCTAAGGGAGCAAGGCCAGCTATCTACTCCCCAAAGCAACACCAAAGGTTGCCCGATTGGCGAAAGAAGACCAGGACGGCGGGCGCGCAGGGCGAAGGTCATCACCGAGCCCACCGGCGCGTCATGGATCATGCTTTGGCAGGCGAAGACCGCCTTTAGTCAGGATAGCCTGAGCGCCTGTCCCCTTTCAAAACCGCCAAGTGTGGCAACCCTTCCCGCCTAAGTTTTCGAGGGGGAAGAGGACGAAGGCGGGTATAAATGGACAGTGCTGCCATTGTAGTAGGGGGGCCGATCGATTCCACCATCTCCTACCTTGTACGCGAGAACATCTTCTTGCTCACCATAATCAAAACCAAGCAGGAGTAGGGTTTTACACCGCAAGGTGGCCCGAACCTGGATAAACCGCTGAGTCCACGGTCCGCCCTTCGCTAGCGTGCTCTCGCCGTAGCCTCGCCGTAGCTTAGCCGTGGTAGGAGACGAAGAGGTAGGAACAAGCGCACCCCAGTGTTCGAACCTTTGGGTCCCCGGAGCCCGACTTCTGACATTTGGCGCGCCAGGTAGGGGTGCACTATTATTCTTCCCGCTCTGCCCTCCATTCCACCAACCTCATGGCCGACGCACGCCGCGAGCGCGCCGAGCGTAGGGCCGGCCACGTCGCTCAGACGGAGCCGGTGGCCCGCGGCAATCGCCGCCGCCCTGACGCCGAGGCTGCTGTCGCCACCGACCCCGCTACCCGTGAGCAGCAGGGCTCCTCATTGCACCCCTCCATGCAGGCGAATGGCCACACCGCCACGGCCTCCTCCCTCGCCCACCGTGGGCCGCCAAACCCGCAGGCCGCGCTGCTCATGGCGCGCGAGCTGCTCTGCTACCGTCCAGCTGACGCCGGCTACGACGCCTGGCTTGATCACATCACCGAGCTCGTCAACGCCGCCGGGGACGCTCCGGCGCCTTCCCACTCGCTCCACCCTCCGCTGACTCGCGCTGGGGACCTGGCATACGGCGCTCCCCCGCTGCCTCCTCTGCGCGACGAGCATGGCGGGCCCCAACGCAACGCGCGGGCACGAGAGCCGTCCCGTGGCGCGTCCTCGCCGGTCTGAGACGAGGCCAGCTGCCAGATCATCCGACGCGCGGCCCCTGATGCGCGAGTGCTCCTCGAGCGGTAGCGCCAGCGCCAGGACCAGGCCGTTTAGGAGGTTGCGGCGGAAGGGCGTCAGAACCGCGCTGCCCTCGCTGGCGGCGTTCCCTCGAGCGGTGTGGGCTGCCGTGCCTTCACACGCGAGCTGCGCCACGTGGTGTGGCCCGCGAAGTTCAAGCCTGAGCTGCCTCCACCCTACGACGGCATCCTCAACCCTACGGAGTTCCTTCAGCTCTACGAGCTGAGCGTCGAGGCGGCGAATTGTGACGACAAGGTCATGGCGAACTGGTTTCCCATGGCCCTGAAGGATGGCCCGCGCTCCTGGCTCATGAACCTTCCCAAGGCGTCCATCTCATCGTGGGCCGAGCTCTATAGCCAGTTCGTCGCCAACTTCAAGGGCACGCAAGACCGCTCCCTCACCATCAACAACTTGCGGCACGTACGGCAGCGCCCAGACGAGACCCTCCGCAAGTACATCCAACGCTTCAGCCAAGTGCGCAACAAGATCCCGCGCGCCTCCGACGCGGCCGTCATCTCTGCGTTCTCCACCGGCATCATGGACGTCAAGATGCACGAGAAGCTCGCCATCAACGGCGAGCTTGACTCGGTGCTTAGGCTGTTTGACCTCGCCGACAAGTGCGCCAAGGCTGAGGAAGGCCGCCTCTTTGTCCACAATGATCCCGACGCGGCGCTCGATGCCGCCAAGGCCAAGAATTTGGACGCCAAGCGCAAAGGCCCTGCCGTGCTTGCGGCGGAGCCCGAGTAGAAGCGCGGCCGTGACCGCGACGATCCCAGGAAAGACAGTCGGCCGCTCTGCGCCTATCACAATGTGTGCTCCCACAGCAATGAGGACTGCCAGGAGCTCAAGCTGCTCCGCGACGAGCGCCAGGGCCACCGAGATGACCGCAATGGCCGCGGCGCCGGCCGCGGAGGTGGCCGCGGTGGCAGCCGCTGGGATGGCAGTAACGGCAATGGCAACTTCCGCCAGGGCTGGCGCGACCAGCCTCGTGAGGCCACCTGGCGCGACCAGCCTCGTGAGGCGAATCCTCAGGCCAATGCCGCTCTCCCGCCGCTGCCGCTGCCACCCCGGAGGAACGACATCAACCAGCCTGATGAGGGCGCTGGGGGCTACCAGGAGCCTCGCGCGGTCGCCTGCATCCTTGGCGGGGCTCAGGCCCCCGCGTCCAACCGCCACTTCAAGCAGCTCTCTCGCGAGGTGAATGCCGCCCTCCCAAGGCCTGAGGCCACGCGGCCCCTCAAGTGGTCGCAATACGCCATCACCTTCGACTCCAAGGACCACCCCAAGTCCACGGCCTCCGCAGGCGCACTCCCCATGCTGTGCACTCCCACCATCAGCAACGTTGCGGTCACCAAGACCCTCATTGAGGGAGGCGCTGGCCTCAACATGATCTCCATCGAGACCTTCGAGACGCTCCAAGTGCCCTATGACCAGCTGATGCCGACCAGGCCCTTCTCCGGAGTGACTGATGCTCCACCATCCCTCTGGGGCAAGTGCGCCTCCCCGTCACCTTTTGGCACCCGCAAGAACTACCACACCGAGCTCATCGACTTCGATGTGGAGCACATCGGCCTGCCTTACAATGCCATCTTGGGCTACCCAGCTCTCACCAAGTTCATGGCGGAACCCACCACGCCTACAACGTCCTCAAGATGCCTGGCTGCGCCGGCATCGATCATCACCGTCACCTGCGATGAGAAGGACGCGATCAGCTCCCTGGAGCGCGCCTACAAGGTTGCGGCCGCTGCGCATCCGGCTGACGAGGACGCGGCCGAGCTTCCTGAGGCGGTGCCCATGAAGAAGAAGCAGCTGTTCTCCCAGGACCGCGCCGAGACGAAGAAGGTGTCGGTGGACGGCAGCGGCTCCGGCCCTGCCTTCACCATCGGCGCTGGCCTTCCTCCCGCATAGGAAAGCGCGCTCGTCACCTTCCTTCGGGCAAACTCGGATGTTTTCGCCTGGAAAGCATCTGACTTGTCCAGTGTGCCAAGGGAGGTGATCGAGCACCACTTAGCAGTGTGCCCCAATGCACGCCCTGTCAAGCAAAAAGCACGGCGGCAGGCGCCAGAGAAGCAAGATTTCATCGTCAAGGAAGTTCAGAAGCCCCAGGAAGCTGGGGTCATTTGCGAGGTGCGCCGTCCCGAATGGCTCGCCAACCCAGTCGTCGTCCCCAAGAAAGGCAGCAAGGAGCGCATGTGCGTCGACTTCACCAGCATCAACAAGTTCTGCCCTCAGGACCCCTTCCTGCTACCGCGAGTCGACCAGGGCACTGGCCCCGCCGTTGGTGGCACGCGCATGCCCTTTGGCCTGAGGAACGCCGGCGCCTCCTTCCAGAGGCTGGCGCCCCTCGTGTCGGGGCCTCGTGAGGCCCCTGCTCCTCGCGAGCCCCCAGGGCCTCGTGAGTCCCCTGGCCCCGGAGGAGCGGTCTTCGTTGCCGCGCCTCGCCAGGTGATCTGACGACTCCCTAGCGCGGTCCTGACGAGCGTGTCCGAGGCATCACCTCGTGCAGCCCACATCCCGTCTCACCGCGCCTTCCGCACCTTCGCTCCCGGAACCCTTCCGCCAAGGTGATGTGGTTTAACGCGGCTGAGGGCGCCCCACGGGCTGCACCAACCTCAAGATGATCCATGCCAGACACGGCAGCCTCGCCCCTCTCCATTTTGGTTGTGTAATGGATTTTGCTGATTTTACCCTCATGAGTTATGTTGCCTACTTAATTGCGTCTTAAGTACGATGCCGTCCTGAGAGCGCCACGCGCTCGCGACCCCTCCCCTGACCGATTCCGTGAGCGGGGGCTAGGCACGGTGCCTATGCTCGGGTCCGTCCCTGCAACGCCGCCAAATCCAAGCGACTGAGCTCTGGCTCACGGGCCTGCTCCCGTGCACGTCACCTCACCAAGGTCCTTGGTGCCTTATCTCCACACGCAATGGCCACGGGCGAGCTAGCGAGCGCGTGCCGCTCTCCCCATTGTGAAATTCGTTGACATGCAGTGTCCCAGGAAGCAAGCCGCACGGGGACCTCGCGGGCGTCCTCTCGCGAGCCGACCTACGGCGGTCGCCTAATCAAAGGACCTCGCGAGACGAAAATACTTCGTAGGCCGAGCCTCGTGAGTCGCATGAGATCCTCATGAGATGTGGCACGTCCGACACCGCTCTCCGCCAAAAGCTAAGTCTAACTACCTCGCGAGACGCCCTTGTCGTCGCTCAAGCTCTCTCCCTTCGCAATCCCGCTGAGCGCTAGCGTTTTTTCTTCTGCATGAGCCGCTTGCCCACCAAAGGGGGGCTCCCTGAGCATCGCCCCTCAGGAGCCCTCACTAGTTCCCGGTGCCCCTCACCTCCTGGCCTTGTCCCGGCATCACGACCGGACATACCAGCGGCGGCTGAGGCCCGCTCGGGGGCTGGGTCCTGATGGCGTAGAGCGCTGAGGCGAACAAAGAAAAAAAACCCGGCCTCACGAGAGAACTTCGGGAGGGAACACATACATCCCAATCGCAAAGCATTAAATTAAAACATCAAGATATTGTTTTCACACCCCCACGGGGCTACATCGATTCGGTGCAGGAGAATAAAAAGAAAGAAAGGGCCTAGGCTGGGCGCCCTCACCCCCAAGACTCCAGCACGGATGCCACGTGCGTCCCCGAGAAGGTGCAGCAGGCAAGTGCGGCTCCGTCATCGTGCGCATGGTGCCCGCCCGCAGGGGTTCCGGAATCATCGCCGTGTGCGCCTAGTCGGAGTCCTCGACCTCGCTCTTGACGCGGGGGGAGCTGTCGTCGCTTCCACTTCCATCGGAGGGGGTGGCACCGCTGCCGCTGTCATCCTCGCTGGAGGAGCGGCTGTAGCTGCTGTCCTCGCTCTCCGCGCAGCACTCCTGACGGCTGCCAGAGATCCCAAAGATCTTCACGAAGAGCATGCCGGCCCCGTCGTACTTGAATTGGAGGACGTGCCCCCGCTTCAGGCCGCGGGCGAGGGTGAACGAGTTCCACCCCTGCTTCAAGAACATGAAGCCCAAAGGGGAGAACTCAGTCGCCACCCAGGAGGGGCCGTTGCAGCAGCCATCGGCCTGCACCCACATGTCCAAGGGCGCGCGGTCCGCCATTGCCTCCGCGAAGGAGTCCGGGAGCCGGAGCCAGGTGCAGGGGCTGCGGTGCGTGTTCACTATGAACTCGTGCGCCGCCTCCACCGAATGGCTCCCTACCTGGGGCGGTAGCGTGGCCGCCCCGCCACGGCGACCTCGGTCGGGCGCGCCTCGCCCTTCGCACCCGCAGGTGGCGCCCCTTCCACGGCCGCTAGGCCCAGTGCCGGCAGCTCCCGGGGAGCGCCCGCGCCCCCGAGGCAGAACCTTGGACGCGGCAGCGGAAGCACGGCCGCACCCTCTTGCCCTCGCCATCTCTGCGGCAGCTCTGGCAAGGCAAGGCGGGGAAGGTTGGAGGAAGAAGAGGACGGGTGGAGGACTCCGCCTTCTCCAGCGTCGGGAATCGAAGCAACGGAATGTGCGAAGGAAGGCAATGATGGCCTCACGCCGCGCGGCAGACTTTATGTCAGCGCGAGCAGTTACCGAGGCGTCGTGGGAGAAGTGGGGGCGTCCCCCGTCACATCATGCGCCACGCGTCGCGCCTGGCCCGTAGGCGGTTAGGGCCCGCGTCGTTTCGCCCCCTAGTAGGCGGGAACGTGCGCGCCACGGGCCTGGGGGCTACTGTCAGCCCCGTGGAACCCAGGGTACCCAGGCCCGTCTGCCTTTGGCCCAGGGCGCAACGCCCGGCGTGGGCCCAGCAGGCCGTCTTCATCAAGCATCTCACCAAGACTCCTCATGAGGCCTTGCCCTCCTGAGGTCCCCTCCTCAGGGAGCGGGCGAGCAAGGCTCGGCATCTTCACCAACGGCCTCACGAGGCCCTCTCGCGAGGCGGCCTCCCGAGGTCTCCTCCTGAAGGCGCTCAAGACGAAGGCTGTTCGGTCCGGCAGCACGGTCTCGTGCCCATCACGTGGGTGATGCACGCGGCGACGAACGGCGATAGAGGCCGTGCCAGCAGGCGCGGATGAAGAGGGTTTCCCCTTTCGTGCTAAGGGAGCAAGGCCAGCTATCTACTCCCCAAAGCAACCCCAAAGGTTTCCCGATCGGCGAAAGAAGACCAGGACGGTGGGCGCGCAGGGCGAAGGTCATCAACGAGCCCACCGGCACGTCATGGATCATGCTTTGGCAGGCGAAGACCGCCTTTAGTCAGGATAGCCTGAGCACATGTCCCCTTTCAAAACCGCCAAGTGTGGCAACCCTTCCCGCCTAAGTTTTCGAGGGGGAAGAGGACCAAGGCGGGTATAAAGGGACAGTGCTGCCATTGTAGTAGGGGGGGCGATCGATTCCACCATCTCCTACCTTGTACGCGAGAACATCTTCTTGCTCACCATAATCAAAACCAAGCAGGAGTAGGGTTTTACACCGCAAGGTGGCCCGAACCTGGGTAAACCGCTGAGTCCATGGTCCGCCCTTCGCTAGCGCGCTCTCGCCGTAGCCTCACCGTAGCTTAGCCATGGTAGGAGACGAAGAGGTAGGAACCAGCACACCCCAGTGTTCGAACCATTGGGTCCCCGGAGCCCGACTTCCGACAATCTCTACCATCCAATGAGACACCATCCTGCCAAAAATTCAAAACCAACAGAGCCACCTAGATCACCTTAGCATTTCATCAAACATCTGGTGGGCATGGCAGAATTGTTGCATTCTTTTAAACTGCAAATGCCACTTGACCATTTGACCAAACCAGCATGTCCATCATCACCACCATACACACTAGCACCACCCTACCAAAGGTCAGCTCATTTGGACAGCCTAGGATGCGCTGGCATTTGGTCGAGCGCCATGCAGGCACTGTCAGTGTGCGGTCGGAGCGCCAGTATGGCAGTCGTCGGCACCGACCCCGCATGGCCACTCTGCTGCCTCCCCCTCTCGCCCTAGCTCTCCTCTAGCTCACCGGATCGACCCCGAAGCCTGCCGACACTCTCTCCTGTCTCCTAGCACCGGCCATCACCCACTTGCGCCGCCCGCTGCCGTGGACTTCTCGGGTACGGCACCGGCCGGGGCACCTGACGCCCTTCCAAGCCAACCAGTGCACCCGGGGCTCAACCGCCAACCACCCAAGATGATCCGAAGCTTACTGGCCTTACCACCTCGCCGCCGTCCACGGTTTGCCATGAATGGCCGCCCGCCACCTCGGCCTTCTTTGGAACCTGCGACGCCGCCTCCCCCTCCCTATAAAAGGGGCCAACGAGCTCGCTCAGCTCCTGACCATCTCTCCTCCCCTCTCCTGCAAGCCCCCGAAGTAGCCACGTGACCGGACGAGGTCGTCTCCCTCGCCTTCGACCGCCACAGCCACCGCCACTTCCCGGTTAAACCCGAGCTAACTAGAGCCTCCCCATCCCCAATTCCTTCACCACTCAACTCCTAGAGCACCCGCAAGTTCATTCCATCTGCCAAGTTCACCTAACGGAGCTTGAGGTCGGAGTTCCTCTTTCACCCGACGCCGCCGTCCGTCGGGGAAGCTCACCACCGGCAACCCCGCGCTTCCCATCGATCGTGACGCCTACCAGGAGGATCGCCATGACCCCCTGGTCACGTAGGTGGCCTCAGCTCCTCGAGAGGTGCCGCTTATCTCCGGCAACCACCGCCGGCGAGCTCTCTGTTGCTGTCGAAGGAGAGAGGAGACGAGGACGACCGGGTCAAACCTGACCAGTGGGCCACGCAGGCCCACTATTAGTGACCCTGGACCGCACCGAGCCGGCTATAAGTGGACACGGGTTTCCCCGAAGCCGTCTTCGCGCGGGGAAAGCGTAAACCTACAAATACTTCTTCGACGTCAGCAACCTTTCCGCACGGCCGAGCGGCTGGGCCTGGCCCAGTGGTGCCAGATGGCTAAATCCCGCCCAGGGCGCGCTGCTACCGTCAGGTTGCTGCCTTTTCTCTTTTTCTTTTCCAGCAGGATTCAAATAATTCTACAACAACCATTTCAAACCTAAATTTGATGATTCAAAATTCTGCATACTCCTAAATTCATGCTCTATTAATCCAGCTAGGGTGAACATTTTTCCTAAGCTGTGTTTCTGTTGGATCTATTAAATAGTCCATTTCCTTATTTATTTCAGCTTAGAAATTCCCTAGGAAAATCATATGAACTCCAAATCATTTGATTCTTTTTCTGATATTTCTTATTTTTCCCTTAGTTTATTTTAGTATTTATTTCAAAATTTTCCAAACAACTTTTTAGTACTATTTTGGCTTTATGTGGTAATTGCAATATTTTGAAAATAGGAAAAATGGAGGGAAGAGAATTTTCAAAACTTTTGGAGTGCACCCAACACTTCTGCATAATCAAGACAAGCATCTTGAACACTTGATTTGGTGAATGCATAGTTGTTTGTTTGCAAGAATAATTGAAATATGAATATGTTGAATTCAAATAGAATTTTCATATTGCTAGTTATACATGCATGATCCCTCGGTAATATTTTATCTTCATGAAGTATGAGTGAGTATGGTTATTTTCACATGTCACATATGCCTATGTTGGTCCGGACTAATCTGCAGGAAAGAATCAGTCATGAGAAAAGTGACCGTGAGACTGAAATCTTATGGTGACGAGAATGATCAGTGAGGGCATGTTGGAACATGCCAGATGGTGACCCTGTTGGGTACTACCAAGGAAATATATTGTGCTAACCACTGCAGGAAAACTTAAACCTCCTGAGTCGACCGTAGATCGAGTCTTGTTCCGGTAACCCCCATACTTGTTTCGTGCGGCCACTTGTCCCTGCCACATGTAGGGTACGGTTCAGTAAGTTGTTAACCCCTTTCATGGCACACACCGTACAGAGAGGCCATGGTGAAAGATACCAGAGGCCTCTGGTAGGCATGTCACTTGGTCAGGGGGCATGGGTGTATCCGGCTGGGCCGAGAGGGGGGCACCCCTTGTAATCTGCACGTTGTAAATAGTGATCCCATGCTAATCGAGACGATGGTCTCCCCGTCTTAGAGTTTTTCTGGAATGATACCTTGGGTGATTCCGGGCATTAGAACGGTTAAGCTGGTGTGAGCTGGTTAGGTATGTTTTCAACCCAAAGGCCGTAATTGGAACTAGTCAGCGTCTCGGTGTTGACTAAAAAAATCATTTACTAGTGGGTAAACAGTACACCCTCTGCAGAGTTATACCTATTCGAATAGCCATGTCCGCGGTTATGGACTACAGTCTGGGTTGGTCAAGTGTCGGTCTTACTGTCGGTCTCAGGAGGAAATGATTAAATTCATCATGATTCATATTTGCAGGATAATTATTGTCACTACTGACGCCAGCATGAATTTTATTGTCATCATGACTATTATAGTGGACTAACCTTTTTCTTCTATATGCAACCTTGAGTATCACTTGGGATGGCTAGTCCACCTGGATACCCAGTTTTATTTTCTTTTCTGAGTATCACTTGGGATGGCTAGTCCACCTGGATACCCAGTTTTATTTTCTTTTCTGAGTATCACTTGGGATGGCTAGTCCACCTGGATACCAGTTTTATTTTCTTTTCTGAGTATCACTTGGGATGGCTAGTCCACCTGGGTACTCATTTCTTTTCAAGACCTCTCGAGGCATCGCTTTCAGACACCCGTTTGGCATTTCTTTTCAAGATCTCTCGAGGCGTCGCTTTCAGACACCCGTTTGGCATTTCTTTTCAAGACCTCTTGAGGCATCGCTTTTAGACACCCATTTGGCATTTCTTTTCAAGACCTCTCGATGCGTCGCTTTCAGACACCCGTTTGGCATTTTTCTTGGAATTCCTCGGGCGGTCCAGCGCCCGATGTTCCATTTGATTTTCTTGGTCTATTACTAAAATGCTATATTTATTTATCCACACCGTATTAATATTTACCATGCCATGCTTTAATTTCAGTCAGCATATGCATATAAATTAACCCATCATGATCATATGTACTCTATTTTATTCGGTATATCTTTTGTTCATGATGTTTGTGAGTACATTCAAACATACTCACTGGCTTGTCCCTGGCTATTGTCTTGGCCAGATCACGATTAGGAGAAGAGCACCATGAAGGCACACCCCGCAACCTAGGAATCGGAGATAGCAGCCACGCGGGATAGGAGTTATCCAGGTCAGCTGTTCCTGTGGGAATGAAACCCCGTCGACATTGGAGAACCATGAGTGGCTTCCGTCACCCGTCACTAGAAATCATTGTTGTATCATTAGACCTTTATGGTCTTGTATCCAATTCTTGTAACTGCTTGGAATTCTGTAGCAAGGACGTGTCCACCAGTAACAGTAATCCTGGGGCTGGTGACGACACGAGGGGTCATTTGCTGGGATATTGTGTCCCAGAAATCCGGCCCCGACAGCCTTGGTGTCAGAGCCCAGGCTGACCATTGGCTAATCCTATCTAAGCCTGGTCACTATCCCTAGGTTTCCACACCGTCCAAATCTTTTCTGTCCGTAGCCAAACCCATCTCATCCGATAAGCCTACATAGTGGCCAACCGACATCTTTTGACAGTCGGTGCCCAACCTATCAGCCATGTCCATAGGCCGTGTGCAGGGGTGGAGCTGGAGCAAATGTTACCCGATGCACCACTTTAGCAAGGCAAAAATATTTTAAGCAACAATGTATTAAATAAAGATGTATTTCATCACTTCTAGCACATATTATTGAATATAATCGAAGGTGATTTGTAAACACAAACTTTAGCCATCAAAATGCTTACAATAATGATAAAACAAGGGACAGAATTACTTGAAACATATGTCTTGCATTTCCAAATTCCAACATACATTGTTGGACAACATGGTTCGGTAACCTACACGATACAAATAGAATTAAACCTACTAGTAGAACATAATAAAATGCCCAAATAAAAGTACTTAGATGGCTAAATATCTGAAAATTACCTTTAGTACGTTCTATTCCCCCGAGCCATGAAATAATAGCATTGGTGACCTTTTTTCATTTCTTCTTTCTACACATAACAGGAAACCTTATCACTCAAACTTTCATCATTGAGGTGATTGCGCAAGCAAGTTTTGACCAGTTTCATAGCAGAAAAGCACCTGTGATCGTGCTTTCTTTGGGGAAACATGTCCACAGTATCTATATTACAAATACAAATTACAAATGAGACATATACAGATAAATAAACACACCCTAATTAGAAGTTATAACCCTAGAAAATGCCCCACGCTTTGTCAAAACATAGTGATCTCTATTATATTCACTACAAGTTTATACAAGATTGTTGCAGTCTGTAAACAAATTTAGGAGAAGTAAGACAAAGTCGCTACCACAATTGTGCCCTTTTCTAATCTATATGGACGGAAACCAGGCCTGATGAGACGAAGATTCAAGACGAAAAGGTTGCGAAATTAGTTACCGAGTGTGTCGTTCGTGTGCGTCGTGTCGTCACCGTGCGACTGTGCGAGGAGAGGACCCAGGCTGCGTGGCCGGCGGCGTCCGGCGGCAGGGGGGCTGCTGCTGCTGCCGCCTGTATACGTGACGGCGACGCGTACGGGTAGGCTGGCTTCGTATGATAGAATCAATCGATTAGATTTTTCTGGTGGAAACTGGATCGATTAGGACGCGTACGTGAGGAGTGGATCGGCAGGCGAACTGTCATGCGTGCGTACGCACGCGTCGTGCTGCTTTGGGCCAGTGCGAAGGCCGGAGGAGTGGCTCAAAAGGCTGACCCTGATGCACTACTCTTGGGCCACCCTGATGCACTGGGCCTTTTTAAGATATAGGTACAACTAGCAAATTTTTCCACCCGTATTCCTGTGCATACGGGCTGGCCCAATGGGCTCCGCCCCTGGCCGTGTGCCTGTGGCCGACACCTGAGTTGTCCCACCCACAAGTGGGCGATGGAAGACTCTGCTGGCCTATAAAGGAAGCCTTGCCCCAACCCCGCACATCACAGCCTCACTCTCAGTTCGATATCCAATCACCAAGATGCCTGGTCCCTTCGTTCGCAACGAGACCACCGCATTCGAGCTCGGAGACTTTGTAGTCATTCTCGCCAACTCGTCCGTCGTGCCTTTGGCACAGAGGAGCCCCCGGAATATGTTGTGTACCAGGATCACACGAGTGATGCCATCCACCACTTTTGGGCCACGGTGCACATCTACGGGAGGGGCACCACATCAGAACGTCCCTACCGGTTCACCAGGAGGACGACCTCCGAGAAGCCCCAAGCCATCCAACTTGCAGCCCGAGAGGCTGTAGTTAATCTCCGACATTTGTCGCCGAGGGTTAACATCCGTCCTTTCTACTACTACCCTAGCCGTGAAGGCTATGGTAGCCCGACCCAAGTTGCCAACGGAGACCATGAGACGGATCCTACTCTAGTGCATCCGGTGCGCTACCTGAGAGCGCAAGAGGCACTATTCGATTAGGTCACCCTTGATCTGATTGCAACCCGCAGGACGCTCGCTCTCCTGACCCCGGTGAGGAGTGAAGCTGCACCCGCCACCGACACCCCGATAGTGCTGCTTGGGAGGCCAGTCGAGCCCCCAAGGTCTGCTCCTGTTATCTCCCTAGGCAATGCCTTCGCCTCCCCAGGGGAACTCCGTCGTATCTTGGAGACCTACTCCAATGGGACTGTGACCTCGACACCCCGCGAGGGACACCACCGCTACCCCAGCCCTGTAGCTCCCATCCGACCCCGGTCAACTCCGACACCGAAGCTCACGGAGAAGCTTCGACATCTGCGGGACATGCCCGGCTAGATGTCAACGAGGTGGACTGAGTCCACTAGAATTGTTGTCGAGCCTTAGTGGCCCGGTTTTCCTGTATTTTTGTAGTAGCAGTTGTATGGCGTAGTAAGTTTGTAAGTTACTTGTGTACCATTGCCTTAATAGTGGTATGCATGATCTAGCGTAAATTGTTGGCATGTGATGATAGAGTAAATTCTAGACATGACTGCCGCACCCCTCCCCCTAACCGACACGCACAGTAATACGTCACATTCCTTTTGAGATCTGAGACTTTGACTCAGACAACCCTACGCCGGAGCCGGTGCACAAGTCATACCGGCGCCGCCTCATGTTTCCTAACCCAGGTATTTTATAAGCGGCCGTATCCCACTCCACATCAGCCACCATCAACCTCGATCACTGGTTTTCCCCATTCATCCATCCATGTCTCACCCCGGAGCCTACCTGAGAACCCCAGATGCGAGCCCCGACAGTTTTGTCCAGGTTTTGTGGGATTTCACCCTCAATAATCTTGGTACTAGCTACCCACCCCAGTATGAGTTGTTCAAATTAAGGATCACCCCTGGTTCCTCGAAATACTGGGCAGTTGTGCACATTCCACCAGAGGATTTAAACCAAGGCCCTCCATATGTTGTCTTCATCGGGAGATCCATGCCAACCTCTGGCATGGCCATTGAGGCTGGTGCTTATGAAGCAGTTAACCGTCTCCGATTCGCGGTACCCGCTGCCAGCGAAAGAAAATATTCCTATTTTCCGAGCCACGCGGCTTTTGGAGTAGAAGCGACGTTCCGCTGTGAACGTATAGAAAAACACCCAGCTCTGGCCAATCTCATTCAGTATGTGATGGTCCAGGAGCATTTCACCCAACAACTAATGGAGTATCTCCATTATCTTGTTGTCCTAAATCCCCAGATCGCCATTGGCGGACCACCTCTGCCAACTCAGGAGGGGCATGTTCTTCGTCTACTTTCTCCACTACCTTCGGAAGAAGAAGAATGTGCTCCAGCACCAGAAACCCTTCCGCAAGACCCCATGGATCTCATCTTCAAACCGTAGACGGTCATAAGTATGGTTGTTGCTGTATCTAGCACCTATTTACTTAATGCAATCTTTGCGATGTATATTAGGGCATAAGTCATGAATGCATTGCAGTTTGCCTATGAATATTCGATTGTGGTGATCTGCATTTGGTTCATCCTCCCTTAGGGGAGAAAAAATTCTTAAGGGCCATTATCACCTGATTTTCCAACATAAGTTTTATTCGCGTGCTGCCACGGCATCCGGCTCACAGCCACACCCGCTATACCACATGCACTAAGTGCAGGAATCACACACACACACATAACATCTAATTAACCGCCTCGCTCACTGGATCACTCTCACCACACCACAGTTTTTCCGAGGAAAACTCGTGGGTTTTTATTTCTACGGAGCCTGCTGCAGGAATGCACTAACACTCACTCGTACCCAACACCGATGCCTAGTCCCTATGATCACCGCCGCCTCGGAGAGCCACCACCCGAGCAGTGGCATCACGGCGATCGTCGAGGATCATCGCACACAATAGCAGCAAGAAGCCAACCAACGCCGCCAGCAGACCAGCCAGGAGGATCGTGATCAGCTCTGAACCCACGTCCTCCATTGATGCCTCGTCTCGAGCTCCTGCAACTAGAAGGAGAAGGAGAAGAGGAGGAAGAGGTGAGGCAAGGTGCGAGGTAGAGGGAAGAAGAAAGCCACGGTTGTTTTTATAGCTTGACCTCAGTGCACGGTGAGCGAAGTCCACCAGCGCCGCTCGTCGCTCGATCGCCGGTGTTCGGAGGCGAATCCACGAGCAGTGCCGACAGGGTACTGGCCCGCGAGGTGAGTGCACACTGCGCCGGCGACAAGCACGCCACGCACTACCGCAGTACGACCCTGGGATGGCTAGTCCACCTGGATACCCAGTTTTATTTTCTTTTCTGAGTATCACTAGGGATGGCTATTCCACCTGGATACCCAGTTTTATTTTGTTTTCTGAGTATCACTTGGGATGGCTAGTCCACCTGGATACCCAGTTTTATTTTCTTTTCTGAGTATCACTTGAGATGGCTAGTCCACCTGGATACCCCGTTTTATTTTCTTTTCTGAGTATCACTTGGGATGGCTAATCCACCTGGATACCCAGTTTTATTTTCTTTTTTGAGTATCACTTGGGATGGCTAGTCCGCCTGGATACCCAGTTTTATTTTCTTTTCTGAGTATCACTTGGGATGGCTAGTCCACCTGGGTACTCATTTCTTTTCAAGACCTCTCGAGGCATTGCTTTCAGACACCCGTTTGGCATTTCTTTCCAAGACCCCTCGAGGCGTCGCTTTCAGACACCCATTTGGCATTTCTTTTCAAGACCTCTCGAGGCGTCGCTTTCAGACACCCGTTTGGCATTTTTCTTGGAATTCCTCGGGCGGTCCAGCCCCCGATGTTCCATTTGATTTTCTTGGTCTATTACTAAAATGCTATATTTATATATCCACACTGTATTAATATTTACCATGCCATGCTTTAATTTCAGTCAGCATATGCATATAAATTAACCCATCATGATCATATGCACTCTATTGCATTCGGTATATCTTTTGTTCATGATGTTTGTGAGTACATTCAAACGTACTCACTGGCTTGTCCCTTGCTATTGTCTTGGCCAGATCACGATTTGGAGAAGAGCACCATGAAGGCACACCCCACAACCTAGGAATCGGAGATAGCAGCCACGCGGGATAGGAGTTATCCAGGTCAGCTGTTCCTGTGGGAATGGAACCCCATCGACGTTGGAGAATCACGAGTCGCTTCCGTTACCCTTCACTAGAAATCATTGTTGTATCATTAGACCTTTATGGTCTTGTATCCAATTCTTGTAACTGCTTGGAATTCTGTAACAAGGACGTGTCCACCAGTAACAGTAATCCTGGGGCTGGTGACGACACGAGGGGTCATTTGCTGGGATATTGTGTCTCGGAAATCCGGCCAAGACAATACCATGCACATTATTCAATACAGATCCATTGATTTTCTTTAGCCCTGCATGTATGCTTGTGTTGTTGATCTGTAATCCAATGTGTGGTGAAGCTGCACACATTTGCACCTTGTCATTTCCTGCTTTGTCTTAACTGATCTGGCTGATGATATGAACATGTCATGCACGTCAACGAAAAGAGATACAATGATTTTCTTTTGCCCTGCATCTATGCTTGTGTTGTTGATCTGTAATCCAGTAGTGTGGTGTAGCTCACCGCATTATGAACAATGCCAAATTATGCTCTTGACATTTTGAATCGTCTCTTTATTTTGTAATATGAAACTGGATGGAATTGACAGCGCAGTTACCATCTTTGTTTATATACGTGCAGAACCTATCATCTGTCTTGTTGTTTCAGGGTGATATGCCTGATGGCACGCACAAGTCTGCTGAAGACTCTGAGACAAACCCAATGTATATTGCAGCAAAGAAGGCAAAACATCTTGAAGATAGTGAGACAACCCCAAAGTCATGTCTTGATGCAATGTTCAAGTTACTTGAGACTAGCAGTCACACAAGCTAACAGAAGTCGCTGCCTGAATCAGTTCGACTTCTTCAGTCTCAGTTGCAAGCAGAAAGGCATAGTGCAACTCAACTTCGACTTGAAGTCCAATCTCTAAGGAAGATCGTAGAGAACTCCAATGAGAACCTCATTGCTAAAAAGCTAGAGCTGGAAGATATGACCGACATGCTAGGCCGTTCTCACTGCCTTGCTCAGCTGCTTGCGCAGTAGCTCCCGTGCAAGGCTAATGTTTCTAGAACTGTGTTCAAGTGGTCTTGGTTCAGTATTATTTTGTTGCGCTGCAATGGCAGGGCCTTGGATGCCCAGGTTTTGTAATCTTCTTCTTGGTTGCGCTTTATGATCATTGTGGCGAACTTTGATGCCCAGTGGATGTAATATGCCCTAATTCCTTTATTGTATAGTGTAGGTTTATTCTAAGTTACTATGCCATTATTTCTTTATTGTATATTGTAGGTTTATTCTTAATTCGTATTTACCGTATATGTCATCATTCGCTATCAGAAAAAGGGTGAAAATCTGATTCCGACGAACGGGCCGAAACATGCGCCTCTAACGGGCCTGCAATTCAGTGGGCCATTAATGGGTTCCACGCAACAGGCTTTACTCCGGCCTGCGTGGACCTACCGTAATGGCCCTTTATGGACACGGTATGCCCAGGACCATAACTCACATGGGCCTCTAGTGGGCCCAAACTTTAGGTCGGCCCATGTAGCTTCGGGCCATTAACAGGCTGAATATTCTGCTGGCCTGCTATGGCCCAGAAGATAGCATGGGCCTTTAGCAAGCCGAAAAGCTTGTTGGGCCTCAATTTTCATTTGTCGACCACGGGCCTTTAGCAGGCTGAAATATACCCCGGACCATTATTGGCCCAGTTACATGATGGGCCGGTACCAGGCAGAAACCTATCTCGGGCCTTGGTTGGCCCAACCATATCATGGGCCTTTAGTAGGCCAAAAGCTTAGTAGAGGACCAACGGGCCAAATTGTACGACAGGCCTTTAACAGGCCCAAAGTCAGGTTGGGCTGAAATTTTGCCACCGAGATCACGGGCCGTTAAGGGGCCGAATGTCGCGTTGGACCATATATGGCCCATGTGTAGCACGTGCCATTAACAGGCCGAAAGGCACACCGGGCTGAAATGGGCCCATTTCTGCATCAGGCCTTTAACAGGCCGAAAACTCACTGGGCCGTAATGGGGCCCAAAGACTGAGCGAACAATTTACGGGCCCGATCTGGCGGTGGGCCGTAAATGGGCCATGTTTAAGCAGGCCGCTAGTGGGCCAGCCCACTAGTACCTGAGTAAATCTTATGGGCCTTTGACTGGGCCGGCCTTTTTAACCTAAATGGGCCACTGTTGGGCCGTGCCATGTGTTGACGTATCATAGGCGTCTCTCGTCCAATGAATGGATGACATCTGTCACAACGCCGAGCTGACACGTGGATCCGCCGACGAATGAGAATTTTACACGTGGAAAATCCCCATTGGTCCGAGCTGTTAACGGGTTATCGGATCCAAACCGGAACCCAATAGCTTAACGGCGACCCGTTACGGTGGATGCCACGTGTCGGTCACCCTTGACAAAAACACTTCCATGACGCGACATTTATCGTCATGGAAGTGGGCACTTCCATGATGATAATTTCAGTATTGTCATGGAACACTTTTACGACAGCACAGGTATGACTATCTTGATTCTGTCATAAAATTCTCACGGATGTACATGCATGACAGAAAACTTGACCTACTGTGACAAAGACGTATCATCACGGAAGTGTTTTTTTGTAGTGTGTTGAAACCTTGGGAGATCCACCTCCACCCAAGGGTGATCCTATGTTTGAATTAAAGCAATTACCCGATACACTTAAATATGCTTATCTTGATGAAAAGAAGATATATCCTATTATTTTTAGTGCTAACCTTTCAGAGCATGAAGAAAAGAGATTACTTAAAACACTGACGAAGCACCGTGCTGCTATTGGATATACTCTTGATGATCTTAAGGGCATTACTCCCACTTTATGTCAACATAAAATTCATATGGAGCCAGATGCTAAACCCGTTGTTGATCATCAAAGAAGGCTGAATCCTAAAATGAAGGATGTGGTAAGAACTGAAATATTAAAGCTTCTAGAGGCAGGTATAATTTATCCCATAGCTGATAGTAGATGGGTAAGTCATGTTCATTGTGTTCCTAAGAAAGGAGGTATTACCGTTGTTCCTAATGACAAAAATGAACTTATCCCACAAAGAATTGTAACTGGTTATAGGATGGTAATTGATTTCAGGAAATTAAATAAAGCTACTAGGAAAGATCATTACCCCTTGCCTTTTATTGATCAAATGTTAGAAAGATTATCTAAGCATACACACTTTTGCTTCCTAGATGGTTATTCTGGTTTCTCTCAAATACCTGTTTCACCTGAAGATCAAGAGAAAACCACCTTTACTTGTCCTTTTGGAACTTATGCTTATCATCGTATGCCTTTTGGTTTATGTAATGCACCTGCTACCTTTCAAAGATGTATGACTGCTATATTCTCTGACTTTTGTGAAAAGATTGTTGAGGTTTTCATGGATGATTTCTCCGTTTACGGAACTTCTTTTGATGATTGCTTGAGCAACCTTGATCGAGTTTTGCAGAGATGTGAAGAAACTAATCTTGTCTTGAATTGGGAGAAGTGCCACTTTATGGTGAATGAAGGTATAGTCCTCGGGCATAAAATTTCTGAAAGAGGTATTGAAGTTGCTAAAGCAAAAGTTGGTGCTATTGAGAAAATGCCATGTCCTAAAGATATCAAAGGTATAAGAAGTTTCCTCGGTCATGCTGGTTTCTATAGAAGGTTTATAAAAGACTTCCCTAAAATTTCTAGGCCTCTTACTAATCTCTTGCAAAAAGATGTTCCATTTGTTTTTGATGATGATTGCGTAGAAGCCTTTGAAATACTTAAGAAAGCCTTAATTTCTGCACCTATTGTTCAACCACCTGATTGGAACCTACCCTTTGAAATTATGTGTGATGCTAGTGATTATGCTGTAGGTGCTGTTCTAGGACAAAGAGTTGATAAGAAATTAAATGTTATTCATTATGCTAGTAAAACTCTAGACAGTGCTCAAAGAAATTATGCTACTACTAAGAATGAATTTTTTAGCAGTTGTATTTGCATGTGATAAATTCAGATCTTACATAGTTGATTCCAAAGTTACTATTCATACTGATCATGCTGCTATTAAATATCTTATGGAAAAGAAAGATGCTAAACCTAGACTTATTAGGTGGGTTCTTTTCCTACAAGAATTTGATTTGCATATTGTTGATAGAAAGGGAGCTGAGAATCCCGTAGCCAATAATTTGTCTAGAATGGAAAATGTTCTTGATGACCCACTTCCTATTAATGATGATTTTCCTGATGAACAATTAGCTGTGATAAATGCTTCTCGTAATACCCCATGGTATGCAGACTATGCTAATTACATTGTTGCTAAATATATACCACCTAGTTTCACATCCAACAAAAGAAAAAGTTATTCTTTGATTTAAGACATTACTTTTGGGATGACCCACACTTATATAAAGAAGGATTAGATGGTATTATTAGACGTTGTGTACCTGAGCATGAACAGGAACAAATCCTACGTAAGTGTCACTCCGAGGCATATGGAGGACACCATGCGGGAGACAGAACTGCACACAAGGTATTACAATCTGGTTTTTATTGGCCTAGTCTCTTCAAAGATGCACGTAAGTTTATCCTTTCTTGTGATGAATGTCAAAGAATTGGTAATGTTGGTAGACGTCAGGAAATGCCTATGAATTATTCACTTGTTATGGAACCATTTGATGTTTGGGGTTTTGATTATATGGGACCTTTCCCTAAATCCAATGGGTATACTCATATTTTAGTTGCTGTTGATTACGTTACTAAGTGGGTAGAAGCTATTCCTACTAGTAGTACTGATCATAACACTTCTATTAAAATGCTTAAAGAAGTTATATTCCCGAGGTTTGGAGTCCCTAGATATTTAATGACTGATGGTGGTTCACATTTTATTCATGGTGCTTTCCATAAATTGCTTGCTAAATATGATGTTAATCATAGAATTGCTTCTCCCTATCATCCTCAGTTTAGTGGTCAAGTTGAATTAACTAACAGAGAAATAAAATTAATTTTGCAAAAGACTGTTAATAGATCCAGAAAGAATTGGTCTAAGAAACTTGATGATGCACTTTGGGCCCACAGAACTGCTTATAAAAATCCTATGGGTATGTCTCCATATAAAATGGTTTATGGAAAAGCATGTCATTTACCTCTTGAGTTAGAACATAAAGCATATTGGGAAATTAAAGAACTTAACTATGATTTTAAAGTTGCCGGTGAAAAGAGGTTATTTGATATTAGTTCTTTAGATGAGTGGAGAACCCAAGCTTATGAAAATGCCAAGTTGTTTAAAGAAAAAGTTAAAAGATGGCATGATAAGAGAATTCAAAAACGGGAATTCAAAGTAGGTGATCATGTTCTATTATACAGTTCTTGTTTAAGATTTTTTGTAGGAAAACTTCTCTCTAAATGGAAGGTCCATACATCATCGAAGAAGTTTATCGCTCCGGAGCCATCAGAATAAACAATTCCGAAGGCAATAATCCGAGAGTTGTTAATGGGCAAAGAATTAAACATTATATCTCTGGTATACCCATTAATGTTGAAACTAATATTATTCAAACAATGACACCGGAAGAGCACATAGAGGAAACCTTCCGGAACGCTCCAGAATCCTGAAAAGGAGTAGGTATGTGGTACGGTAAGTAAACCGACTCCAAAACTTCCATAAAAGTACTTTCTGTCCGTTTATGAATATATAAAAAATTAAGAAAATAATAAACAGTCCAAAAAGTGCACGAGGAGGCGACAAGTCTAGGGGGCGTGCCCCCAGGGCGCGCCTACCAGGCTTGTGGCTCCCTTGTGGACTTTCCCGACTCCGTTTTTCTTCCATATTACTTGTTCTGCACGGGAAAAATTCATTATATATACTCACGGGTGTTTTGACCACCGCATCGCAAGTTTCTCCTCTATTCTTGTTTCGGGCTGTTTTTCTGACAGATCTAGATCGCCATGGCGTCTCCAAGCTCGTCCAAGGACAAGTTCTACGAGAAGGTCATCAACCCGTACCTACTGGAGGTGATGAAGCACCCTCAAGCCATTGAGATGCGTGAGGGGGTGCTCCACATCCGAGACGTTCAAGGACCTAAAAAGACCGGGAGCGAGAAGGCCAGGTTAGAAGCGGTTGAACAAGAGATCTTCAAGTGCCAGGGGATGGTGGAGCGCGGACTTTGTACTAACCACTCCATGATCACAGAGTTCATCCGTGAGCACAAGGTGGACGGCAAGAATATTGGGGACGTCATCTTCAAGCTCAATGACTGGATTGATTATCTTCAGGCCCAAATATATGATCTACAAAACCAAAATTTTGAGTATGAGGCCAAGTTCAAAGGTATTAGTTTAGCTGCAAATTTCAGGACTCCAAAAACACGTTCGTCCTTCTATGATGGAGAACCTATGCCTTGGAAGACGAAGGACAAGCCCATCACTTCATCACCACCATCACCGAAGAAGGAGATTTGAGTACATAGGTATGGGCACCACCCTTGGCTTGTGCCAAGCTTGGGGGAGGTGCCCCGGTATCGTATCGCCATCACTTTTTATCATCATTATCTATCTTAGTTCGATCCTTAGTTATTTCATGATTTAGAAGAATAAAGTTTTAATATGATCTAGTTTCGAGTGCTTGCTTTGTGGTCTATCTATCTATGTAATTGTGTGTGGAAGTTATATAATAAAGAGTAGTTTGAGTTGAGTGTTTTGCTTTTGTTGATCCAATCTTAGAAATAAATAAAGAATAAAAAGTAAGATCATATGCTAGTCCCATGGAGAGTGATGACTTCACATAAAAGAAGAATAATTGATAAAGCTTGTTGAAAGTTGAAAACATAGCATTGGTCATTGTTGCAATTCATGAAAAAGTAATAAAGGAAGAGAGGTCTCACATATAAATACGCTATCTTGGACATCTTTTAGGATTGTGAGCCTCGATTAAATATTCTATGTCAATTAGTCGACGTTGGACAATGAAGACAACGTAATGAGTTATGTTTGCTTATATTCACATAGAAGTTATATTGTCTTGGATCCTCTAACATGTGGTGTTTGCCCCCTATCTTTTGCTAGCCAAAATTCCACGCTAAGTAGAGATACTACTTGTGCATCCAAAAACCCTTAAACCCAGTTTCATGCCATGAGAGTCCACTATATCTACCTATGGATTGAATAAGATCCTTCAAGTAAGTTGTCATCGGTGCAAAGCAATAAAAATTGCTCCTAAACATGTATGAACTTTTATTGTAAGGGAAAATAAGCTTTGTACGATCTTTTGATGGTGGAGTAATAAAAGCGACAGACTGCATAATAAAGGTCGCTATCACAAGGGGCAATATAAAGTGACGTTCCTTTACATTAAGAGTTTGCACATCCAAAAACAAAAAGCGCATGGCAACCTCTGCTTCCCTCTGCGAAGGGCCTATCTTTTACTTTATGTATTTACTTTCATGCAAGAGTCAATAGTATTCTCCTCTATTCCGTCTTTATTTTCTCTCTTGGCAAGCATCATGTGGTGGGGATTTATCCAGGCATATATATCCAGTTGGATGTAGGTGATCATGAGTTATTATTGTTGACATTACCCTTGAGGTAAATATGTTGGGAGGCGAAATCATAAGCCCCTAACTTTCTATGTGTCCGACTGAAACTTTTGCTCCATAAGTATGTCGTGAGTGTCAGCAATCATAGAAGACTAAATGATAGTTGCGTATGTGAACTTGCTAAACAAAGCTCTTACATAGACTCTTTCTCATAGTATGATGAATTGCAATTGCTTCAGTGACTGAGATCATAGTTTGTTAGTTTTCAATTTGGTTTATGGTTCATACTTTAACTTGTGGATGAATTGCACTTTTTCATGAGAAGTTTTATGATGATATATTGCTGTTATAATAAAGATCATGATGCTCCATGTCCGTATTTTATTTTTATCGACGCCTCTCTCTCTAAACATGTGGTCATGATTATCGATTTCGGCTTTCGCTTGAGGCCAAGCGAGGTCTAAGCTTGGGGGAGTTGATACGTCCAATTTGCATCATGATTTCCTACTAATAATTATCATGTTTTTGATCATTATTTCACTTCATGGTACAATTCTTATGCCTTTTCTCTCTTATTTTGCAAGATTCACATGAAGAGGGAGATTGCCGGCAGCTGATATTCTGGACCTGAAAGGGGTGAAACAGAGATAGCTATTCTGCACAACTCCAAATGACCTGAAAATTTACGGAGAATTATTTTGGAATATATAAAAAATACTGGCGAAAGAATCAATAGGAGGGGACCCACCAGGCAGTCACAAGCCTGGGGGGCGCGCCCTACCCACTGGGCGCGCCCCCCAAGCTTGTGGGGCCCTTGGCAGGCCTCCGCCCCCCTCCTTCTGCTATGTGAAGCCATTTGCCCTAAAAAATCAGAAGAAAACTTTGGTAACGAAGCGATGTTGTCTCGAGGCGGAACCTGGGCAGGAGCTATTTTGCTCTCCGGCGGAGCGATTCCGCCAGGGATACTTCCCTCCGGGAGGGGGAAATCGAAGCCATCGACATCACCAACGATCCTATCATCGTGGGAGGACCAATCTTCATCAACATCTTCACCAGCACCATCTCATCTCAAACCCTAGTTCATCTCTTGTATTCAATCTTTGTCTCAAAACCTTAGATTGGTATATGTGGGTTGCTAGTAGTGTTGATTACATCTTGTAGTTGATGCTAATTGGTTTATTTGGTGGAAGATTATATGTTTAGATCCTTAATGCTATTCAATACCCCTCTGATCCTGAACATGAATATGATTTGTGAGTAGTTACTTTTGTTCTTGAGGACATGGGAGAAGTCTTGTCATAAGTAATCATGTGAATTTGGTATTCGTTCGATATTTTGATGACATGTATGTTGTACTTCCTTTAGTGGTGTCGTGTGAACATCGACTACATGACACTTCACCATCTTTGGGCCTAAGGGAAGGCATTGTGGAGTAGTAATTAGATGATGGGTTGCTAGAGTGACAGAAGCTTAAACCCTAGTTTATGCGCTATTCCGTAAGGGGCTGATACTTGCGAGAGGGGGTAATCATAAGTGGGAGGCTTGTTCAAGTAAGAACAGCACCCAAGCACCGGTCCACCCACATATCAAATTATCAAAGTAGCGAACACGAATCAAACAAACATGATGAAAGTGACTAGATGAAATTCCCATGTGTCCTCGAGAACGCTTTGCTTATTATACGAGTTTGTTTCGGCTTGTCCTTTACTATAAAAAGGATTGGGCCACCTTGCTGCACTTTATTATACTTGTTACAAATTATCTTGCTATCAAAACTATCTGTTACCACTACTTTTAGTACTTGCAAAGAATACCTTGCTGAAAACCGCTTGTCATTACCTTCTGCTCCTCGTTGGGTTCGACACTCTTACTTATCGAAAGGACTATGATTGATCCCCTATACTTGTGGGTCATTAGACGTCGACGTACGTAGGGTGTCGATCCAACCCACCATTTCGAGCGCATGGGAGGGAATCCTGAGAACGCATGAGCCCGAACTTTGCTCGGACATGTCACCATGCCCCGCGGTAACATGAACCGGGAGGAATCCATTCATGGCCAAACCCCCTCGTTGTCGGCCAAAGGGATGATATATATAGACTAGGCCCACAGATAGGCGTGTCGTTGAAAACCGCACATGGGAGACGGGGTCGATCAGAAGACCCTATACCCTGCATGCGACCCAAATATATGTATATATGGGTGGTGTGTGATGTGATCAAATCCCCAGTGCACAACTTCGATGGGGCACCAGCTGCATTACAAACCGAACACCGTACCCCGAGGAAGCCATGTTACGTATGATGCCGCGGTTCCCCAACTTCGAGCCAGCGGGAGGGAATCGAACAAATGTTCCCCAACTAAATTTGTTCTGACTTTTCGTGACCTATACCAAGAGGAACCCGTCATGGTCAAACCCTTCTCGTACGTTGTGGGTCAAAGGATAGAACGTGCGGGCCCACAGATCTCGAACGTTGTGGGTCAAAGGATAGAACGTGGCGGGCCGACAGATCAATCTCGATCATTCTCCGATTTTTCAAAACAACAAATAACAAAAAAAAATCACAAAATAGAACGTGGCGGGCCCACAGATCAATCTCGATCATTCTCTGATTTTTCAAAACAACAAATAACAAAAAACATCATTCTCCAAATTAGAACTTGGCGGGCCCACAGATAAATCTCGCGATCATTCTCTGGTTTTTCAAAACAACAAATAACAAAAAACATCATTCTCGGAATTTTCAAAACAAGGATCTCAAGGTTTATTTAATTGACATGACAGGTCACTACAGACATTATTTAGATGCTAAATGTCTGTAATGACCGTATCATGGCACTTAAATGAAGCTTGAGATATAGTAACTTCCCACCCGGTCACCCATCCTTAGCCTGCTCCAGCCCCAAGCTCACTTAACTTGTGCGTTCTATTCGACTAGGCTAGTGGATGGGAAGCTGCCCCTTGCTGATAAGAGTTTCCTCCTTGCATTTAAGGCATTTACCGATGGTCACCGTGTGGGACCTACTCCTTACTATCACACACATTTGTGATTTTAGAAACTGTGTGCAATCTTTACATACCGGACCACTTCCATTGAAACTTACATTATTTTTTTCACTATTTAAAACTATCTGGAAGAAGCAAAAGCTTGGCATTTTCATTAATTAAGAACAAGATAGTTGCCTAGTCGATACAAACAGGGCCTAAACCTACGGGAACTCTTGGCTAAGCATGAATTGGTACAGACCTTCGTCCACGCGTCTGATACGCTCGCGGAACTGCTGTACTGCAATATCGATCTCCGCCCAGGATATTTCATCGGTGACGGTTGATACGTCTCCAACGTATCTATAATTTATGAAGTATTCATGCCATGTTTATTATAGTTTTGTATGATTTTGGTGCATTTTTATATGGTTTTTATATGATTTTTTATGGACTAACATATTGACCTAGTGCCCAGTTCCAGTTGTTGTTTTCTGCTTGTTTTTGGTTTTCCAGAAAATCCATATCAAATGAAGTCCAAATGCAGCGAAATTTTTTGACGATTTTTTCTGGAAGGAAACAGACCCAGGAAGCTTTGGGAGAGCAGCAGAAGACCCACAGGGGCCCCACAAGCCACCTGGGCATGCCACCCCCCCCCCCCCAGGTGCGCCCTGGTGCCTCGTGGGCCCCCTGTGGCCCCTCTTCGCGTGATTCCAACGCCAAAAATTCTTATAAATAGAGAAACCCCCAGAAATAACCCTAGAACTTGGACTCCGCCGCCGCAAGCCTCTGTACCTCCACGATCTCATCTACAACCCTTTTCCGGCACCCTGCCAGAGGGGGAAATCATCACCGGAGGCCATCTTCATCATCCCGGCGGTCTCCATGACGAGGAGGGAGTAGTTCACCCTCGGGGCTGAGGGTGTGTACTAGTAGCTATGTGTTTGATCTCTCTCTCATTCTCTCTCGTGTTCTTGATTTGGCACGATCTTGATGTACCACGAGCTTTGTTAATATAGTTGGATCATATGGTGTTTTTCCCTCTCTATCTTGTTGTGATGAATTGAGTTTTTACCTTTGAGGTTTCACTATTATCGGATTTAATACTTTTATGGATTTGAGAACACTTGATGTATGTCTTGCATATGAATACCCGTGGTGACAATGGGGTATTATATTGATTCACTTGATGTATGTTTTGGCACTCAACTCGTGGATTCCCGAGGTGACATTGGGGTAATCTATGCATAGGGGTTGATGCACGTTTTCGTCCTACTTTCTCCGGTAGAAATCTTGGGGCACTCTTTGAAGTTCTTTGTGTGGATTGAATTTTATGAATCTGAAGTTGTTTGATGCATATCGCTGACTAACTTCTAGCAAGAAGCCTCAAGGTTCCGATAGGGAATGTGTCACCCCTATGGGCGAAATGACAATCGCTGACTCTTCTCGCCTTGTATTTTTCTTCTACAGGCAACATAGACCAACAAGAGATTCGCGCTGAAATGTTGAATTATTCAGGGTTCGTCTGGCCTTTTTGTACATATATTAATTGAGTTTTCTAGGCACATAATTCAAATTTGAACTACAAGCACATGCTCCAGTGCAACAAAATGGCTTCAAAAACCATACATGTGTCATTGGGTGTATGTTTAGGTCCCATGCAAGAAATGGGGATGAATTGCAAACATCTCGACGTACTGGCTCGGCCTCAAACATTGAGAATCACGGTTTTTAAATCCCCGTAAATCAAAAACTCACCCGAAAATCGTGAAACTTGGCATCGTGTCGGGACATGTCACATATATGCCGTGGTAAATTTTTTGTCCAATTTGGGGCAAGTTTTGGTACAAGCCTCTTACAAACCGGAGCTTCTAGCAAGAAGCCTCGTGGTTTCGATAGGGAACGTGTCACCCTTGTGGGCGAAACGACAATCGTCACTGCCTCTTATTGCCTTGTATTTTTTTTCTACAGGCAACGTAGACCAACAGGAGATTCGCGCTGAAATATGGAATTATTCAGGGTTCGTTTGGCCTTTTTATACATTAATTGCGTTTTCTAGGCATTTAATCTCCATAATTCAAATTTGAATTACAAGCACATGCGCTAGTGCACTAAAATGGCTTCAAATACCATACATGTGTCCTTGGGTGCATGTTTAGGTCCCATGCAAGAAATGGGAATGAATTACAAACATCTCGGCGTCCTGGCTCGGCTTCAAACATTGAGAATCTCGGTTTTTAAATCCCCGTAAATCCAAAACTCACCCGAAATTCATGAAACTTGGCATAGTGTCATTATATGGCACATATATGCCATGGTAAAAAAATTGTCCAATTTGAGACAAAGCGCACACATTAATAGCCAACGTAGGCATTTTGGAACAAATAGATGACACGTTAATATCGCAAACGGTTGTATTGTTTGAACCGTGGGCGTTCCACTAACCATTTACGTGCGGCCACGCATCCCTCTTTTTAATGGAGAGTACTACCTCGGTCCGGGTTTATTGGTCCTCTTTGTATTTTGTGCAAAAATTTGACCATACTAGGTGGCGTGCATGCAGCTGTTTGATTAGACGGGTCGAGTGCGAGAAGTCCGCCGCGCGGCTCGACGGGACGCGTGCGAGCAGTCCACCACGCAAGCTCGACGGGACTCGTGCGAGTTGTCTACCGCGCAGGCTCACCGGGAAGCGAGCTCTTTGACCTCCACCCGCCGCCTCGCTCCCAACTTCTCCATTAATGGTGGCCGAGCAGGCTCACCGGGAAGCGTGCTCTTTGACCTCCACCCGCCGCCTCACCCCCAACTTCTCTATTAATGGTGGTCGAGCTGCTATTTAGCATGCAGTTAATGCACCTGGACGGAAGGTGTTAGCTTGTGATCCCATGGCCCCGCTCAACGCTAGCTAGCATTGTTTTGTTCGTGCCTCGCTGAGAACGTGACTTTTAGCCTGTTTTCAACTCGTATACATGTACCTACGAGGTTACGAACAAAATAATACGACGACAAATTGACAATGGCAATGGATCATAATTGTCTTACATATCCCGTATAATTTAAAATGCCACATGCGGTAACGCCCGAAAGACACAGGGGAAAAAGAGAAGAAGAAAAAGAAAGGAAGAAGGAAGTCGCTGCTCTCTACTTCTCGATGGATCGCTGGGCGAGGAGTTCTTCCAGCTCCTTCTTCACATCCTCATGACTTTGCTTGACAGTAGCCACGGATTCCTCCACCTGCAGCTCGCGCTCGATGCGGAGCTTCTTCAAGTCATACCCAAGTTCACAGACGACGGCTGTCAGTGTCATCCGCGAGGCAACGCTCTTCTCATACAGCTCCCTCCAGCCGGCGGCCTCCTCCTTTTGCTTGTCGAGCTACTCGTGGAGCTTCGCGTTGTCACCCATGAATTTATCCACGAGGCCGGTCGCCTTATCAACCGAGGCATCGCTAATCTCGAGCAGCTTCTCCAAGCCGGCGAGCAGCTCCTGCTGGTTAATTAGGCCAACGAGAATGTCGTCGTCGCTGGCTAAGGACTTCAGCCCCGCCAGCTCATCGAGTTCGCCGACACGGCGAGTGCGCTTGTGAGAGCCCTCGCCTGCCCGTGAGAGCTTGTTCGAGGGCCCCGCGGAGCGGCAGGACATCTCTGCTGCGGCTACCGCGTTGCGGCGGGATCTCTCTAGTGCTTCCGCGACCTTGGCCTTTGCTCCCTGGTTATATGTCGACCTAGAACTCCTCCTACCGGCCATGGCAGACGCAAGGAACGACTTAAGAGGAAAGACCTGTTTTTTTGGTGATGAGGAGAGGAATGTGCAGTAATTTTCGAGTGGGTACTAGTTTTTATAGCCCAGTGCTAAGTGGGAACACGTTTAGGTTTTATCGGTGTGAACAGATTTGCAATTACTCATTGCGTGGTAATTTGATCGGTGTGAACATGTTTAGGTTTGATCGGTGTGTCAGCGTGTCCGATGGATGGGCCGTCTCGCCTCCCACGTGTGCCAGACGGTTGACCATAACTACTATACGCAGGTGGTTGCTCACCGTTTAGGCGGCCGCGTCGCTATGCTCGCGTCCCTTTGCACGCTCTGCTCGACGTTGAGGCGACTGCGGCATGCTCTGCCCGCATCCCTCCGCACGCGCTCTTTCAGCGATTGGGGCCGGCGCACGATCACATTTTGGGCGCCATATGCATGCGGTTGCGTCCGCCCGCGTCGCCACTATGCAGTTAATACGTGCGGCATGATGTAGTTACGCGCTGCAACAACTGCCATCCGCGCGCGCCGATACTCCAGGCCGTTTGGCCTCCCCATTTATTCCCACGGCCATTATAACCTTAGTCTCTTCAACCTTTCGATCGCGCCCCACAACAAAACAAGCACACCCACGACGACACATAGAGAGAGAGAGAGGATATCCAGCGACGCTCCAATGGAGTTCGGCATGCATCGTGTGGACACCCACGTGAGGGGGAAGGAACTCACGGTGGTGTACACCATTGACCCGGCCGTGGTGGAGGACTCCATCAACACCATGGAGAAATTGCTTGCTAAGGACGACAAGTACAAAGTGGTCGGCTTCGACCTCCAGCACACCGCCGGTCGTCCCGGGGTTGATCAGGCGGTTGCCATCGCCTAGTTGTGCGTGGGCCATCACGTCCTCGCCTACCACTACTGCCTGGCCACAAGTGCTTGCGAGCGTTTCGCTAGGTTTGTCAAGAGCTCCGACTACAAGTTCGCTACAGTGGACACCGTCAACGATGTAAAAGCGCTCCAGATTTCGGGCTTGGCCTACCCGAAGCTTGTCGACATCCGTGGCCACTACAGGGTCTAGGGCAGCACAAAGAAGGACTCCCTGGTTGAACTCGCCGCGGCCATCATCGACCCCTACTACGAAAACATGAAGGAAGGTTCCAAGAGAAATCCTAGATCCTGGCACGGTGCCTGGGTGCAAAGACTGGATGAACCTCACCTCAAGTTTGTAGCCACGAACGTGTACACATGCTACGAGATGCACATGCAGATCATCGACATGAGGGAGTGCCTCCTTCCTGTAGATGACAAGGGATCGAGCCACCAGCAGAGCAGCAACGGCAAGCGTCACAAGAAGAAGTAGATGATGATTAGATATGATCGTTTATCCTAGTTTATTATGCATGTAATTGTTTACTTTGGTGTGTGCATATGTTATGTGTGTAGTTAGTTATGTAATTGGATGTTTAATTTGGTTATGCAATCATGTCCTTATAAGTATATATGTTGTTGTTCTGTAGACAGAGAGCGTAGATGTTGTGCAGACTGAGAAAATCACATCGCACACGGATTAAACTACGGAACCCGTCGGTGATGATTTCATCAATCGCTGACAATTGTTTACCAGCAAGCGTTTGCCCACAACACACACGGGTTATTAGCAGGAATCGTCTGTGTTGTTATTGGTCTTCCCACACATTTCTGATTACTGACCTGTTTGCCGCGTATCACACACATCTTGTTAAGTTGAACCGTTTCTGTTGTGTTGGGTATTCGCAAATAGTTCATCCGAGTGAACCGCATGCTGTATATCTTACACACCTTGATCTGCCTGACCATTTCTGTTGTGTTGGGTAATCACAAACAGTTCATCCGAGTGAACTGTATGCCGTGTATTGCACACACCACGAACTAGCTAACCGTGTTTGTTGTTCTAGCTTATCGCAAACAGTTCGTATGGATCAACTATATGCCACGTATCACACACGCATCTCTAATCTGAATTGTTTTTGATGTCTCCAGCATCGCAAATAGTTCGTCTTATTGGCAATGGTTTTTTTACGACACCGTTTGTGATTCATGCATCGCACACAGTTTGGTCGCGGGGTCTTTGATTCATGTGTCGCGTTAGCGGTCGCCTGCAGTAGTGCACGGTTGGGACGCCTAGTGAAATGCACCCAAGTATGCCCCTCAGCAGCACTATGGTGATGACAGTGATTATGTGCCTAGGGTAGAGTTTCAGCAGCTGCAGTAACATGTTTGAGGGATCCGTACGGACCTCCATGAGACTAACAATAGCTTCCACCTGCTCAATGGGGACATGCAGGCTCTATTTGATTTTTGGCAGCCTGGCAGAGCACCACCGTCCTCCAGTGGCCCATCACAGATGCAGTGGCCTCGTACTGCACCAAGTGGCCATGATGACAAGGAGATGGACTAGAGAGAATTAGGCCAAGATTCTAAGCTTGGGGGATCTCATCCCCTAGTTATCTGATGACCCACAAGTATAGGGGATCAATCGTAGTCCTTTCGATAAGTAAGAGTGTCGAACCCAACGAGGAGAAGAAGGAAATGACAAGTGGTTTTTAGCAAGGTATTCTCTGCAAGTGCTGTAAGTGACAGTGATAGATAGTTTGATAGCAAGGTAATTTGTAACAAGTAGCAAGTAACAATAGTAACAAAGGTGCAGCAAGGTGGCCCAATCCTTTTTTAGCAAAGAACAAGCCGAAAGTACTTCTTATAGTGAGCAAAGCGTTCTCGAGGACACATGGGAATTCTCCTCTAGTCACGTTCATCATGCTTAATTGATTCGCATTCACTACTTTGATAATTTGATATGTCGGTGGACCGGTGCTAGGGTGCTGTTCTTACTTGAACAAGCAACCCACTTATGATTACCCCCTCTCACAAGCATCCACAACTACAAAAGAAGAATTAAGATAAATCTAACCATAGCATGAAACATATGGATCCAAATCAGCCCCTTACGGAATAACGCATAAACTAGGGTTTAAGCTTCTGTCACTCTCGCAACCCATCATCAACTTATTACTCCCCAATGCTTTCCCCTAGGCCCAAATATGGTGAAGTGTCACGTAGTCGACGTTCACATGACACCACTAGAGGAAGAACAACATACATATCATCAAAATATTGAACGAATACCAACTTCACATGATTACTTATAACAAGACTTCTCCCATGTCCTCAAGAACAAAAGTAACTACTCACAAATCATATTCATGTTCAAGATCAGAGGGGTATTGTATATGATTAAGGATCTGAACATATAATCTTCCATCAAATAAACCAACTAGCATCAACTACAAGATATAATCAACACTACTAGCAACCCACAGGTACCAATCTGAGGTTTTGGAACAAAGATTGAATACGAGAGATGAACTAAGGTTTGAGATGAGATGGTGCTGGTGAAGATGTTGATGAAGATTGGTCCTCCCACGATGGAAGTATCGTTGGTGATGTCGATGGCTTCGATTTCCCCCTCCCGGAGGGAAGTATCCCCGGCGGAATCGCTCCGCCGGAGAGCAAAAGTGCTCCTGCCCAAGTTCCTCCTCGGGATGATGGCGCTTTGTCCCGAAAGTGTTCTCTCTATATTTTCTAGGGAAAATGACATCATATAGGAGAAGATGGGCCACAAAGGACTGCTGGTGGGCACACAAGCTCACATGGCGCCCCCCAGAGCTTGTGGCTCACTCGTGGGTCCCCTCCTGGTGATTCTTCTTCCAGTATTTTTTATTAATTCCAAAATAATTCTCCGTAAAATTTGAAGTCATTTGGAGCTCCGGAGAATAGCTATCTCTGCTATAGCTCTTTTCAGGTCGAGAATTCCAGCTGTCGGCAATTTCCCTCTTCATATAAATCTTGCATAATAAGAGAGAAAAGGCATAAGAATTACATCATAGAGTGAAATATTGATCTAAAACATTATCAATAACAGTAGGAAATCATGATGCAAAATGGACGTATCAACTCCCCCAAGCTTAGGCCTCGCTTGTCTTCAAGCGAACACCGAACTCGGTAATCATGACCACATGTTTATAGAGAGAGGAGTTGATAAAATAAAATACGGACATGGCAGCATCATGATCATTATTATGACAGCAATGAATCATCATAAAACTTCTCATGATCAAGTAATAATTCATCCACAATGCCAAAGTATAAAGAACAAACTTTCTTGGCAACTAGCAAACTATGTTCTCAGTCATCAAGGCAATTACAATTCATCATATCTCAGGAAGAATATATGTAAGAGCTTTTGATTTAGCAAATTTCACATACTCAACCATCATATAGTCTTCTATGATTGATGACACTCAAAGCATATTTTTAGAACAAACGTTTCAGTCAGACACGTAGGTAGATGGGGGTTTATAGTTTCACCTCCCAACTTATTTATCTCAGGGATAATGTCAACAATAATAATTCATGATCACCTACATCCAACTGGATATATGTGTCTGAATCTTTCCCTACCACATGATGCTTGCCAAGTGGAGAATAATTAAGAAAGGAATACTTGTGAATACTTTCAACTCTTGCATAACAATAGAAGCAGAAAGGTAAAAGATAGGCTCTTCGCAGAGCGAAGCACAGGTTTCCATGCGCTTTTTCATTTTGGATGTGCAAGCTCTTAAAGCAAAGGAACATCACTTTATATTACCCCTTGTGATAGCAACCTTTATTATGCAATCCATCGCTTTTATTTCTTTGCCATCACAAGATCGTACAAAGCTTATTTTCCCTTACAATAAAATATCATACATATTTATGAGCAATTTTTATTACTTTTTGCACCAATGACAACTTACTTGAAGGATCTTATTCAATCCATAGGTAGATATGGTGGACACCCATGACAAGAAACTGGGTTTAGGAGTTTTTGGATGCACAAGTAGTATCTCTACTTAGTACGAAATTTTGGCTAGCAAAAGATTATGAGCAAGCACCACATGTTAGAGGATCCATGGCAATATAACTTCTATGTGAATGAAGGAAAACATAACTTATTACATTGTCTTCCATGTCCAACATCAACTATTTGATCAAGTTTGGAAATAATTAATGGGTACTTCACAATCATAAAAGTTGTCCAAGATGGTATATTTATATGTGAGATTTCTCTTCCATTATTATTCTTTCATGAATTGCTTCAATGACCAATGCTATG
Source organism: Elymus sibiricus (assembly GCA_039707655.1). Classification (NCBI taxonomy): domain Eukaryota; kingdom Viridiplantae; phylum Streptophyta; class Magnoliopsida; order Poales; family Poaceae; genus Elymus; species Elymus sibiricus. The sequence goes on along the minus strand of CM077668.1, from coordinate 310,842,449 downwards.
TTTGCTAACTCCCAATAAATTTTACCCATTATACTTCTTCTATGTCTAGTTATTACTCCTCATGGGATTAGCTTATGATTTTTTATTATTGCTAAGATAAACAAGAGAACAAAATGACCAAACTCAAACTACTCTGTATTATATAGCTCTCGGATACGTCTTCGACGTATCTATAAGTTTTGATTGTTTCATGCTATTATTATATCAATCCTACATACTTTATATGCAATTTTATATCATTTTTGGGAACTAACCTATTAACCTAGTGCCTAGTGCCAGTTCCTGTTTTTGCCTATTTTATTGTTTCAGAGAAAAACTATACCAAATGAAGTCCAAACGAGATAAAATTTTACAGTGATTTTTTCTGGACCAGAAGACACCCATGAAGCTTCGGGAGGAGGCTAGAAGACCTACGAGGGAGCCGCAAGCTCACCGTGCGCGCCCCAGGGGGTGCGCCACCTGAGCTTGTGGGCCCCTCATAAACCCTCCTGACCTAATTCCACTTCTATAAATTCCCTAAAATCCCAAAAACACTAGAGAGCCACCCGAAACAATTTTTCTGCCGCCGCAAGTCTCTGTTCTTCCGCGATCCCATCTGGAGGCCTTTTTCGGTACTCTGCCGGAGGGGGAATCGATCATGGAGGTCTTCTACACCAACCTTGCTGCACCTCTGATGATGTGTGAGTAGTCCACCACAGACCTACGGGTCCATAGTGATTAGCTTGATGGCTCTCTCTCTCTCTCTCTCTCTCTCTCTCTCTCTCTCTCTTTGATCTTCAATACAATGATCTCTTCGGAGATTGATCCAATGTAATCTTCTTTTGCGGTGTGTTTGTTGGGATCCGATGAATTTTTGGTTTATGATCAGGTCATTCATTGAAAGTAATTGAGTTATACTCTGAACTTTATTATGTATGATTGTTATAGCTATGTAATGCTTTCCGTTCTATGAGTTTTCTTTGGCCAGGTTGACGATTAGGTCTTCAGTGGAAGTGGTTGATACGTCTCCAACGTACCTATAATTTATGAAGTATTCATGCCATATTTACAACAATTTTATATGGTTTTGGTATGATTTGAATGGAACTAACCCGGACTGATGTTGTTTTCAGCAGAACTACCGTGTTGTTGTTTTTTGTTCAGAAACAAAAGTTCTCGGATTGGGCTAAAAATTTATGGTGATTTTTTATGGACCAAAAGAGACCCCCGAAGCTTCAAGGAAGGACCAGAAGCCTCACGAGGAAGCGACAAGCTCAAGGGGCGCGGATCCCCCTAGGACGCGCCTACCGAGCTTGTCGCTCCCTTGTGGGCCCCCCTGGCGTGAATCCAACGCTGAAAAATCATATAAATATAGAAACCCACGAAAAGAAACCTAGAACTCTCATGCCGCCGCCGCAAGCCTCTGTACCAAAGCGATCTCATGCGGAGCCCTATTCCGGCACTCTGCCGGAGGGGGGAATCATCACCGGAGGCCATCTTCATTATACAGGCGGTCTCCATGACGAGGAGGGAGTAGTTCACCCTTGGGGCTGAGGGTATGTACCTGTAGCTATGTGTTTGATCTCTCTCTCTCGCTCTCTATCTCTCGTGTTCTTGATTTGGCACGATCTTGATGTACCACGAGCATTGTTAATATAGTTGGATCATATGGTGTTTCTTCCCTCTCTATCTTGTTGTGATGAATTGAGTCTTTCCCTTTGAGGTTTCATTGTTATTGGATTGAATATTTTGGGATTTGAGAACACTTGATGTATGTCTTGCATGTGGATACCCGCGGTGACAATGGGGTATTCTATTGAGTCACTTGATGTATGTTTTGGTAATCAACTTGCGGATTCCCGTGACCTTGGGGTAATCTAGGCACATAGGTTGATACACGTTTTCATCCTCCTTTCTCCGATAGAAAATTTGGGTTACTCTTTGAAGTTCTTTGCGTGGATTGAAAATTATGAATCCGAAATTGTTTGATGCATATCGAATAATTAACTCATGGATACTTGTGGTGACATTGGAGTATCTAGGTGACATTAGAGTTAATTGATGCGTATCATATGGTGTTATTCTAGTACGAACTCTAGGGTTGTTTGTGACACTTATAGGAATGGCTCGATAGATTGATCAGAAAAGATAACTTTGAGGTGGTTTCGTACCCTACAACAGTTTCATCTTATGTTCTCCGCTAGATAAGAACTTTGGAGTGATTCTTTGTCGCACGTTGAGGGATTGTTATATGATTCAATTATGTTAGCATTGTTGAGAGATTGCACTAGTGAAAGTATGAACCATAGGCCTTTTTTCCAAGCATTGCAATACCGTTTGTGCTCACTTTTATCACTTGCTACCTTGCTGTTTTTATTTATTCAGATTGCAAAAACCTACTCCCTCCGTCCAGTGAAAAGTGTACATATAGAAATTTTAAGACAAATTATGGAGTGGAGTAAAAAATACGTTGGAAAGGTGCAAGCCAACATCTCTCTCCTCATTAATTACCCAGCCCCCAATGAGCTAAGTGCATGTAGAAATTAAGGAGACCATATGTAGAATGTTATTGGTCTTGATTATCATGTGATGAGAGAGAAGTACTTTTTTTTACTTTAAAGTGCATTGAGAAGATAGAAGTACACTCTTTTGTGGACAAATTTTAAAGCCAAACATACACTCTTCACCAGACGGAGGGAGTATATCTACTATCCATACTACACTTGTATCACCATCTCTTCGCCGAACTAGTGCACCTATACAATTTACCATTGTATTGGGTGTGTTGGGGACACAAGAGATTGCTTGTATTTGATTGCAGGGTTGTTTGAGAGAGACCATCTTCATCCTACACCTCCCACGGATTGATAAACCTTAGGTCATCCACTTGAGGGAAATTTGCTACTGTCCTACAAAACTCTGTGCTTGGAGGCCCAACAGAGTCTACAAGAATTAAGTTGCGTAGTAGACATCAGTGGTGCATAGTAGTAGGTTCAATCTTGCGGTGTCCTCAACTAGCGACAGAAGGGGTAGCGCGGCACGTATTTGTATTGTTGCTACTAAGGAGAAAACGAAGGGGCTTAATGCGTTACTCTATTTGTCATCAACTTAATACCATAGATGCAGGCAGGAGTCGGTCGATTGGTGGAGTAATAGTAGTAGATGCAGGCAGGAGTCAGTCTACTTGTCACGGACGTAATGCCTATATACACGATCATGCCATGAATAATGTCATAACTATGCGCTTTTCTATCAATTGTCTAACAGTAATTTGTCTACCAACCGTATGCTATTCTTATGAGAGAGATGTCTCTAGTGAAAACTATGGCCCCCGGGTCTATTTTAATCATATTACAAAAACCAAAAATAACTTGCTGCAATTTATTTACTTTTTATTTACTTTGCAATTTATCTATCTACCACTATCAGATTTAATCCTTGCAATTAACGAGTACAAGGAGATTGACAACCCTCTTGCTCGCGTTGGGTGCAAGTATTTGCTCTTGTGTGTGCAGGTACTGTTGACGGGTGTTTGCGTGGTTCTCCTATTGGTTCCATAACATTGGTTCTCTACTGAGGGAAATACTTATCCACTACTATATTGCTTCACCCTTCCTCTTCCGGGAAAATCCCAACGCAGCTCACAAGTAGCAGAAAGAATTTCTGGCACCGTTGCCGGGGAGACATCATCAAACACTTACAGGTTCCTACATTCACATTATCATTTACTTGTTCTACTATTTATTTGCCTTATTTGCTTTCATTAGTCTCATTAAAAAATTAAAAATACCAAAAATATGTGTCCTTGTGTTGACATGTGCCCCATATGTGCTTGCATCTTTGCCTACTAAAATATGGATCACCTTAAAGTTTTCTACTTGGGTCATCTTCGATCCATTAGTGCTCGTGCTGAAACCCCAACTAGCTTAGTTGTGGGAAAATCATTATATGAGCATGCTTATTCTGTGCGTCACCGCTTGTCTCAAAAAGGGAGACACTTATGGGATCAAATACCTAGAATGCAATGCTATGCTTTGAATTCATGCGAAATACTTGACTTTACTTGTTGCTCTGAGAACCCTAAAAAACACCTTCCCTTCCAATGTGAGTTTAATGATAATGAAATCTTATCTTCTTATGCCAAGGGTGTTTATAGTTATTACGATATTGAACAAATTGATGAATTTGTCGCTTTTAAGGGTGCCTATGAAATTGCTTCTTTGATTGAAAAGTATGACGCCCCTCTTTACAAATCTGAAAATTTTGCCATAATTAAAGATTGCTATGAAAATTATGATTCTAATGCCTATATTAAAGATTATATTAAGAAAATCTCCACTGTCCAAGAAGAGATTGATACTTTGCAGGAATCTATAGATGATTGTTATCATCCCATTGATTCGATTGAAATATCCCCTCTTGATGAAAGTGATGCTTGTTATTCTTATGGCCATGATGCCAATATTAATGATGCTTATGGAGATGAACTTGCTATAGTTCCTTATGTTAAAAATGAAATTATTGCTATTGCACCCACACTTGATAGTCCTATTATCTTTTTGAATTCTTCCAATAACACTATATCGGAGAACTTTGCACTTATTAAGGATTATATTGATGGGTCGCGTCTCACCATTATACATGATGATTTTAATGGATATAATATGTATGTGCTTGCTGCCCCTACTTGCAATTATTATGAGAGAGGAACCACATCTCCACCTTTCTATGTTTCTAATACAATAAAATTACAAGAAACTATCTATGCTATGTTAGTAGGCATTTTTGATGGTTTTGTTATGCCTAAAACTTATTATAATGATCATGATTGGGGTGATGGTCATAATGATATGAATATTAAAAGTGGGTTTGGAAGAGTGTCAACTTTAGAAAATCCCACTATCTTGAAGATCAATCAATCTTATGAAATTTTTGATAAAAGTGGGTTTGGAGAGGTCATGACTTTAGTTGATGTTAATCCCACTATTTTGGAAGATTATAAAATCTTTTTGCATGTGGATCATGAAGAAAATATTTTATGTGATAGCTATATTGTTGAGTTTGATTTTGATCCTACATGTAATTATTATGAGAGAGGACAACACGGTTGTAGAAATTTTCATGTTACTCAATTACCTCTCTTGAAGTTCAAATTGTCAGTGTTTTATTCTTCTTCCTTGCATATGCTAAATATTTCTTGCCTTCATAATTTGTTTGCTTATAAAATGCCTATGCATAGAAAGTATGTTAGACTTAAATGTATTTTTCACATATTTTATGATGCTCTCTTTGTGCTTCAATTCTTGTCTTTGACGTAAGCATCATTGAAATCTCAAAGCCTATCTTAATGGCTATAAAGGAAGAGCATGTTGGGAGGCAACCCAATATTTATCTTTTGCTTTCATATTTTTATTGAGTACCATGATTATTTATACTGTAATTATTGTGTTTTTATCTTTTAATTAGTGTTTGTGCCAAGTAATGCCTTTGGGATGATTTGAATGATAGTATAATTAATGCTGTCTGAAAATAGAGAGTTTTGCGCCCAGTATTTGCTTTTACATTTCTTACTGTAATGTCAGAAAAATCTGAAATTGTTACACAGTGTTGGGATACTAATTTGTTGCGTTGTCCTCATTTTTCAGAATTTTTGGAGTTACATAAGTACGTATAATATTCTGTCATTACACACTGTTCCGTTTTAGACACATTCTGTTTTTATTGCATAGTGTGCTTGTTTTGATGATGCTATGGATTATATCGGGGGGTATAAGTCATGGAGAAGTTAGAATACAGTAGATATTATGCAAGAACAATTATGAATCAATTTACAATAGTACCTAAAGTGGATGATTGATTTATTATACTAACGGATCTCACAAAGTTTCTGTTGAGTTTTGTGTGCTGAAGGTTTCAAGCTTTGGGTGAGATCATGATGGATGAAGGAATAAGGAGTGGAAAAACCCTAAGCTTGGGGATGCCCAAGGCACCCCAAGGTAATACTCAAGGAAGACCCAAGCGTCTAAGCTTGGTGATGCCCCGGATAGCATCCCCTCTTTCATCCACAATTCATCGGTATGTTACTTGGAGCTATATTTTTATTCATCACATGATATGAGTTTTACTTGAAGCATCTTGTACCATAGTTTTATTTTGTTTGCTTGTTAGTTTTCCACAATCATTGTTTGCTGGACACACCTTTTGATAGAGACACACATTCATCATGATTTGTTACAATACTCTATGAGCTTCACTTATATCTTTTGAGCTATGCAGTTGCTCTTGTGCTTCACTTATATTCTTAGAGCACGGCGGTGGTTATATATTTTATAGAAATTATTGCACTCTCATTCTTCACATAAATCTTTTTGAGAGTCCAAAATAGTAAGTGGTAATATGCACGAGTTATAAGACTAGTCTGAAAATGATAGGTATATAAGAGTGGTATAATAAAAACTTTAATGTAGATCTCTAAATATGAAACGTATGATTTATTTATATTGATGTCGTAATATGAAAGGGTATTATTTCATGATCATTGGTTAGTAGAAATATCGATATTAAAGCTTGTTATTAACTACTCATTTAAGTGTCGGTCATGGCATGGTGGGGAAGTTTGAGCATTTTTATGTCTGATTGAAATCCTTCTGAGCTGTTTCAATAGGGGGCACGCGATGGTTAACTCCGACCAACCTCCTCCCTAGGAGCATGCGAGTAGTACTTTGCTTCGAGGGCTAATAAAACTTTCACAATAAGTATATGAGTTCTTTATGACTAATGTGAGTTCATGGACTGATACAGTACTCCCACCTATCCACATATTGGTAGCCTCTCCGGTACCGTGCATTGCCCTTTCTCACCTCGAGAGTCAGTGCAAACTTCGCTGGTGCATCCAAATTCCGTGTTATGATACTCTCCATCACACATAAGCCTCATTATATCCTTCCTCAAAACAGCCACCATACCTACCTATCATGGCATTTCCATAGCCATTCCGAGATATATTGCCATGCAACTTCCACCGTTCCGTCTTATGACATGTGTGTTCATCATCATATTGCTTTGCATGATCATATAGAGCTGACATGATATTTGTGGCAAAGCCACCGTTCATCATTGTAATACATGTTATGCTAGATCATTGCACATCCTAGTACACTGCCAAAGGCATTCATATAGAGTCATATTGTTTCAGTTTATCGAGTTGTAAGTAAATAAAAGTGTGATGATCATCATTATTGGAGAATTGTCCTAGTGAGGTAAAGAATGGTGGAGACTAATGAGTCCTCAAAAAATTGGGGATGAGGTCCATGAGACCGTTCTAAAAAAAGAGGCCAAAAAAGAGCCCAACAAAAAAATATGAGAGAAAAAGAGAGAAGGGGCAACGCTACTATCCTTTTACCACACTTGTGCTTCAAAGTAGCACCATGTTCTTCATATCGAGAGTCTCCTGAGTTGTCACTTTTATATACTAGTGGGAATTTTTCATTATAGAACTTGGCTTGTATATTCCGATGACGGGCTTCCTCAAATGCCCGAGGTCTTCATGAGCAAGTAAGTTGGATGCACACCCACTTAGTTTCAGTATTGAGCTTTCATACACTTATAGCTCTAGTGCATCCGTTGCATGGCAATCCCTACTCCTCGCATTGATATCGATTGATAGGCCTCTCCGTTGCCTATTGATCTGCCGAGTTAATGCGAGACTTTCTTCCTTTTTGACTTCCCTTATGAATCTATACTACCACACTCTATTCCACCCGTAGTGCTACGTACATGGCTCACGCTCATGTATTGAGTGGAGCTGAAAATGCTAAAGCGCGTGAAAAAGTATGATCCAATTGCTTAATTTGACACCGGGGTGCTCAGGCGGATTCATCCCATGCTTACATAATTCAATGAGTAGGGATAACATTCGTTGAGCATCGTATATTTTGAAAAAGTAATGATTATGTGCTTGTATTCATGGATATTATTATGTTGATATCAATTACTTCATCGTTTCTCAATATTTATACCGTAAAATGATTACATGATAAACATGCTAGGTAGGATTCAACATCAAAAATTATCTTTGTTTTATCATTTACCTACTCGAGGACAAGCATGAATTAAGCTTGGGGATGCTGATACGCCTCCGACGTATCTATAATTTTTGATTGTTTCATGTTAGTATTATATCAATCCTACATACTTTATATGCAATTTTATATCATTTTTGGGAATTAACCTATTAACCTAGTGCCTAGTGCCAGTTCCTGTTTTTGCCTATTTTATTGTTTCAGGGAAAAACTATACCCAACGAAGTCCAAATGCGATAAAATTTTACGGTGATTTTTTCTGGACCAGAAGACACCCAGGAAGCTTCGGGAGGAGGCTAGAAGACATACGCGGGAGCCACAAGCTCACCCCGCGTGCCCCCAGGGGGGCGCCAACTGAGCTTGTGGGCCCCTCGTAAACCCTCCTGACCTAATCCCACTTCTACAAATTCCCTAAAATCCCAAAAACACCAGAGAGCCACCCGAAACAATTTTTCTGCCGCCGCAAGTCTCTATTCTTCCGCGATCCCATCTGGAGGCCTTTTCTGATACTCTACCGGAGGGGGAATCGATCATAGAGGTCTTCTACATCAACCTCGTTGCACCTCTGATGATGTGTGAGTAGTCCACCACAGACCTACAGGTCCATAGTGATTAGCTAGATGGCTTTCTCTCTCTCTTCGATCTTCAATACAATGATCTCTTTAGAGATCGATCCAACGTAATCTTCTTTTGCGGTGTGTTTGTTGGGATCCGATGAATTGTGGGTTTATGATCAGATTACTCATTGAAAGTAATTGAGTTATATTCTGAAGTTTATTATGTATGATTGTTATAGCTATGTAATGCTTTCCGATCTATGAGTTTTCTTTGGCCAAGTTGACGATTAGGTCTTTGGTGGAAGTGGTGCATAGTAGTAAGTTCAATCTTGCGGTGTCCTCACCTAGTGATAGAAGGGGTACCGAGGCACGTATTTGTATTATTGCTAGTAAGGAGAAAACAAAGGGGTTCAATCATATTGCTTGGTTTTATTCTATCTATATTATGTCATCTTGCTTAAAGCGTTACTCTGTTTGTCATGAACTTAATACCATAGATGCAGGCAAGAGTCGGTCGATTGGTGGAGTAATAGTAGTAGATGCAGGCAGGAGTCAGTGTACTTGTCACAGACGTAATGCCTATATACATGATCATGCCATGAATAACGTCATAACTATGTGTTTTTCTATCAATTGCCCAACAGTAATTTGTCAACCCACCGTATGATATTCTTATGAGAGAGATGCCTCTAGTGAAAACTATGTCCCCCGGGTTTATTTTAATCATATTACAAAAACCAAAAATACCTTGCTACAATTTATTTAATTTGCAATTTATCTATCTACCACTATCAGATTTAATCCTTGCAATTAATGAGTACAAGGGGATTGACAACCCTCTTGCTCGCGTTGGGTGCAAGTATTTGCTCTTGTGTGTGCAGGTACTGTTGACGGGTGTTTGTGTGGTTCTCCTATTGGTTCGATAAACTTGGTTCTCTATTGAGGGAAGTACTTATCCGCTACTATATTGCTTCACCCTTCCTCTTCGGGGAAAATCCCAACGTGGCTCACAAGTAGCACTCTCACACACGATTACATAGATAGATCACGAAACAAGCACTCGAAACTAATTCATACTAATATTTTATTCTTCTAATTCACGAGATATCTAAGGATCGAACTAAAATAGATAGTGATGATAAAAGCGATGGTGATACGATACCGGGGCACCTCCCCCAAGCTTGGAACAAGCCAAGAGTGGTGCCCATACCCATGTACTCAAGTTTCCTTCTTTGGCAATGGTGGTGATGAAGTGGTGGACTTGTCTTGCCACTTAAGGATGTGAATTTCCTCTTCTAGCTTGTAGACTCATCGTTCAAGCTCCCAAATTCGGCGGCGCAGCTCGTTGTCATTTTCCTGCACATGACGGAACGGAGTAAATTTGAACTTAGGATCTTTCACCGTGTCTGGAAGGCTCGACTTCTTGAACTCCACATGCATGTCTCCTGGTTGGGGTAGAGGGACGTGACCCACAAGTATAGGGGATCAATCGTAGTCCTTTTGATAAGTAAGAGTGTTGAACTCAACGAGGAGCAGAAGGAAATGACAAGCGGTTTTCAGTAAGGTATTTTCTGCAAGCACCGAAAGTAGCGGTAACGAGTAGTTTGATAGCAAGATAATTCGTAACAAGTAACAAGTGTAACAAAAGTGCAGCAAGGTGTCTCAATCCTTTTTATAGCAAAGGACAAGCCGGAACGAACTCGTATAACAAGCAAAACGTTCTCGAGGACACATGGGAATTTCATCTAGTCACTTTCATCATGTTTGTTTGATTCGCGTTTGCTACTTTGATAATTTGATTTGTGGGTGGACCGGTGCTTGGATGCTGTTCTTACTTGAACAAGCCTCCCACTTATGATTACCCCCTCTCGCAAGCATCCGCAACTACGAAAGAAGAATTAAAATAAATCTAACCATAGCATGAAACATATGGATCCAAATCAGCCCCTTACGGAATAGCGCATAACTAGGTTTTAAGCTTCTATCACTCTAGCAACCCATCATCTAATTACCACTGCAGAATGCCTTCCCTTAGGCCCAAAGATGGTGAAGTGTCATGTAGTCGACGACCAGAATTTTGGATTTCGTCCAAAAAAAACAAATTTTGTCCGAAATCCGTCCATTTCATTTGGGCCCGGTATTAGTGTAAGCCGGGTCAAAAATTTCGGCCATTTTTGAATTTTTCAGCCCAGCCCAAGGTCCAAAACAGCCCACAGATATCCCCCATAGTATAAAAACTGCCACGAGCCTTCCCTAACCCTAAATTTCGTTTTTCCCTGTCTCCACTTCTCAGTGCAGCGCCGCCTCCGCCCAGCCTCCTCCTTCTCCTCTTCCTGCTCTCCATGTCTGCCCAACTTCCTCCTCCTCCTCCTCCTCCAGGGCTCCATGTCTGCCCAGCCTCCTCCTCCTCAAGCATTCCTCTCCTCTATTCTCCGTTTTTCTCTTTCTGATGGAGGCTGAAGGTCCTGGCCGCGGTAACACCAGTCCACGGGCCAACCCTGTCAATGGCACCAACTCCGTGGAGCGCGGCCACATCAGGTTGAGGCTGCCGTGATGCATAAATTCTACTGGAGTTTTATCTAATGTTCTAGTCTGGATGGTTACTAGTGTTAATCTAATGTTCAAGTCTGATCTATAGTGTTTTGATACAAAGATGTTGTTGTATGACTTCTACATGTATATGTTGATAAAAATATCTGGTGCATATTATTGTTCTGGTTTATTTAAAAAATTGGGCAAATTTTGTTCAAAATTTCAAATTTTGGTTTGCCCTTTTGTCCAAAATTTTCCGAAAAAATCCAAAAAACCGAATTTCGCCCAGGCCCGGTAAAATCTGCAAAACGAAATCCCAAACCTTGCACAAGACTCCACTAAAGGAAGCAACAACATACATATCATCAAAATATCGAACGAATACCCAATTCACATGATTACTTATGACAAGACTTCTCCCATGTCCTCAAGAACAAAAGTAACTACTCACAAATCATATTCATGTTCAAGATCAGAGGGGTATTGTATATGATTAAGGATCTGAACATATAATCTTCCACCAAATAAACCAACTAGCATCAACTACAAGATGTAATCAACACTACAAGCAACCCACAGGTACCAATCTGAGGTTTTGAGACAAAGATTGAATACAAGAGATGAGCTAGGGTTTGAGATGAGATGGTGCTGGTGAAGATGTTGATGAAGATTGGTCCTCCCACGATGAGAGGATCATTGGTGATGTCGATGGCTTTGATTTCCCCCTCCCGGATGGAAGTATCCCCGGCGGAATCGCTCCACCGGAGAGAAAAATTGCTCCTGCCCAGGTTCCACCTCGAGACGGCGGTGCTTCATCCCGAAAGTGTTCTCTATAATTTTTTAGGGCAAATGACCTTATATAGCAGAAGGAGGGGGCCGGAGGCCAGCCAGGGGATCCCCACAAGGCATCAGGGCGCGCCCACGGGGGGCCGCGCCCTGTTGCCTTGTGGGCAACTTGTGGGCCCCTCCAGTATTTCTTTTCTCCAGTATTTTTTTATATATTCAATAAAAAATCAATGTGAAGTTTCAAGTCAATTGGAGCTCTGTAGAATAGGTATCTCTGCTGTAGCTATTTCAGGTCCAGAATTCCAGCTGCCGGTATTCTCCCTCTTCATACAAATCTTGCAAATTAAGAGAGAAAAGGCATAAGAATTGCATCATAAAGTGAAATAATGATCAAATACATTATAAATAACTATAGGAAATCATGATGCAAATTGGACATATCAACTCCCCCCAAGCTTAGACCTCGCTTGTCCTCAAGCGAAAGCCGAAATCGATAATCATGACCACATGTTTAGAGAGAGAGGCGTCGATAAAAATAAAATATGGACATGAAGGCATCGGGATCTTTATTATAACAACAATATATCATCATAAAACTTCTAATGAAAAAGTGACAATTCATTCACAAGTTAAAGTATGAATCATAAACCGTATTGAAAACTAGCAAACTATGATCTCAGTCACTGAAGCAATTGCAATTCATCATATTATTATAAAGAGTCTATGTAAGAGCTTTGTTTAGCAAGTTCACATACTCAACCATCATTTAGTCTTCTATGATTGCTGACACTCATGACTTATGGAGCAAAAGTTTCAGTCAGACACATAGAAAGATAGGGGCTTATAATTTTGCCTCCCAACGTATTTACCTCAAGGGTAATGTCAACAATAATAATTCATGATCACCTACATCCAAGTGGATATATATGTCTGGATCTTTCCCCACCACATGATGCTTGCCAAGAGAGAAAATAAAAATGGAATAGAGGAGAATACTATTGACTCTTGCATGAAAGTAAATACATAAAAGTAAAAGATAGGCCCTTCGCAGAGGGAAGCAGAGGTTGTCATGCGTTTTTTTTTGGATGTGCAAACTCTTAATGCAAAGGAACGTCACTTTATATTACCCCTTGTGATAGCGACCTTTATTATGCAGTTTGTCGCTTTTATTTCTCCACCATCACAAGATTGTACAAAGCTTATTTTCCCTTACAATAAAAGTTGATACATATTTAGGAGCAATTTTTATTGCATTTGCACCGATGATAACTTACTTGAAGGATCTTATTCAATCCGTAGGTAGATATAGTGGACTCTAATGACATGAAACTGGGTTTAAGGGTTTTTGGATGCACAATTATAGTATCTCCACTTAGTACAGAATTTTTGGCTAGCAAAAGATAGGGGGCAAGCACCACATGTTAGAGGATCCAAAACAATATAACTTCTATGTGAATATAAGCAAACATAACTCATTACGTTGTCTTCCTTGTCCAACGTCGACTATTTGACATAGAATATTTAATGGGGGCTCACAATCATAAAAGATGTCCAAGATAGTATATCTATATGTGAGACCTCTCTTCCTTTATTACTTTTTCATGAATTGCAACAATGACCAATGCTATGTTTGTTAACCTCCAACAAGTTTTATCAATTATACTTCTTTTATGTGAAGTCATCACTCCCCATGGGATTAGCATATGATCTTTTTATTCTCTTTATTTTATTTCTAGGATTGGATCAACAAGAGCAAAACACTCAACTCAAACTAATCTTTATTATATAGCTTTCACACACAATTACATAGATAGATAGACCACAAAGCAAGCACTCGAAACTAGATCATACTAAAACTTTATTCCTCTAAATCATGAAATAACTAAGGATCGAACTAAAATAGATAATGATGATAAAACTGATGGTGATACAATACCGGGGCACCTCCCCCAAGCTTAGCACAAGCCAAGGGTGGTGCCCATACCCATGTACTCAAGTCTCCTTCTTCGGTGATGGTGGTGATGAAGTGATAGGCTTGTCCTCTGTCTTCCAAGGCATGGGTTCTCCGTCATAAAAGGATGAACGTGTTTCCGGAGTCCTGAAATTTGCAGCTAAACTCATACCTTTGAACTTGGCCTCATACTCAAAATTTTGGTTTTGTAGATCATAGATTTGGGCCTGAAGATAATCAATCTGGTCATTGAGCTTGAAGATGACATCCCAAATATTCTTGCCGTCCACCTTGTGCTCATGGATGAACTCCATGACCATGGAGTGGTTAGCACTAAATCCGCGCTCCACCATCCCCTGGCACTTGAAGATCTCCTGTTCCACCACTTCCAGCCTGGCCTTCTCGCTCCCGGTCTTCTTAGGTCCTTGAACGTCCCAGATGTGGAGCACCCCCTCACGCATCTCAATGGCTTAAGGGTGCTTCATCACCTCCGGTAGGTACGGGTTGATGGCCTTCTCGTAGAACTTGTCCTTGGACGAGCTTGGAGATGCAATGGTGATCTAGATCGTATCACATACCTACCCCTTTTCAGGGTTCTGGAGCGTTCCGGAAGGACTCTTTGATGTGTTCTTCCGGTGTCATCGTCTGAATAATATTAGTTTCAACATTAATGGGTGTACCTGTGATATAATGCTTAATTCTTTGCCCATTAACCACTCTCAGATTAGTGCCTTCGGAATTGTTTATTTTCATAGCTCCGGAGTGGTAAACTTCTTCGATGATATATGGTCCTTCCCATTTAGAGAGGAGTTTTCCTGCAAAGAATCTGAAACGAGAGTTGTACAATAGAACTTGCTCACCCACTTTAAATTCCCATTTTTGAATTCTTTTATCATGCCATCTTTTAACCTTTTCTTTAAATAACTTGGCATTTTTCATAGGCTTGGGTTCTCCATTCATCCAGAGAGCTAATATCAAATAACCTCTTCTCACCAGAAAGTTTAAAATCATAATTAAGTTCTTTAATTGCCCAATATGCCTTATGTTCTAACTCAAGAGGTAAATGACATCCTTTTCCATAAACCATTTTATATGGAGACATACCCATAGGATTCTTATAAGCAGTTCTGTAAGCCCATAATGCATCATCAAGTTTCTTAGATCAATTTTTCTTGGATCTATTAATGGTCTTTTGCAAAATTAATTTTATTTCTCTATTACTCAATTCAACTTGACCACTAGACTGAGGATGATAAGGGGATGCAATTCTATGATTAACATCATATTTAGCAAGCAATTAACAAAAAGCACCATGAATAAAATGTGAACCACCATCAGTCATCAAATATCTAGGGACTCCAAACCTCGGAAATATAACTTCTTTAAGCATTTTAATAGAAGTGTTACGATTAGCAGTACTAGTTGTAATAGCTTCTACCCACTTAGTAACGTAATCAACAGCAACTAAAATATGAGTGTACCCATTAGAGGAAGGAAAAGGTCCCATATAATCAAAACCCCAAACATCAAATGGTTCAATAACAAGTGAATAATTCATAGGCATTTCCGGACGTCTACCAACATTACCAATTCTTTGACATTCATCACAAGAAAGGACAAACTTACGTGCATCTTTGAAGAGAGTAGGCCAATAAAAACCAGAGTGTAATACCTTATGTGCAGTTCTATCTCCCGCATGGTGTCCTCCGTATGCCTCGGAGTGACACTTCCGTAGGATTTGTTCCTGTTCATGCTCAGGTACACAACGTCTAATAATACCATCTACTCCTTTATATAAATGTGGGTCATCCCAAAAGTAATGCCTTAAATCAAAGAAGAACTTTTTCTTTTATTGGTATGTGTAACTAGGTGGTATATATTTAGCAACAATGTAATTAGCATAGTCTGCATACCACGGAGTGTTACGAGAAGCATTTATCACAGCTAATTGTTCATCAGGGAAATCATCATTAATAGGGAGTGGGTCATCAAGAACATTCTCCATTCTAGACAAATTACCTGCTACGGGATTCTCAGCTCCTTTTCTATAACAATATGCAAATCAAATTCTTGTAGCAAAAGAACCCACCTAATAAGCCTAGGCTTAGCATCTTTCTTTTCCATAAGGTATTTAATAGCAGCATGATCAGTGTGAATAGTAACTTTGGAATCAACAATGTAAGATCTGAATTTATCACATGCAAACACCACTGCTAAAAATTCTTTCTCAGTAGTAGCATAATTTCTTTGAGCACTGTCTAGAGTTTTACTAGCATAATGAATAACATTCAATTTCTTATCAACTCTTTGACCTAGTACAGCACCAACGGCATATTCACTAGCATCACACATAGTTTCAAAGGGTAGGTTCCAATCAGGTGGTTGAACAATAGGTGCAGAAATTAAGGCTTTCTTAAGAATTTCAAAGGCTTCTACGCAATCCTCATCAAAAACAAATGGAACATCTTTTCCCGAAAGATTAGTAAGAGGCCTAAAAATTTTAGAGAAGTCTTTTATAAACCTTCTATAGAAACCAACATGACCAAGGAAAGTTCTTATACCTTTGATATCATTAGGACATGGCATTTTCTCAATTGCATCAACTTTAGCTTTATCAACTTCAATACCTATTTCAGAAATTTTATGCCCAAGGACTATACCTTCATTTACCATAAAGTGGCACTTCTCCCAACTCAAGACAAGATTAGTTTCTTCACATCTCTACAAAACCCGATCAAGGTTGCTTAAGCAATCATCAAAAGAAGCTCCGTAAACGGAGAAATCATCCGTGAAAACCTCGACAATCTTTTCACAAAAGTCAGAGAATATAGTAGTCATACATCTTTGAAAGGTAGCAGGTGCATTACATAAACCAAAAGGCATACGACGATAAGCATAAGTTCCAAAAGGACAAGTAAATGTGGTTTTCTCTTGATCATCTGGTGATATAGGTATTTGAGAGAAACCAGAATAGCCATCTAGGAAGCAAAAGCGTGTACGCTTAGATAATCTTTCTAAAATTTGATCAATAAAAGATAAAGGGTAATGATCTTTCCTAGTAGCTTTATTTAATTTTCTGAAGTCAATTACCATTCTATAACCGGTTACAATTCTTTGTGGGATAAGTTCATTTTTATCATTAGAAACAACAGTAATGCCTCCTTTCTTAGGAACACAATGAACAGGACTTACCCATCTACTATCAGCTATGGGATAGATTATACCTGCCTCCAGAAGCTTTAATATCTTAGTTCTTACCACATCCTTCATTTTAGGATTCAGCCTTCTTTGGTGATCAACAACTGGATTAGCGTCTGGCTCCATATGAATTTTATGCTGATATAGAGTGGGACTAATGCCCTTAAGATCATCGAGAGTATATCCAATAGCAGCACGGTGCTTCTTCAGAGTTTTAAGTAATCTCTTTTCTTCATGCTCTGAAAGGTTAGCACTAATAATAACAGGATATATTTTCTTTTCATCAAGATAAGCATATTTAAGTGTATCAGGTAATTGCTTTAATTCAAACACAGGATCACTCTTAGGTGGTAGAGGGTCTCCCAAAGTTTCAACAGGCAAGTTATGTTTAAGGATAGGTGCTTGCTTAAAGAACAACTCATCTATTTCATTTATTTCATTCATATGCATATCATTTGCATGGTCTAGCAAATATTGTTCTAAAGGATCTATAGGTGGAATAGCAATAGAAGCAAGACATGTAATTTCATCTTTATTGGGTAATTCTTTATCATGATGTTGTCTACGAAACTTGGAGAAATTAAATTCATGAGACACATCACCAAAATTAACACTGACAGTTTCTTTGCTGTCTTCAATCTTAGCATTAACTGTATTCATGAAGGGTCGACCAAATATAATGGGACAAAAATCATCTTGTGGTGACCCAAGAACAAGAAAATCAGTAGGATATTTGATCTTACCACACAAGACTTCAACATCTCTAACAATCCCGAGTGGTGTAATAGTATCTCTATTTGCAAACTTAATAGTGACATTAATATCTTCAATCTCAACAGGTGTAATATCATTCATGACTTCTTGATAAAGAGTAAATGGAATAGAACTCACACTAGCACCAATATCACATAAACCATGGTAGCAATGATCTCCAATTTTAACAGAAATAACAAGCATGCCAACTACGGGTTTATTTTTGTCTTTGGTGTCTAGCTTAGCAATTCTAGTTGCTTCATCACAGAAATATATGACATGTCCATCAATGTTATCAACCAAAAGATCTTTAATCATTGCAACACTAGGTTCAACTTTAATTTGTTCAGAAAGTCTGAGGGCTCTAATATTACTCTTATTAACCACAGTTGAAGCTTTAGCATGCTCCTTAATCCTAACAGGGAAAGGAGGTTTCTCAATATAAGCATTAGGCACAACTGGATCAATATTGTAAACAATTGTATCTTCTTTAACACTAACAGGTTCTTCATTTAATTCAATAGGTGAGTGAAACTTAAACCATTTCTCCTTAGGGAGATCAACATGAGCAGCAAAGGATTCACAAAAAGTAGCTACTATCTCAGAGTCAGGTCCATATTCGGTACTAAACTTATGAAAAGCATCAGTTTCCATAAAAGATTTAACACAATCAAATTCAAGATTTATACCTGACACTTTACCTTTGTCGATTTCCCAATCTTCAGAGTTACGTTTAATTCTTTCTAGAAGATCCCATCTGAATTCAATAGTTCTCTTCATAAAGGAACCGGCAGAAGAAGTATCGAGTATGGATTGATCATTATGAGAAAGCCGAGCATAAATTTTTTGAATAATTATTTCTCTTGAGAGCTCATGATTGGGGCATGTGTGCAACATATACTTAAGCCTCCCCCAAGCTTGAGCGATACTTTCTCCTTCACGAGGCCAAAAATAATATATATAATTATGATCACGATGAACCAAATGCATAGGACAAAATCTCTGGTGAAACTCCAGCTTCAATCGGTTCCAATCCCATGTTTCAGTATCATCACATATCCTATACCATGTCAATGCCTTCCCCTCCAAAGATAAAGGGAATACTTTCTTCTTAACTCCATCTCCGGATAAACCTGCAAGCTTAAACAATCCACAAATTTTATCCACATAGATCAAGTGCATATCATGATGTACCGTTCCATCTCCTGCATAAGGATTAGCTAGCAGTTTCTCTATCATACCCGAAGTAATTTCATAATAAATATTTTCAGTAGGTTCAGTAGGTTGAGGAGAAACTCTTAATGCTTCCGGTCGAGGTGAACATACCCCGAACAAGCCCCTCAAAGTATTACTTTCCATAGTGACAAGTGACAGTAAATTTCAGCACGTAATATAAATGTTTCCTTACGAAATTCCACTCACCAAAGGTGCTTCATTCCCCGGCAACGGCGCCAGAAAAGAGTCTTGGTGACCCACAAGTTTAGGGGATCAATCGTAGTCCTTTTGATAAGTAAGAGTGTCAAACCCAACGAGGAGCAGAAGGAAATGACAAGCGGTTTTCGCTAAGGTATTTTCTGCAAGCACTGAAAGTAGCGGTAACGAGTAGTTTGATAGCAAGATAATTCGTAACAAGTAACAAGTAACAAGTGTAAAAAAAGTGCAGCAAGGTGGCCCAATCCTTTTTATAGCAAAGGACAAGCCGGAACGAACTCGTATAATAAGCAGAGCGTTCTCGAGGACACACGGGAATTTCATCTAGTCACTTTCATCATGTTTGTTTGCTTCGTATTCGCTCCTTTGATAATTTGATCTGTGGGTGGACCGGTGCTTGGGTGTTGTTCTTACTTGAACAAGCCTCCCACTTATGATTACCCCCTCTCGCAAGCATCCGCAACTATGAAAGAAGAATTAAGATAAATCTAACCATAGCATGAAACATATGGATCCAAATCAGCCCCTTACGAAATAGCGCATAAACTAGGGTTTAAGCTTCTATCACTCTAGCAACCCATCATCCAATTACTACTCCACGATGCCTTCCCTTAGGCCCAAAGATGGTGAAGTGTCATGTAGTCGACGTTCACAAGACACCACTAAAGGAAGCAACAACATACATATCATCAAAATATCAAACGAAGACCAAATTCACATGATTACTTATGACAAGACTTCTCCCATGTCCTCAAGAACAAAATTAACTACTCACAAATCATATTCATGTTCAAGATCAGAGGGGTATTGAATGGCATTAAGGATCTAAACATATAATCTTCCACCAAATAAACCAACTAGCATCAACTACAAGATGTAATCAACACTACTAACAACCCACAGGTACCAATCTGAGGTTTTGAGACAAAGATTGAATACAAGAGATGAACTAGGGTTTGAGATGAGATGGTGCTGGTGAAGATGTTGATGAAGATTGGTCCTCCCATGATGAGAGGATCATTGGTGATGTCGATGGCTTCGATTTCCCCCTCCCGGAGGGAAGTACCCCGGCGGAATCGCTCCGCCGGAGAGGAAAATTGCTCCTGCCCAGGTTCCGCCTCGAGACGGCGGCGCTTCATCCCGAAAGTCTTCTCTATATTTTTTTAGGGCAAATGACCTTATATAGCAGAAGCAAGGGGCCGGAGGCCAGCCAGGGGCCCAACAAGGCATCAGGGCGCGCTCAGGGGGGCCGCGCCTGTTACCTTGTGGGCAACTGGTGGGTCCCGCCCAGTATTTATTTTCTCCAGTATTTTTTATATATTCAATAAAAAATGTCCGTGAAGTTTCAAGTCAATTGGAGCTCTGTAGAATAGGTATCTCTACTGTAGCTATTTCAGGTCCAGAATTCCAGCTGCCGGTATTCTCCCTCTTCATACAAATCTTGCAAATTAAGAGAGAAAAGGCATAAGAATTGTATCATAAAGTGTAATAATGATCAAATACATTATAAATAACACTAGGAAATCATGATGCAAATTGAACGTATCAGGACGTCTTCTTCTTCTTCACTCGAGTGATCTATCCGTTTAAGATCAGCTTACTCTTCGTCTGTCGACCACTCATATGGTTCAACTTCGCCATAGACCTTGGGGTTTGTGATGAACTGAGAGACGTAACACTCCCATCAGAATCTTGGGACGACATGAAGGCCCAAACCTCAGAACCCTGATAGAAAATAGCTCGAAACAAGCACAGAGGAGAAACTCGTGATACGGAAGTCAAAACAGTAAAACATATATATGTATATATATATATGTATATATATATAATGAATTTTTCCCTTGCAGGACAAGTCTTCGGGAGGAATACGGAGTCGGGAAGGCCCATGAGGGCCCCACAAGCTCACACGGCACGCCCCAGGGGGGCGCCACCTAAGCTTGTGGCCCCCTCGTGCACTTTCTTGGCTATTTCTTATCTTCCTAATTTTTTATATATTCCAAAACTATCAAAAAGTATTTTTACGGAATTTTTAGAGTCGGTTTACTTACCATATCACATACCTATTCCTTTTTCAGGATTATGGAGCGTTCCGGAAGCCCTCCTTTAGATGGTCATCTGGTCTAATTGTTTGAATAATATTGGTTTCAAGGTTAATAGGGGTACCTGTAATATAATGCTTAATTCTTTGCCCATTAACCACCTTCGGGTTAGTTCCTTCGGCATTGTTGATTTTGATGTTCCGGAGCGATAAACCTCTTCAACGATGTAAGGCCCTTCCCATTTAGAGAGAAGCTTGCCTGCAAAAAATCTGAAACGAGAATTGTACAATTGCACTTGATCATAGCACTTCAATTCTTTAAGCATTTTAATAGATGTGTTATGATCAACGCAACTAGTTGGAATAGCCTCTACCCATTTAGTAACATAATCAACAGCAACTAAAATATGAGTGTATCCATTAGTTGAAGGAAAAGGTCCCATGTAATCAAAACCCCAGACATCAAAAGGTTCGATAACAAGTGAATAATTCAAAGGCATTTCCTGACATCTACCAATATTATCAATTCTTTGACATTCATCACAAGAGAGGACAAGCTTACGTGCATCCTTGAAGAGAGTAGGCCAGTAAAAACCAGATTGTAATACCTTATGTGCAGTTCTGTCTCCTGCGTGGTGCCCTTCGTATGCCTCGAAATGACACTTCCATAAGATTTGTTCTTGTTCATGCTCAGGTACACAATGCCTGATAACACCATCTACTCCTTCTTTATATAAATGTGGTTCATCCCAAAAGTAATGTATTAAATCAAAGAAGAACTTTTTCTTTTGTTGATATGTGTAACTAGGTGGTATATATTTGGCAACAATGAAATTAGCATAGTCTGCATACCAAGGATTATTGCGTGAAGTAGAAGCATTTTTAACAGCTAATTGTTCATGAGGAAAAGTATCATCAATAGGCAATGGGCCATCAAGAACATTCTAGACAAATTATCTGCTACAGGGTTTTCATCTCCTTTTCTATCAACAATATGCAAGTCAAATTCTTGTAGCAAAAGAACCCACCTAACAAATCTAGGTTTAGCATCTTTCTTTTCCATAAGATATTTAATAGCAGCATGATCAGTGTGAACAGTAACTTTAGAGTCAACAATATAAGGTCTGAATTTATCACATGCAAACACAACAGCTAAAAATTCTTTCTCAGTAGTAGCATAATTTCAAAGGGTAGGTTCCAATCAGGTGGTTCCAACCATATAATCAAAACCCCAAACATCAAATGGTTCAATAACAAGTGAATAATTCATAGGCATTTCCTGACGTCTACCAACATTACCAATTCTTTGACATTCATCACAAGAAAGGACAAACATACGTGCATCTTTAAAAAGAGTAGGCCAATAAAAACCAGATTGTAATACCTTGTGTGCAGTTCGGTCTCCCGCATGGTGTCCTCCATATGCCTCGGAGTGACACTTACGTAGGATTTGTTCCTGTTCATGCTTAGGTACACAACATCTAATAACACCATCTACTCCTTTATATAGATGTGGGTCATCCCAAAAGTAATGTCTTAAATCAAAGAAGAACTTTTTCTTTTGTTGATATGTAAAGCTAGGTGGTATGTATTTAGCAATAATGTAATTAGCATAGTCTGCATACCAAGGAGTATTACGAGAAGCATTTATCACAGCTAATTGTTCATCAGGGAAATCATCATTAATAGCAAGTGGGTCATCAAGAACATTTTCCATTCTAGACAAATTATCTGCTACGGGATTCTCAGCTCCCTTTCTATCAACAATATGCAAGTAAATTCTTGTAGCAGAAGAACCCATATAATAAGTCTAGGTTTAGCATCTTTCTTTTCCATAAGGTATTTAATAGCAGCATGATCAGTGTGCATAGTAACTTTCGAATCAACAATGTAAGATCTAAATTTATCACATGCAAACACAACTGCTAAAAATTCTTTCTCAGTAGTAGCATAATTTCTTTGAGCACTTTCTAGAGTTTTACTAGCATAATGAATAACATTTAATTTCTTATCAACTCTTTGTCCTAGAACAGCACCAACAGCATAATCACTAGCATCACACATAATTTCAAAGGGTAGGTTCCAATCAGGTGGTTGAACAATAGGTGCAGAAATTAAGGCTTTCTTAAGTACTTCAAAGGCTTCTACACAATCATCATCAAAAATGAATGGAACATCTTTTTGTAAGAGATTGGTAAGAGGTCTAGAAATTTTAGAGAAGTCTTTTATAAACCTTCTATAGAAACCAGCATGACCAAGGAAACTTCGTATACCTTTGATATCTTTAGGACATGGCATTTTCTCAATAGCATCAACTTTAGCTTTATCAACTTTAATACCTCTTTCAGAAATTTTATGCCCAAGGACTATACCTTCATTCACTATAAAGTGGCACTTCTCCCAATTCAAGACAAGATTAGTTTCTTCACATCTCTGCAAAACTCGATCAAGGTTGCTCAAGCAATCATCAAAAGAAGTTCCGTAAACGGAGAAATCATCCATGAAAACCTCAATAATCTTTTCACAAAAGTCAGAGAATATAGTAGTCATACATCTTTGAAAGGTAGCAGGTGCATTACATAAACCAAAAGGCATACGACGATAAGCATAAGTTCCAAAAGGATAAGTAAAGGTGGTTTTCTCTTGATCTTCAGGTGATACAGGTATTTAAGAGAAACCAGAGTAACCATCTAAGAAACAAAAGTGTGTATGCTTAGACAATCTTTCTAACATTTGATCAATAAAAGGCAAGGGGTAATGTCGTGGTTTTGTCACGGCAAGATGTCCTCGTAAAGGACTTAGTGGTGAGGCCATCGCACCTAGGTGGAAGCTTGAAGGGGTTGGTCGGAATCGAGAGACACGAGTTTTACCCAGGTTCGGCCCCTCACGGTGAAGGTAAAAGCCTACATCCTGCTTGATTGATATTGATAAAGATGATCTCGGTTACAAGGGTGCTGTTTCGCTACCTCTATCTCGATAGCTAGTTTTTCTGTCTCTCTTGATTTGTCCCTCTTGGGGTGCCTTGCCCCTCCTTATATAAGTTGAAGGGGCGGCTTACATGTAGAGTCCTAGTAGGATTAGGACTGGTCTATTTTCTATTACAAGCTGGATACTAGTCCGGGTCTTGCTTTCCTTGTCATGTCTTGCTTTCCTCTTCTTGGTCCTTCTCTACGAGCCGGCCCATTGGGCTCCCCTTAAGTCGGCCTCCTGCCGGGTCTCGCCCTGGGCCCTTGTTGTCTCACCATAACCCGGACTATGAGATGACCCATAGAGCCTCCTGACTCTTTGGCCGGGTCAAACTATGGCCGGGTCAAACTATGGCCGGGTCATAACCGTATGGAATATCCCCAACATTAGCCCCCAGTTTAGCTTGGATTTATCCATGGTAAACTCCATCCAGAAAATAAGAATAGGAAAAAATATATAAAGGGTGATTCTCCGGGTCTGGATTTTTCCTGAGCTGGCACCTGTTCATCCTTCAGTCCTTGTCATTTCCTTCTGTGAAAACACCCGCCCGAGTCAATCTTTGCCGGGTCGTGCAATTTTTTCAATGGAATCCCTCCTGGAAAGTCCGGGTCTCTTCATTATATCAATGGGCCGGCTTCAAAATCAACTTGCTGGTTTCATGCAGAAAAATATTGGGGAAAAAATAATCCATTTGAGTCGACTTCCAATGCTCTGACTTGACAAAAATATTGGGCTTAAGATATGCTTCTGATGCTGAGCTGGCTTTGAATACTCCGGCTTGACAAAAATATTGGATTTAAGATATTCATCTTATGTTCAGCCGGTTTGAGGATGTAGAGCTTGTCGAGTTGCAATTGTCAAAGTTGTCGGGTTATAAAGATTGATGATACCGGGTCATGATTGTTGCTGACACCGGGCCATGTAATTGGTCTTCCTGGGTTCTTTAGGCCAAGTCCTTATAGGACGGATCCTCCCAGGCCGGGCTTTCCCAGCCCGGGTCAATCTAAATTTTCTTTCAACTCCAATATATATATCAACTGTAGCCCCCAAGCTCTGAGTTTATCACCTTGTGATGAATTGGTGCTTGCTTTTGTAAATATTGTTGCGTCGGCTTTCCGGGCCTTTCTATGAATAGCTTGGAGGACTTGAAGGTGTACCTCCATTATATCCATATTACATGTAGCCCCCAAGTCTTAACAGGGAAACGTAGTGATAGCTTAAGACTTGCTTTAATATAAATGTTGCAACTTTTGGAGAAATCCAGGTTGTTCATCTGAGTCGCCAGTCATAAACTGAATGTTTTGTATTTCACATGTGTAGCCCCCAAGGGCCAGCTCATCATTATGTGATGCGTCGGGTCTTCAATTTGGACCTTATGATCTGTTTAAACAACTGAACGCTGTGGCCCCCAAGTGCCGGGTTGTCTTGCCTGCAGCAACTTGGGACTTGAACTTAATCTTCAATGTTGTAGATATACAGCTGCAAATAGTGTAGCCCCCAAGGGCCGGCTCAGTAAGATAGTACTGGGCTGGGACTTTAGAAAATGATGGAAAACGGACCGTAGCCCCTAAGGACCGGGTCATTGTGAAAATGATGAGCCGGTTCTTCCTTGAATCCATACTTGAATAAAGAGCGACCTATAGCCCCCAAAGGCCAGGTCATTATGAAAATGATGAGCCAGTTCTTCCTTGAATCGACACTTAAATAGAAAACAACCTGTAGCTCCCAAGGGCTGGCTCATCTCCTTGAGATAGTCGGGTTTTCTGATAATGTAATGATTTGAAAAGCGACTTGCATTAGCCCCCAAGTGCCGTGGTGCATGCTTGCAGCGACATGGGACTTTCATACTTGATGTAATCTTGATTTGAATAATGTAGCCCCCAAGTGCTGGGTCGTGTGCCTGCGGTGACTCGGGACTATTCCTTCCATTGTAGAATAAAATCTGATCCACTATCTCGATGATGTTGCCTTTGATAAAGCCAGTTGTTATGATCTTTGCCATGATATCCTTGCTGTGAATTTTTGCTCTCCTTTGCAGCATCAGAATAATCCAAATTGTGAATTGCCACTGGTAATTTTATTACACCATGCTCCTTACTGTAAGCCGGCGTTTTAGATTTAGAAAAAATAGCCGTCTCTCTGAGCCGGCTTTGAAAACCTCAATCATTTAATACTGGTTATGAGAAACCATGATGAAGACCCGGCTCTCAATTGTAAGCTGGTTTTGTAGATGTGGTAAATATGTACCTGCAATTGTTTCAAAATCGGCAGTGATAGCCATGTTATTTGAGACTGGTTTTGATAAACCATATAAGACCCGGCCATTTTGGCTATCAAAGATTTGTTTGTTCCTGCAGAGTTACAATGTAACCCGGTTTTAAAACCGGCTTCTGTGACATAAACAAATATAGACATGTATACATGATGCATTATATGATGATGAAATGTATGATGATGTATGTGTATGATAAACACTTGAAGTGGTGCGGTGGTGAGCTAACCCGCCAATCTGCTGGAAGTGTTAAAAATTGCATCTGCATTGTTAATGAGAGGCCGTTTGTCCAAGCATTCTGTCATAGAAATACAACCCGACAATTCTGAGCCAGTAGAAGTATAATTCGAAGTGCCATAAGATGTGGCGACTCATGATTGATATCACCATAATCCTGGGAAATAAGCTGGTGTTTTTATAACCTGGCGACTCGTGGTCGACAGTGTGATCAAAGAGGGCCTGCAAAACAGATAAAACCACAAGTATATGATAAGCCGGCTTTCGAGGCACGACATTATAGACCGGCTTTCGAGGCTCGAGTCTTGCTTCAAGGAAGCTGGCATGATAGCCCATGGTTTATCCTCGCTCTCTGTAAGCCGGCTCTCACGTGACTTAAACCGATGTTTTAACCAAGACAAGTTCAGGGTCATAAAATGATTGACTTGTCAAGAGTACACCGGGTCACCTAATCGGAGTAGCATCAAGCAGACAGGCAGGTTTAACCATGATAGTGTGGCATTATTTGCCGGGTCAAGAGGGTGAGATAGCTAAACTCGGTGAGTTGGAAGCCCCCAAGTAACCATATGACCATGGAAAAGCTCAGCATAGGATATACAGGAGACAATACTACTACTGCAAAACATCTGGGGTCCAGATAAGCCGGCTTTATTCCATTGATCATTATTGAGCAGGATACCCATGTTTAGACTGCGCATCATGGCAACTAGTCTTCTTTGGTAACCTTTCTTTTTGCCAATATGGCAGGGTACCCATGTTTGAACTGCGCATCATGGCAACTAGTCCTCTTTGGCAACCTTTCTTTTCGCCAATATAGCAGCAGTCCCCAGGACCCGGTTGTCTTTCCTTCAACGACCTGGGGTTCTTGTATTTGTTAAAACCGGCCAAATCCGCCGAGTCGTATCTGTGTAGCCCCCGAGTTTTAAGTCGACTCGAGGAGCCGGCTTGAGATTCTTTGTGCTTGGCTCTTGGTCCGGCTCTCCTGGCTCCTCCAGGGTCGTTTTCTTTTTTCTTTGTTGCCGGCTTTAAAATTGCCGGCTCTACTGAGATCGGCTCTCTTTGCTCTTTCGGGGACGTTTCCTCCATGGCCGACTCTTCTGTTTCTTTTGATGTGGTGAATTAGAACAGACCACAAGATGGTGAGCTGCGTATTATGCCGGATAGCCTGGTGTGGGCCGGTCGACGGAGCGGACTCTGGCATGCTTCGGTGTGTTGATGTAAATTGGACCGCGGTGGCGGCGGCTTACACGGATGTCCGTTGGGCAACTCGCGCGAGCAAGCGCGGCCCTGGCGCGTTGATGTAGACCGGGCCGTGAGGACGGTGGCCTGCGCGTGTCCAGTGGTAGCTTGTACGGGTGGGCGTGCCCCCGGTGTGTTGATGTAGACGCGAGAGCTGGCCGATAAATTGACGTGGGCGCAAGAGCCGGCCGTGACGTTTGACACCGGCGCGGACGCGAGAGTCAGCCGTGGCGTTGTACGCTGGCGCGGACACGTGAGTCAGCCGCGGTGTTGTAAACCGGCGGGGGCGCACGAGTCGGTCGCGGTGTTATAAGCCGGTGCGGGTGCGCGGGTCAGCCGCGGCATTGTAAGCCGGCGCGGACGAGGGAGTCGCCTGCCTGTGTTGATGTAGACTAAATCGCGGAAGCGGCGGCTTAGACGCGTGTCCGTCGAGCAGCGCGGCACGGACGAACACCAGTTTGTAAAATGATGCTGGTGCGTGCTCCGTATCCATGGTATAACGCCACTTTTGTCCTGCGTAAAGATATTATAGGCCAGAGTAATTATTCTCGGATGAATTAATATGTGCTGATAAAATACATAGGAAGGATAGCACTTGATGTTTTTTAGACGACAGATGATGATCTGGTCTCCAGGTGTAACCGGCTTGATTTCCTTCGTCTTGAGCCACGTGAATATCCTCTTGATCGATGCAACAGCCAGCGTGCGCATATGATACTACGAAGACATGGTTCCGACCGGCTTGAGCCGGGCCGCGGTGTTGTAAACCGGCGGGGGCGCGCGAGTCGGCCGCGGCATTATAAGCCGGCGCGGGCGCGCGCGGGTCGGCCGCGGTGTTGTAAGCCGGTGCGGGCGCGCGAGTCGGCCGTGGCGTTTGTAGTTGAGTAGACGTACGTGTAGACTGATCTGATGGATTTATTGCTCCATGAGTTGTTGCAGATGACCGATGAATTTGCCGGCTCTCCCAAGGTTGTCCCATGCCAGGTTATCCTGCGCGATTGTTCCCTGGCTCTTCTTCATCCGGTCAATCACGAGCTTCTCGATCCCTCAAGAGCTCCCTCCAAGAACGTAAAACCACCGTGCGCTGGCCCCACGGTGGGCGCCAACTGTCGTGGTTTTGTCACGGCAAGATGTCCTCGTAAAGGACTTAGTGGTGAGGCCATCGCACCTAGGTGGAAGCTTGAAGGGGTTGGTCGGAATCGAGAGACACGAGTTTTACCCAGGTTCGGCTCCTCACGGTGGAGGTAAAAGCCTACATCCTGCTTGATTGATATTGATAAAGATGATATCGGTTACAAGGGTGCTGTTTCGCTACCTCTATCTCGAGAGCTAGTTTTTCTGTCTCTCTTGACTTGTCCCTCTTGGGGTGCCTTGCCCCTCCTTATATAAGTTGAAGGGGCGGCTTACATGTAGAGTCCTAGTAGGATTAGGACTGGTCTATTTTCTATTACAAGCTGGATACTAGTCCGGGTCTTGCTTTCCTTGTCATGTCTTGCTTTCCTCTTCTTGGTCCTTCTCTACAAGCTGACCCATTGGGCTCCCCTTAAGTCGGCCTCCTGCCGGGTCTCGCCCGAGGCCCTTGTTGTCTCGCCGTAACCCGGACTACGAGATGACCCATAGAGCCTCCTGACTCTTTGGCCGGGTCAAACTATGGCTGGGTCAAACTATGGCCGGGTCATAACCGTGGGGAATATCCCCAACAGGTAATGATCTTTTCTAGTAGCTTTATTTAATTTCCTGAAATCAACTATCATCCTATAACCAGTTACAATTCTTTGCGGGATAAGTTCATTTTTATCATTAGGAACAACGGTAATACCTCCTTTCTTAGGAACACAATGAACATGACTTACCCATCTACTATCAGCTATGGGATAAATTATACCTGCTTCCACAAGCTTTAATATTTCAGTTCTTACCACATCCTTCATTTTAGGATTCAGCCTTCTTTGATGATCAACAACGGGTTTAGCATCTGGCTCCATATGAATTTTATGCTGACATAAAGTGGGACTAATGCCCTTAAGATCATCAAGAGTATATCCAATAGCAGCATGATGCTTCTTCAGAGTTTTAAGTAATCTCTTTTCTTCATGCTCTGAAAGGTTAGCACTAATAATAATAGGATATATCTTCTTTTCATCAAGATAAGCATATTTAAGAGTATCAGGTAATTGCTTTAATTCAAACACAGGATCATCCTTAGGTGGTGGATTGTTTCATGCCAATATTCTACAACTTTCACATATTTTTGGCAACATTTTATATTATTTTTGGGACTAACATATTGATCCAGTGCCCAGTGCCAGTTCCTGTTTTCTGCTTGTTTTTTGTTTCATAGAAAATCCATATCAAATGAATTCCAAATGCAATAAAATTTTACGAAGAATTATTTTGGAATATATGTGATTTTTGGCAGGTGGAATCAACGCAAACGGAGACCCACAGCCTCCACAAGCCACCTGGGCACGGCCCCCCCTGGCCGCGCGGTGGTGCCTCGTGGGCACACCGTAAGTCGGTTGGGGCTCTTCTTCGGCCGCAAGGAAGCTTATATTGAGAAAAAAATCGTGTTAAAATTTCAGCGCAATCGGAGTTACAGATCTCCGGATATTTAAGAAATGGTGAAAGGCCAGAAAACCAGAACGCGAAACAGAAGAGAACAGAGAGAGAGATCCAATCTAGGAGGGGCTCCTCCCCTCCGGGAGCCATTGTGTCCATGGACCAGAGGGGAAACTCTCCTCTCATCTAGGGGGGAGGCCAAGGAAGAGGAAGAAGGAGGGGGGCTCTCTCCCTCTCTCTCCCGGTGGCGCCGGAACGCCGCCGGGGCAATCATCGTGACGGCGATCTACACCAACAACTTCGCCACCGTCAACACCAACTCTCTCCCCCTCTATGCAACGGTGTAATACCTATTCTCCCCGCTGTAATCTCTACTTAAACATGGTGCTTAATGCTACATATTATTATCCAATGATTTGTGGCCATCCTATGATGTTTGAGTAGATTCTTTTGTCCTATGGGTTGATTGATGATCGTGATTGGTTTGAGTTGTATGTTTTATTTTGGTGCTGTCCTATGGTGCCCTCCGTGTCGCGCAAGCATGAGGGATTCCCGCTGTAGGGTTTGCAATACGTTCATAATTTTCTTATGGTGGGCGGCTAGAGTGACAGAAGCTTACACCCGAGTAAGGGGGTTGTTGCGTATGGGAGTAAAGAGGACTTGTTACTTAATGCTATGGTTGGGTTTTACCTTATTGATCTTTGGTAGTTGCGGATTCTTGCTAGAGTTCCAATCATAAGTGCATATGATCCAAGTACGGAAAGTATGTTAGCTCATGCCTCTCCCTCATATAAAATTGCAATAATGATTACTGGTCTAGTTATTGATTGCCTAGGGACAAATCTTTCTCTTGTGTTACAAAAGCTTTCTACTAAACAACTAACTTTTATTATCTTGCAAAGTACTCCTAGTTTTATTCTCGCTAAGTACATCTAGTTTTATTCTTGCAAACTCATCCTATCACCTACAAAATAGTTTCATACTTGTTCTAGGTAAAGCAAATGTTAAGTGTGCGTAGAGTTGTATCGGTGGTCGATACAACTTGAAGAGAATATAAATTCTACCTTTAGCTCCTCATTGGGTTCGACACTCTTATTTATCGAAAAAGCTACAATTGATCCCCTATACTTGTGGGTTATTAAGACCTTTTTCTGGCGCCGTTGTCGGGGAGCAATAGCGTGGGGTTGATATTCTCGTGTGTGCTTGTTTGCTTTATCACTACGTAGTTTTTATTTTGTGCTCTTGTTTTCTATCTTTAGTTATGGGTAGGAAACGTAAAATACCAAAAAAAACAGTTGCACTTGCTAAACCAATGGTTGAAGAACCACCCAAAATCTATCATACTGCTGAAGCTTTCTACTTGGATCATCTTCGATCCGTTTGTGCTCGTGCTGAAAACCCAACTAGCTTACTTGAGGGAAAATCATTAGATGAGCATGCTTATTTTGTGCGACACCGCTTGTCTCAAAAAGGGAAACTCTTATGGCATCATATTAATACTTTGAATTGCTATGCTTGGAATTTATGTGAAATACATGATTTTACTTGTTGTTCTGAAGACCCTAAAAAACACCTTCAGTACCAATGTGAGTTTAAGGATAATGGAATCTTATCTTCTTATGCCAGAGGTGTTTATAGTTACTATGATATTGAACAAATAGAAGAATTTCTTGCTTTTAAGGGTTCATATGAAATTGCTTCTGAAAGAACATGTGCTGCCCCCATGTTTGGTTTTGGTAATTGATGACAATCTCTATGGACTAATGGTTGCCTTGAGTTATATTTGAAGGGTTTGTCCATAGGCATTGCTTGAAGACCATTTGTTGGTTTCAAGGTTATTAGAAGAAGAATATGTGTTGACCAAGGAGCTATTCAAGGATTGATCCAAAGATTGGTCATGTGAGAGTTGAGCCTATTGCAAACATGTCTTGAAGAAGAAGTTTGTGTGAACATTCATGTTTACCTTCAAGACATCATCCTAATGAAGAGAGTTGAAAATATATAAGGTTGATCAAGAATAAGTACAACGAGTGATTCAAGTTGATCAACACACAAAGCGTAGAAGATGTACCAAGCGAGATCAAGTGATCTCATGGTATGGTATGCATTGTCCATTACGCTTTGCGTACTAACCCATGGTCTACGTGAGAGTTCTATGTGGGGTTAGGTATGTTTCCATGGGCTTGCGTCAAGAGGAAGATCTCATTCAACCCATGGAGGATGACATCAAGTGGTGATCGTCATCAAGTTTGCGGTGTGGAAGTTCAAGTGGAGCATCACGAAGAGATCACATGCTTGAAGCTTGCCGTCCATTGTGGTGACAATGGACTTTTGAAGATGTGCCGAAGAGTGGCTCACCCAAAGTGGAGTATGGGGGAGCATTCTACTAGTCTTCATCGAGCCGGCGCAATCAAGAAAGGTGGTCCAACTTGAGGAGGTCAAGTTCATCATCATCTAGCTCAAGTGGACTATGTGCAAGGCAAAGGTTTGCCCTTGATAGGTTTTCTATTTTACCGGTCTCATGGTGGTAGTTGGGAGACCGGGTTATAGGATCGATAGCCGTACTATCAAGGGGGGCTCTCGGATGAGTAGCTTGATCGTATCATTCGTAGAGAGCTCAAACCATTGCATCCTTGCATCATCTTTCTTGGTTCTTATTTGGCCTGTTTGCTTTGAGTGTCTTTGAGCTTCTGGTCACCTTCTTGACAAGCTCAAGTTCATCGAGAACGGATTTTGTTTGCTTCTTCTAGTATGTTCTCGATGTTGGGGTTTATGCCAAATCTTCACTGATAGAGCTTTCACATCTCTATATTAACACTTCTCGATGTTGGGGATAGTACTCGTCGTCTTCTATCCAACAAGCTTGAGTTTGCTCAATTCGGAGCTCATTTGAAGAAGTTATGGTAGTTCTGGTTTTCCTACTTCCATCTGTTTGCTTGGGCCTTTTTGAAGCTCTCTAGCTGTAGTACCGCCCTGGGCAGCGGTAGTACCGCTTGCGCGGTACTTCCGTGGTTCCAGTGCCGCAGGCACTACCTCTTGTTTTTGGCTTCTGGACTCGCTTTCGCTTCGACGGCAGTAGGGCGGTAGTTGGGCATAGTAGTACCGCACCTGCCCTGCGGTAGTACCGCTCTGTGCAGTAGTACCGCGCTGCTCTACTCTACTACCATGGTTTCACCTATACTGGCAACACCTAGCGGTAGTACCGCTGGTAGGACCGGTAGTACCGCTCTGGCGGCCCTACCGCCTTCTTGAGTTTCTCAGTTGCACTTTACGGCTGAAACTACCGTGCCAGCGGAAGTACCGCTCGCCCGAGCGGTACTACCGCTTATGCACGGGCTGAAGGCATAACGGTTGGATTTTTCCCCTCCTATAAAAGGGGGTCTTCTATCCCAGTGGTTTTCAATCTTTTGAGCTCGTGTTCTTCCCCCATTGTTGACCTTCTTCGAGCTTGCTATCTCTCAATCCCTCCAATGATTCTTGCTAGTTCTTGAGGGAAAAGAGAGAGGAGATCTAGATCCACATTTCCACCAATCACTTTCTCCTCTATGTGAGGGGAACCCCTTGGATCTAGATCTTGGAGTTCTTCATGTTCTCTTCTTCGTTCTTCCTCTCATTTTCCTCCATAGCATTAGTTGTTGTGGTGGGATTTGGGAGAGAAGGACTTGGGCACTCCGTGTGCCCTTGCCATTGCATTTGGTGCATCAGTTTGAGTTCTCCACGGTGATACATGGAAATGAAAGTTGAGAAGCTTGTTACTCTTGGGTGTTTGGGCACCCTAGAGCTTGTTCCTCTTGGGTGCCTTGGTGCCCTAGACGGTTGGTGTTATCGGAGCTCAATCATTGTGGTATAAAGCTCCGGGCAAGCGTCGGGGTCTCCAATTAGGCTGTGGAGATTGCCCCGAGCAATTTGATGGGTACCGGTGACCGCCCCCAAGGGTTGCCAAAGTGTACGGGTTCGATGACCGCCCCCAAGGGTTGCCATTTGTACGAGTTCGGTGATCGCCCTCAAGGGTCCCTTAGTGGAATCATGGCATCTTGCATTATGCGAGGGCATGAGGAGATTACGGTGGCCCTAGTGGCTTCTTGGGGAGCATTGTGCCTCCACACCGCTCCAAACGGAGATTAGCATCCGCAAGGGTGTGAACTTCGGGATACATCGTCGTCTCCGCGTGCCTCGGTTATCTCTTACCCGAGCCCTTTACTTATGCACTTTACTTTGTGATAGCCATATTGTTTCTTGTTATATATCTTGTTATCACTTAGTTGTTTATCTTGCTTAGCATAAGTCGTTGGTGCACATAGGTGAGCCTAGTTGTTTTAGGTTTCATGCTTGACCAATTAAACGCTAGTTTTATTCCACTTTTGTTCAAGTCTAAACCGTAATTATTTTAAAGCACCTATTCACCCCCCCCCCCCTCTAGGCGACATCCACGATCTTTCAGCTTCTTTGATTGAAAAGTGTGATGCTACTCTTTACAAATATGAAAATTTTGCCATACTTTAAATATTGCTATGAAAACTATGCTTCTAATGCTTATGTGAAAGAATATATTGAGGACACCTCCGCTGTCCAAGAAGAGACTAATATTTTGCAGGAATCTATGGAAGAATAAATTGATGACACTGTGAGCTCATTAGATGAAAAAATTGAGGAGGAGAGCGAAGAACAAAAGGAGGAAGAGCGGATTGATCACCCATGCCCACCTTCTGATGAGAGTAACTCTTTAACTCATACATTGTTTAATTTCTCTTCGTGCTTACCAAAGGATGAATGCTATGATCCCTTGGATTCGTTTGAAATATCCTTTTTTGATGAAAATGATGCTTGCTATGCTTGTGGCCAAGATGCCAATTTGAATTATGCTTATGGAGATGAACTTGCTATAGTTCCTTATGTTAAACATGAAATTGTTGCTATTGCACCCACACATGATAGTCCTATCATCTTTTTGAATTCTCCCAACTACACTATATCGGAGAAGTTTGCTCTTATTAAGGATTATATTGATGGGTTGCGTTTTACTGTTGCACATGATGATTTCGATGAATATAATATGCATGTGCATGCTGCTTCTACTTGCAATTTTTATGAGAGATGAACTACATCTCCACCTCTCTAT
The DNA here is from genome assembly GCA_039707655.1 of Elymus sibiricus. NCBI lineage: Eukaryota > Viridiplantae > Streptophyta > Magnoliopsida > Poales > Poaceae > Elymus > Elymus sibiricus. The sequence continues at coordinate 310,806,750 of CM077668.1, read as the reverse complement.
GTTTCCAATACGATAAAATTGCAAGAAACTGTTTATATTATGCATTGGCCTTTACTTGATGTGCATGAATTGTTCTTTTATGACATGCCGATGCATAGGAAGAGAGTTAGACTTCGTCATTATGTGATATATGTTACTTTGTGCTCACTACTAAATTACAAAGCATTGTTAATTCAAATTGGCTTTGATATACCTTGGGATCCAGGTGGATCAATTACTTGAGCACTTTATGCCTAGCTTAATGGCTTTAAAGAAAGCGCTGCCTGGGAGACAACCCGGAAGTTTTAGAGAGTCAATTATTTCTGTTGTGTGCTTTTAAAAAAAGTTTAAAAACAAAAAAATATAGAGGGGAACCTAAAAACTTTTTCAAAAAGAGAAGCGATTGGAAGGTTATGCATTGGAGAAGTGAGGGTCGACCTTGAACACTTGTGTTCATGCTCATGGAAACAATGTAGAATTTTTCATGGAAGTTTCTCACAAAAATAATTATCCCCTTGTACAAATCCATTGTATTATAAAAATAATGTGCCAAGATTTACCGTTAGGATGTTTAAATTGCTTGTTTGGTGTGTGCTGTGAAAAGACAGAAACTTTTGCTATAGTGCTTGAATTTTGTTATTTTACTAGAACGTGCAAAAATTCTGAAATTTTTACACAGTACTGCTATGCAAAAAAAATCCTAATTTTTCAGAATTTTTTGAGTTACAGAAGTATATGTACCATCTGCATCTTTACAGACTGTCCTGTTTTCACAGATTGCTATTATAATTTCTTTATTTGCGTATGTTTGAAATCTTGTTGAGCCCCATTGACTTGGGAGCCATAGAATTATGATAGCATACAGTGGGTAATGTTTGATTATAATTATACAATAATGTTACAGCAGGACATGATGGGATTTGATATTATATGTACTAACCCCTCTAATAAAAAGTTTGGTTAAGTTTTGTGTGGATGAAGTGTAACATCCCAAAATTCTAAATTTTGGAATGTTATATTAATTAAATAAATAGGATTGATTGTTTGATTGATTGATTGAAAGTGAGTGAAATTTGAAACTTTTTGAAATTTTAATGAGAGGGAATAAAAGGACTTTCCCAAATCTTTCACTTTGCAATTTGATCCCTGCGAATTCAAATTCATTTCATCAGCAAACCCTGGAGTGAAGATGATATGACTTCTTCCATTTAAAGAAATGAAAGGGAATTTGAAAATGATTTGAATTCCATTTGAAATATTTTTTCCAACTAGAGACTTCATGCCACTCAAGGATTTTTCAAGAGGGGAGATAATATGACTTCTTCAATTATTGGAAATAGAGTGGGAAGTAAAAGGCCATTTCAAAATGGCATTTGAACTTGAAAATTTTCATTTGAATTCATTTAAAAATGGCATTTGAATTGTATTAAAAAATCCCTGACAAAAATACTTTGATCAAAAAGTGTGAGAGGAGGTGACATGACCCTTCAAAAAGTCAGCAGAAATAATGCCATACTATTTGAAATTCAAATTCAAATTTTATTTGAATTCTTTTAAAAAAATGATTTTTATAAAATATTTTATTTTGCCTCTGAAAAATAGTTCATCTTTTAGGAATTATTTTTCTGAGAATTTTTATATATTACATGTCTATACAATATTTTGTTTTTATTTTATTTATTTATCCCTTTTTGTTTCTGTCTTATTTAAAAAATATATAAAAAAAATAGCGAGGAACAGTGACAGGACAAGCCCATCACTGCTCCCCCCTCTCTCTCTCTCTCCCTTACCGGGCGAAGCCCACCGCACTGGGCCGGCCCAACTGCCGCGCGCGCCCGAGCGAATCCCCAACGGATCGGCTAGCCGATCCGCTTTCCCCCTTCCTCTCTCACTGACCAACGGGCCCCACTGCCCGCTCCCGCTCAACCCGCGCTCGCCTTCCTTCCCTGCCACCGATCTCCTTCCTTCCTCCGCCGCTCGCCGGATCCTGTCAAATCCGGGCGTATCGGCCTCGCCCGTGCCCCAAGTCACCGTAGCTATAAAGCCACGGCTCCCCTCGACCGAAACCCCCTACTCCCCCTCCTTGAACGACCCCACCGCCACCGCAATCCCTCACCGCAGTTCCGCTCTGTCGCCGCTCACCGTCGCTCACTCCGCCGCACCCCGTCCACCCTAGCCTCTGCCGCCGCCACCAAACGCCTCGCCGTCGTCGTCCGCGTCTCAGGAGCGACTCACCGGAGCTCGGGACCCCCTGGAACGCCGGCAGCCTCAACCACCGACGCCCTACCTCGCCGTCAACCTCGCCGCCACCGCGGTGAGCACCGGAACGCCCCCTCGCCGTTGGATCTAGATCGAACGCCCCAGATTAGATCGCTTTTATTTATTTTTAGGCGCGAACCATTTTCCTCCAGCGCTCGGTTGACCGCTCCATTCTTCCCAACGCTCGCTAGCTGCAACCAATCACAGCGCGCCATGTAGACATTAGTCAATCAGTAGTTTTTTCTTATTTTTAGTTTCTGATTTTAATTTTATAAAAGTTTCTGTTTTAAATTCTTTATATCTTTTAGGTTTTAAATTATTTTTGAGTGATTATTTTTGAATTAGATCAATAATTTTATTAAGCTTCTGTAGATGCCAAGTTTGACCATATTTGAAATTTTAAATTTGAATTTGCATGAATTTGCTTCAAAAACTAGATTGTTAGTATCTTTTGTTTGAAAATAGGTTTTTAGTTGATTCTTTTTGCACTTTGTCACAAAATTAGTTGTGCAACCAGTAGCACTTCAAAATTTTATTTTTTGTTTTATTATAAAAAAATATATTAGCAAAACAGTACCGTTTTCAATATAGTATTGTTTTGATTGTGTCTTAGTGATTTTTATTTAGTTTTAATTATTTATTTTTGCAAATTTTTGTGTGCTGTAGAATATTTCTGTTAGACTTCAGTAGCTAATTTTTGAATTTATTTTTATTAGTTTTCCTACTGTTTAGGATTTTGTTTGGCATAGCTATTATATAGTGTTATGAAATAGCTAGCATTTTAGTTATTTTTGCTAGAAATTATTTTAGTTAAATTCTTGCTATTGTTTTAATGAAAGTATATTTTCTTTTCTGTTAAGTAATTGTTTAGATTATTTTAGTGATGTTTTGTGAGTTATGGTTTGCTATTGAATAAGTTGATTCTTTTCTTTGATTTGGAGTTTTCTTTGTATTCTTTTTCATTTGATTTTCCTTTGTGTTTTATTGTGTGATGTTAAATTGCTTGTTTTTATTGTTGATTGAATATGATTGCATATTGTATGCTTTTTGATTGCTTCGTTAGACTATCCGGAGTGCGAGACTTGTTTCTACGAAGCGTTAGAGTTTCTAGATCGTCAGCAAGGCAAGTTCACTTGATCATATTTTGAATACCTATGATTTAATTGCATTAGTAGCACTTCTCCTGTTGCATCCAATAGGAATATTGAAACTTGTAGTCTGAGTAGAATTATGAGGTAGGAACCCAAGCCTTGTCACCAAGCCCCGGGAATCGTCGTTAAGTTAGTTGCAGCTATGCTTCAGTAGACGGGGATTGGTATGAGTGTTTCAAGTGAGATGTGAGTGTGATAATAATATCTGGATCAACTTCAAGACTTCAAGATTTCAACACACCTCTGGGTGGATTGCCTACAAGAAGAAGGGATCCTAGGGATTAACTAGTGATCACCCGGTTCTACGGACTCAAGAGCAGATCCTAGGGATTGACTAGTGATCACCCAGTGTTACAGAGGGGATCCTGGGGGTTGACCAGTGATTACCCGGGGGTCATAGGGATTGACTAATGATCACCTAGAATTTACCAGGGGATCATAGGGACTGACTAGTGATCACCCATGATTTTACCAGGGGATCCTAGGGACTGACTAGTGATCACCCATGATTTTACTAGGGATTCGGAGATTGACCAGTGATCACCTAGTTTTACGGAAGGCCACCCAGGCTCAAAGAGATTGATGGATCTTTCAAGACCAGAAGCTTCCATGTGCAGCTACAAACTATTTTGGGCTCTAGCATAGTTGAGTACTCCAGAAAGACTGTGTCTCGGTCATCTTGTTCTCAAACACCAGACAGTGGGAGGACATAAAGGGAGGCGATCGAGTCTTGCGGGAAAAGTGCGCAAACCTGTGTAGAGTGTTAAAACCTAATCGATTAGCCGTGTCCCCGGTTACGGACAATTTGAGCGACTGGAATTGGATTGTCTAGATATTCTCAACACTATTAATAATAATGAGTGGGTTTATTAATAATATGGGATATGAGAATTGGTTGGCGGAACCTTCTCATTAACCACCAACTTTTGTAGTAATATTTCTTTCCACTCCTTTTGTTGTAGGGAAAACTAGCTTTTATGCAAAACTCAGACTCAGAGCATCCACAGCCATACTGCATATAGAGATAGAGTTATTTTCATCAGCCTTCTATTGTGATCTTGCCGGTACATTCAATGTACTGACCTACACGACTGCAACGTATCATGTTGCGGATATTTTTTCTACGACAAGTAAGAGACGTTATAGGGTTACGGTCTACACTCAACTTGCCGTTGGCGTTGATGGGACTCCACACCCCTATTGCCATGTTTCCGCTATGACATATATAAGGTATACTCTGGATCTACGGTATTTATTTACATGTGCTGTTATGGTATTTCATCAAAGTACTGTGTGTGCCAGCATACTGATCCAGGGATGGCACAGAAAGCACAGAGACTTGACCGTATTGGGTCAGGTCACTACAGAGATGGTATCAAAGCACATGTTGACTATAGGACATGACCCTAGAAACTGGAAAGCCGTAGGACAGGATATCTCTGAAACTTTATTTTCAAAAAGATCTTCTACTTATCATCTTCTCTGATTTTATCAAATAATACCTCTTAGCTCAAATAGTTAGAAATTAACCCTTTCCCTTTTGACCCCTCGAAGAATCACCCGAGGATCGCCTCAGAGTACAAGGATTGAAGCTACAACAATTGAAGACTCCGAGGACTCAAAAAAATTGAAGACCCAGAAGAATCCCAAGGTTTATAAGATCTTTAGAAGACCAAAACCCTGTTGTATACGCACGTTAGATACGATGATTTGTGAGCTGTCATTGAGTGACGTTTTTCTGACAGCCACAAATAAAACCTATTTTCAAAACTATTGTTTGTACTATGTGTATCTCTCTATCCCTCTCTTGTATCCCATCCCAAAGCCCTTGGACCCAATAGATGATGAATGGAGATGGACTCGTATTTCCTGGATCGATGACTCAGCTGGAGGTAGAACAGTGGATACAGAACATGGAAGATCACATAAAGGAATACGGTGTTGGAAGCGCGTATATGGTTCCCTACTCCCTACGGTACTTTACACAAGGTGCTTTAACATGGTGGAAGATGCATCAAGCTATACAAGGATGCAATGGAGCAAGAACTTGGGAGGAATTCAAGGAGACTCTATTAAGATCTTGTCTTATTCGGAAGAACGGTGATAAACCGATGAAGAAACCTTGTGCCTGCAAGATATGCGGAGAAATAGGACACACCCAGGAAGAACACAAGGATGGATGCCCTAATTGTGTAGGAAATCACCCAGCTGAGGAATGTCCAACTAGGCAGGTGACATGTTTCTTGTGTGAAGGAACTACTCATTACCCGGCTCAATGCCAAATGTACCCCAAGGTACAAGAAGTCATCAAGCAACAGAAGGAAGCCATGAAGGAAGCCCTCAAGGAAAGTTTAGAAGAACCGGTGATGAAGGAAGATATTGAAGACACAGATGAAGAAGGCCTAGACAAATTTTACTCCAATGCATGTTATTCATGTGGAGAAGAAGGACATTTTTCACAGTATTGCATGAAGGAAAGAAAAGAGTATCTGGGAAACTTCCCGACAGCGAAAGTGGAGTTTGATCCACAGGAAATAAAAGGAATGATCGGAACAAAGAAGCCCAGGAAGAGAAAACAAAGACATGTGTTTCTGGTGCAAGAATTTAGGCCATTATGACGATAGATGTCCAGACAAGAAGAAGGCTGGAGCCGAGTAGATGAGATTTGATAATGATAAAAAGTGTAATAGGAAGTACTCTTATTTTCATGAGAATGGGGAGTTGAATTATGTAATGGAAGTCTCGGAGATTGTAATGATTCAGGAATAAATAAAGTTAATGTGTCTGGAATCTCCTATGTTGGAATGTTATGAGTTGTTTTCTTATAACCCATATTTTGACCATTTTCAAGGATATGAGAAGTATGGTCTATGGAGGGATTTGTGCCTTACGATTTAAGGATGGCAATACCCCGTGGGAACACCAAACCAATGGAAAGGAAAATGTATTCCATAGAGCGGAGCTTGGTCAAAATAAGTTGAAGTTTTGTTTTGTTATGAGGGATACCCCAGGGGTATGAAGGAATAAAGTATTATTGGATTTAAGGGAGGTGTAATGTTGGAATATGGATCAATAGTAACTCCAAGAATGAGTTAAAACTATACAAGTGCTGAAGTGGACCCGTAACCCACATACCAGGAGTTAATAAGGAACAAGCACTACCTTGTTGAAGGAAGAAAAATTGGAAGAAGCTGTGATTTTATCAGCAAATGTTTCATAGGAGGTTACGCAAAAAAAACCGAGAGTTGTGAAGAAAACGATAGATGTTTTGTTCAGCTTGCAGAATCAATGGATTTATCCGAACTTAGTTCGTCAACAAGAGGAATTCTGCAATGCTTGTGAGAAATCCCGAGTGTTAGAAATGCGAGATTCGCTAAACCTCGTACAGGGTAATGATTTGGGTGCGGAATGGATTGATCACCATACTGACTTACTCTTGTCATTCGCTCTTCTATTTGGAATAGTAAATCTGGAGTGACTTACCCATAGTAGAGAGACGACGATCGTTGAAACCTTGTTTAAACCTTAGAATTGTAGGACAATTGATCCATGTACAAGCAACCGTTGCCAAACGTAGGTATTACGGTGAGATTCAACCCAGAACAATTTCCTGCAGGAGAAACCAGTAATCGATGACCACCATGAGATTAACGACAGTTGTTTAGTATTGGCGCCAGACCTATCAGCCAAGAAGACCCAGTCTCAGAAGAAATTCATTTTTATGAAAGGACTCAAGATCTTGTGAGAAGACAGATTCTGTCAAGGAAAGAAGTACCTGAGTTTTGATGGACCCATGACTTGGATTTTAAGTGTGGTAGCACCCCAGACCTTTTCGATCAATGGATTTCCTAGAAGACCCCCAAACCCTAACCTTTTCTTGCTAGCCTCTCCGAATCTCGAGGACGAGATTCATTTTAACTGTGGTAGGTTTGTAACATCCCAAAATTCTAAATTTTGGAATGTTATACTAATTAAATAAATAGGATTGATTGTTTGATTGATTGATTGAAAGTGAGTGAAATTTGAAAGTTTTTGAAATTTTAATGAGAGGGAATAAAAGGACTTTCCCAAATCTTTCACTTTGCAATTTGATCCCTGCGAATTCAAATTCATTTCATCACCAAACCCTGAAGTGAAGATGATATGACTTCTTCCATTTAAAGAAATGAAAGGGAATTTGAAAATGATTTGAATTCCATTTGAAATATTTTTTCCAACTAGAGACTTCATGCCACTCAAGGATTTTTCAAGAGGGAAGATAATATGACTTCTTCAATTATTAGAAATAGAGTGGGAAGTAAAAGGCCATTTCAAAATGGCATTTGAACTTGAAAATTTTCATTTGAATTCATTTAAAAATGGCATTTGAATTGTATTAAAAAATCCCTGACAAAAATACTTTGATCAAAAAGTATGAGAGGAGGTGACATGACCCTTCAAAAAGCCAGAAGAAATAATGTCATACTATTTGAAATTCAAATTCAAATTTTATTTGAATTCTTTTTAAAAAAAATGATTTTTATAAACTATTTTATTTTGCCTCTGAAAAATAGTTCATCTTTTAGGAATTATTTTTCTGAGCATTTTGATATATTATATGTCTATACAATATTTTGTTTTTATTTTATATATTTATCCCTTTTTGTTTCTGTCTTATTTTAAAAAATCGAAAAAAAATAGCGAGGAACAGTGACGGGACAAGCCCAGCACTGCTCCCCTCTCTCTCTCTCTCTCCCTCACCGGGCGAAGCCCACCGCACTGGGCCGGCCCAACTGCAGCGCGCGCCCGAGCGAATCCCCAATGGATCGGCTAGCCGATCCGCTGTCCCCCTTCCTCTCTCACTGACCAATGGGCCCCACTGCCCTATCCTGCTCAACTCGTGCTCGCCTTCCTTCCCCGCCGCCGATCTCCTTCCTTCCGCCGCCGCTCGTCGAATCCCGTCAAATCCGGGCGTATCGGCCTCGCCCGTGCCCCAAGTCACCGTGGCTATAAAGCCACGGCTCCCCTCGACCGAAACCCCCTACCCCGCTCCTTGAACGACCCCACTGCCACCGCAATCCCTCGCCGCAGTTCCGCTTTGTCACCGCTCACCATCGCTCGCTCCGCCGCACCCCGTCCACCCTAGCCTCTGCCGCCGCCACCAAACGCCTCGCCGTCGTCGTCCGCGTCTCAAGAGCGACTCGCCGGAGCTCGGGACCCCCTGGAATGCTGGCAGCCTCAACCATCGCCGCCCTACCTCGCCGCCACCGCGGTGAGCACCGGAACGCCCCCTCGCCGTTGGATCTAGATCGAACGCCCCAGATTAGATAGCTTTTATTTATTTTTAGGCGCGAACCGTTTTCCTCTAGCGCTCGGTTGACCGCTCCATTCTTCCCCATGCTCGCTAGCCGCAACCAATCACAGCGCGCCACGTAGACATTAGCCGATCGGTAGTTTTTTCTTATTTTTAGTTTCTGATTTTAATTTCAGAAAAGTTTCTGTTTTAAATTCTTTATATCTTTTAGGTTTTAAATTATTTTTGAGTGATTCTTTTTGAATTAGATCAATAACTTTATTAAGCTTCTGTAGATGCCAAGTTTGACCATATTTGAATTTTTTAATTTGAATTTGCATGAATTCGCTTCAAACACTAGATTGTTAATATCTTTTGTTTGAAAATAGGTTTTTAGTTGATTCTTTTTGCACTTTGTCACAAAATTAGTTGTGCAACCAGTAGCACTTCAAAATTTTATTTTTTGTTTTATTATAAATTTGTTTATTAACAAAACAGTACTGTTTCAATATAGTATTGTTTTGATTGTGTCTTAGTGATTTTTATTTAGTTTTAATTATTTATTTTTGCAAATTTTTGTGTGCTGTAGAATATTTCTGTTATACTTCAGTAGCTAATTTTTGAATTTATTTTTATTAGTTTTCCTACTGTTTAGGATTTTGTTTAGCATAGCTATTATATAGTGTTATGTAATAGCTAGCATTTTAGTTATTTTTGCTAGAAATTATTTTAGTTAAATTCTTGCTGTTGTTTTAATGAAAATATATTTTCTTTTCTGTTAAGTAATTGTTTAGATTATTTTAGAGCTGTTTTGTGAGTTATGGTTTGCTATTGAATAAGTTGATTCTTTTCTTTGATTTGGAGTTTTCTTTGTATTCTTTTTCATTTGATTTTCCTTTGTGTTTTATTGTGTGATGTTAAATTGCTTGTTTTTATTGTTGATTGAATATGATTGCTTATTGTATGCTATTTGATTGCTTCGTTAGACTATCCAGAGTGCGAGGCTTGTTTCTACGAAGCGTTAGAGTTTCAAGATCGTCAGCAAGGCAAGTTCACTTGATCATATGTTGAATACCTATGATTTTATTGCATTAGTAGAACTTCTCCTGTTGCATCCAATAGGAATATTGAAACTTGTAGTCTGAGTAGAATTATGAGGTAGGAACCCAAGCCTTGTCACCAAGCCCCGGGAATCGTCGTTAAGTTAGTAGCAGCTATGCTTCAGTAGATGGGGATTGGTATGAGTGTTTCATGTGAGATGTGAGTCTGATAATAATATCTAGATCAACTTCAATACTTCAAGATTTCAACACACCTCTGGGTGGATTGCCTGCAAGAAGAGGGGATCCTAGGGATTGACTAGTGATCACACGGTTCTACGGACTCAATAGCAGATCCTAGGGATTGACTAGTGATCACCCAGTGTTACAGAGGGGATCCTGGGGGTTGACCAGTGATTACCCGGGGATCGTAGGGATTGACTGATGATCACCCAGAATTTACCAGGGGATCCTAAGGACTGACTAGTGATCACCCATGATTTTACCAGGGGATCCTAGGGACTGACTAGTGATCACCCATGATTTTACTAGGGGATCCGGGGATTGACCAGTGATCACCCAATTTTACGGAAGGCCACCCAGGCTCAAAGAGATTGATGGATCTTTCAAGACCAGAAGCTTCCATGTGCAGCCGCAAGCTATTTTGGGCTCTAGCATAGTTGAGTACTCCAGAAAGACTGTGTCTCGGTCATCCTGTTCTCAAACACCAGGCAGTGCGAGGACATAACGGGAGGCAATCGAGTCTTGCGGGAAAAGTGCGCAAAACTCTGCTGAGTGTTAAAACCTAATCGATTAGCCGTATCCCCAGTTACGGACAATTAGAGCGACTGGAATTGGATTGTCTGGATATTCTCAACACTATTAATAATAATGAGTGGGTTTATTAATAATATGGGATATGAGAATTGGTTGGCGGAACCATCTCATTAACCACCAACTTTTGTAGTAATATTTCTTTCCACTCCTTTTGTTGTAGGGAAAAACTAGCTTTTATGCAAAACTCAGACTCAGAGCATCCACAACCATATTGCATATAGAGATAGAGTTATTTCATCAGCCTTCTATTGTGATCTTGCCGGTACATTCAATGTACTGACCTACACGGCTGCAACGTATCATGCTGCAGATATTTTTTTTACGACGAGTAAGAGACGTTATAGGGTTACGGTCTACACTCAACTTGCCGTTGGCGTTGATGGGACTCCACACCCCTATTGCTATGTTTTCGCTGTGACATATATAAGGTATACTCTGGATCTATGGTATTTATTTACATGTGATGTTATGGTATTTCATCGGAGTACTGTGTGTGCCTGCATACTGATCCAGGGATGGCACAGAAAGCATAGAGACTTGACCGTATTGGGTCGGGTCGCTACATGAAGTGTTCGTAGATCGAGGAGGTAACGATATGAGGAGAATAAGGAGAGGCAAGAGCTCAAGCTTGGGGATGCCTAAGGCACCCCAAGTAAATATTCAAGGAGACTCAAGCGTCTAAGCTTGGGGATGCCCCGGAAGGCATCCTATCTTTCTTCGACAATTATCGGTATGTCTCGGTTTTTGTTTTGTTCACATGATATGCGTAAATTCTTGGAGCATTGTGTGCTTTTTCTTTTTCTTTTAATAATGCACCATGCTGGTATGAGATAGTCCTTGGTTTATTTATAGAATGCTTCATGTACTTCACTTATATCTTTTGAGTATGGCTTTATAGAATGCTTCATGTGCTTCACTTATATCATTTGAAGTTTGGATGCCTGTTTCTCTTCATATAGAAAACCATTATTTGTAGAATGCACTTTTTCTTCACTTATATTTATTAGAGTGTGGTCTTTTGTAGAAAGAATTAAACTCTCATGCTTCATTTATATTTATTTATAGAGTCAACAGGAATTGGTCATTCACATGGTTAGTCATAAAATCCTACATAGAACTTGGAGATCACTGAATATGATATGTTTGATTCCTTGCAATAGTTTTGCGATATTAAGATGATAATATGTGGGTGTATTAGTGAATGATTGTGGTTTAGTAAGAATATTGGTGTTAAGGTTTGTGATTCACTACGCATGCACATAAAGTCAATACTTATGCAACGAAGTTATATCCTACTTATGGTGCATTATTCAGTGTTAGTTATGTTCAATGCATGTTTATGACCATTTTTGTTTTCTGGTTGGTCGCTTCTCAATCTATTTTGCTAGCCTCCATTTGTACTAAGCGGGAATGCTGTTTGCGCATCCAATTCCTTAAACCTAAAGTTGTGCCAAATGAGTCCACCATACCTACCTATATGCGGTATTTACATGCCGTTCCAAGTAAATTTGCATGTGCCAACTCTAATCATTCAAAATAATTCTCCATTTTGTGTGCCCGTACCGCTCATGAAGCGGCAGGGGGTGGCCAATATCTTTCATGATAGGCGGGTTATTCTCACGATGAGTGTTTATTCACTTGTCATTGCACGAGAAAGTGGTAGGTAATAGGGATGCCCAGTCCCATAATGAATCAAAATAATAATAAATTCCTTGGAAAGTTGAAAGTTTGGAAGGCACCCGTGGATACGGCTAGCCTTGGATTGTGAAAGAATGGTGGAAAGGAAATAAACTTTATTTGATGTTTGGGAACCGCCTATAATGTGTCTAGCATGGAAGATGTTGGGAACTCTCGGTCATTTTCGTTGACAGGAAATGCATGCCTCTCAAAATAATTTTATCTCTCTGTTTTAAGCTTTGAGCTCTGGCACCTCTGCAAATCTCTGCTTCCCTCTGCGAAGGGCCTATCTATTTTACTTTTATGCAATTCTTATTTTTATTTTGAGTCTTCACCTTCTCTTATAAGCACCAACTGGGGAGCACTATTATCATACTTGTGCATTGGGTGTAGTTAATATTGAGTGTGTTTCATGAATGGATCAATGATTGAGCATGACGGGATAGGGATAACTTTCTTTAGCGTTGATATTTTGAAAGACATGATTATTTGTTGGTATGCCTGAGTATTGATGTCTTTATATCAAATTATAGACTATTGCTTTGAATCACTCATGTCTTAATATTCATGCCATGATTAAATTATATGATCAAGATTATGCTAGGTAGCATTCCACATCAAAAATTATCTTTTTATCATTTACCTACTCGAGGACGAGTAGGAATTAAGCTTGGGGATGCTGATACGTATCCGTAGTATCTATAATTTTTGATTGTTTCATGCCAATATTCTACAACTTTCACATATTTTTGGCAACATTTTATATTATTTTTGGGACTAACATATTGATCCAGTGCCCACTGCCAGTTCCTGTTTTCTGCTTGTTTTTTGTTTCACAGAAAATCCATATCAAACGAAGTCCAAATGCAATAAAAATTTACGGAGAATTATTTTGGAATATATGTGATTTTTGGGAGGAGGAATCAACGCAAACGGAGGCCCACAGCCTCCACAAGCCACCTGGGCGCGGGCCCCCCTGGCCGCGCGGTGGTGCCTCGTGGGCACACCGTAAGTCGGTTGGGGCTCTTCTTCGGCCGCAAGGAAGCTTATATCAAGAAAAAAATCGTGTTAAAATTTCAGCGCAATCGGAATTACGGATCTCCGGATATTTAAGAAATGGTGAAAGGCCAGAAAACCAGAACGCGAAACAGAAGAGAACAGAGAGAGAGATCCAATCTCAGAGGGGCTCCTCCCCTCCGGGATCCATGGTGGCCATGGACCAGAGGGGAAACTCTCCTCCCATCTAGGGGGAAGGCCAAGGAAGAGGAAGAAGGAGGGGGCTCTCTCCCCCTCTCTCCCGATGGCGCCGGAACGCCATCGGGGCAATCATCGTGACGGCGATCTACACCAACAACTTCGCCACCGTCAACACCAACGCTCTCCCCCTCTATGCAGCGGTGTAACACATCTTCTCCCCGCTGTAATCTCTACTTAAACATGGTGCTTAATGCTACATATTATTATCCAATGATTTGTGGCCATCCTATGATGTTTGAGTAGATTCTTTTGTCCTATGGGTTGATTGATGATCGTGATTGGTTTGAGTTGTATGTTTTATTTTGGTGTTGTCCTATGGTGCCCTCCGTGTCGCGCAAGTATGAGGGATTCCCGCTGTAGGGTTTGCAATACGTTCATAATTCTCTTATGGTGGGCGGCTAGACTGACAGAAGCTTACACCCGAGTAAGGGGGTTGTTGCGTATGGGAGTAAAGAGGACTTGTTACTTAATGCTATGGTTGGGTTTTACCTTAATGATCTTTGGTAGTTGCGGATGCTTCCTAGAGTTCCAATCATAAGTGCATATGATCCAAGTACGGAAAGTATGTTAGCTCATGCCTCTCCCTCATATATAATTGCAATAATGATTATCGGTCTAGTTATCGATTGCCTAGGGACAAATTTTTCTCTTGTGTTACAAAAGCTTTCTACTAAACAACTAACTTTTATTATCTTGCAAAGTACTCCTAGTTTTATTCTCGCTAAGTACATCTAGTTTTATTCTTGCAAACTCATCCTATCACCTACAAAATAGTTTCATACTTTTTCTAGGTAAAGCAAACGTTAAGTGTGCGTAGAGTTGTATCAGTGGTCGATAGAACTTGAAGAGAATATAAATTCTACCTTTAGCTCCTCGTTGGGTTTGACACTCTTATTTATCAAAAAAGCTACAATTGATCCCCTATACTTGTGGGTTATCAGTGGAAGATCTCCCAAGATTTCAACAGCCAAATTATGTTTAAGGATAGGTGCTTGTTTAAAGAACAGCTTATCTATTTCATTTCTTTCATTCATATTCATATCATTCTCATGCTCAAGCAAATATTGTTCTAAAGGATCAGCAGGAGGCACAGCGATAGAAGCAAGACCAATAATTTCATCTTTACTAGGTAATTCTTTATCATGAGGTTGTCTACGAAACTTAGAGAAATTAAACTCATGAGACATCTCACCAAAATTAACAATGACAATTTCTTTAGTGCAATCAATCTTAGCATTAACAGTATTCAAGAAGGGTCTACCAAATATAATGGGACAAAAATCATCTTGTGGTGATCCAAGAACAAGAAAATCAGTAGGATATTTGATCTTACCACACAAGACTTCAACATCTCTAACAATCCCAAGTGGTGAAATAGTATCTCTATTTGCAAGCTTAATAGTAACATCAATATCTTCAATCTCAACAGGTGCAATATCATTCATGACTTCTTGATAAAGAGTAAATGGAATAGCACTCACACTAGCACCAATATCACATAAACCATGTGTGACGCCCCCGACTTAATCGTGCACTAATCATACACGCAAATGCACACGATCAAGCCCAAGGAATCACGGGAAGTTATCACAACACAACTCTAAACACAAAATAAAATAATACAAGCTTTATATTACAATCCAGGGGCCTCGAGGGCTCGAATACATAAGCTCGAGTCATACAAGCATCAGCGGAAGCAAAAGTATCTGAGTACAGACACAAAGTTAAATAAGTGTGCCTTAAGAAGGCTAGCACAAACAGCGAGACTAATCGAAAAGGCGAAGGCCTCCTGCCTAGGGCCTCCGAACTACTCCTGGTCGTCGGCCTCCACGTAGTAGTAGGCTCCACCGGAAGTGTAGTAACAGTCGTCGGCGGTAGAAGCTGACTCCTGGGCTCCGTCATCTGGTCACAGCAACCGGGTATGGGGGAAAAGAATAGCAAAGCAAACGTGAGTACTCATCCAAAGTACTCGCAAGACTGACATCAGATCTATGCTAATTATGCATTGGTATCAAAGGAATGGGGCTATATCTTTGGACTAAACTGCAGAAATGCCAAAATAGAGGGGGAGAAGCCTAGACTATCAAAGACTAGCATCTTGAAGCAATCTTGCAGCATCAGAAGAGAGTAGAGCAAGATAATATATAATCAATCATATTTTAGTAATGCCCTGAGATCCTTCCTCGTCTACCGTGCGAGAAAGTGATCCCGAGAGCAGTAGTAACAGTTTAATATTGTAACAGTATCCATTTGTAGTTGTAGCAGATCAAGATACAACTCCGAGCGTCCTGTTACCGTGGACACGGCTATTCGAATAGATCACTTCCCTGCAGGGGTGCACTACTGTTACCCAACATGCTCGATTAACTCTGGCCGGACACACTTTTATCGGGTCATGCCCGGCCTCGGCTGATCGACACGACGTAGTCCTACCTAGGTTCAACAGAGAGGTCCCCGCCGGTCTACATCCTAAGTGCTCAGGGGTCTTGGGCCATCGCCCTGTGCACTCCGGGTCGTTGTGTGCAGGGTGGACCCAGGCACCACCTCTGTCCTGGATGGCGCCGGCCCGACCCGGCCACAATGCTAAACTGGACGTCTGACAAAGCTTTCGGCTGATACATACGGCGCCGAGGGTCCCATAACCATTATCCCACATGGTGGTAGTGCGTATAGGCCAGCAGCCAACTCAGATCAAATACCCAAATCCGTTATGCGTGTTTAGTAACTCGCGAAGACGAACAGGATCCCTGTCGCTCCGACTTGGTAATACAAGGCTCGCGGGTGCTCTTGGAGCCGACCCGTCTTTAATATTATTCTCTCGCGGGCACTCTTGGAGCCGGCCCGACTTTACAGTTTAAAGTATTGCAATATGTAAACATTTCCATGATCATCCCCCAGAGTGATCATGGCCCGATAAAAAGCATGGCAAACGGACAAGGGTGATGGGCCACAGATGAATCAATAGCATAGCTAACAAAGCATCATGGGATAACAGGTAGGTACAAATAGCAGGCGACAAAATCAGGCTATGCATCAGAATAGGATTTATCGGAGCAACAACAGAAGCAATTCTAATGCAAGCATAAGAGAGAAGGACTGGGCGATATCTTATGATCAAGGGGGTTTTGCTTGCCTGGAAGCTCTGCTGAAGGGGGGAGAAGGATCGTCAGTGACGTAGCAGTCCTCGGGGGCAACGTCGGTCTCGGGGTCTATCGGGAGAGAAGGAGGGGGAAGAAACAATAAATACACGGCAAACAATGCAACAGGGATGCATGACATGTCAGCATGCAGTGCTAGGGGTGTTCTAAAGCAGCACTACGCAAGTTAGTCGGAGCGGGAAATTATTTGGGAGTGTTCTCCCAGCTCCGGGTGATAATCGGTACACAGAACCGGAGGGGACGGTTCCATGTTCATCATGTTAGAGATGGCTGACAGGTATGTGGATGGCATATTCGGATTCGTCATATTTTTCTGATCGTTTTTCATATATAAATTATTTTCATCTGAGTTATGGTTTATTTTATATGATTTTTCAAAGTTTTATTGATTTTCTGAATTTTCTAGACTTATTTAATAATTCGAGTTGACCAGGTCAATTTTGACTGGTCAAAGGGGCAGGTGTGGCCCACATGTCATGGACAGCAACTAAACTATCCTAGTTAATTAGGTTAAGTAGCCGGGGTCCACTTGTAATAGGCTTAGACTAATTAACACCTAATTTAGCCTAAACTAACTAGACCTACTAATTGGGCCAGCCATTGGCAGTGGCACAGCCATGCCTCGGCTGTGCTTGCCATGGCTAGCACGCACGAGGCACAAGGCCACGGCGGCCATGGCCATCAGCAGCAGCAGCAATACTAGGGAGCAGTAGCAGCGGCAGTGAGCAGCAAGCAGATCAGCAGTACAGCGGTAGCAGCAGCAATGCAGCGCCAGGAGCAGCAGGGGGCACGGGCGCGCACGCACGCACGGGCTGGGCGCGGGGTGTGGGCGCAGCCATGGCGCGGCCCCGGGCAGCAGCAGTTAGAGCACGCGGCAGCAGCGGCGTAGCGGCAGCAGTCAGCGAGCAGTGGCAGCAAGCACGCATGTACGCGTACGCGCGAGCTCGGGCGAGCTCGGGGATGGCGGCTACGACAGTGGATTGAGGTGTGGAAAAGGGGGAATCGGCAGAGGAGCTCACTGCGAGCTAGATGGCGCGGTCGGGGAGGCCGGAGGTGGACCGGAACCGCGGCAAACGACGTCGGACGCCGACGATGTACCGACGAAGATGTGCTCGATGCCGAGCGTACGGTGCCTCCTAGCTTGATTCAGTGGAGGTAGGCGAAGGAGTCGACGATGGCGGAGCTCTTGGACATCTTCGCGCGACGAGGGGAGGCTCCGGAGCGCGTGGACGACGGTGGTGTGGCGACGGCGGCTCGGCAGTGCCTTGCGGGGAAGAAGGCGGCGCAGGGAGGAAGAACAGAGAGGGCTAGGGTTGTCCCTGGGGTTCGGGGTGATCTTATCCTTCTCCAGATGGTCGTGGATGCTCGACACGAGCTCAATCGAGCGTGTGGACGGCGTGCGCGCGGCCACACCATGGCACTGGCTTCTTCTCTGTACTAAGAAAGGAGAAGGCCTGGGATGGGCTGGGATGTGCACTGTAGCAGTGGGCTACAAGTGCACAGTGCGGTTTTCTCTTTTTCTGTTCTTTATCTGTTTTACATTTTCTGGCACTGTTAACTATTTTCTTTTAGTACCAAATGATTTTTGGTGAACATGAAACTTGGCACTTAAAAACTAGGTAATATTCTGGGCTGTCACAAAAAGTTTGGTAGTTGAATAATTTTATTAGAATTTTGCTTAATTAGAAATGATTTAAATGGGCTGTTTTGGGTACTGTTCTTGGATGTTGGGGTCAAATTTGGAATTCAATTAATGTTGGTTTTATTTTTATAATTGCTTTGGGAATTTTTGCAATATTATGAACAATTTAGTTTTCAAATTTGATCAACTTTTATTTTGACATTGCAAATTGAATTTTGAATTGAAGTGGAATTTGAAATGAGATTTGAATCAAAGGTGATCAAGCATTGCATAACATGATGACTTGGCATAATTAGAGGGTGGTTACTGTGGCTTAATTACAGGGGATGTTACACCATGATAACAATGATCTCCAATTTTAACAGAAATAACAGGCATGCCAACTACAGGTTTGTTTTTATCTTTAGTGTCTGGCTTAGCAATTCTAGTTGCCTCATCACAGAAATATATGACATGTCCATCAATATTATCAACCAAAAGATCTTTAACCATTGCAACACTAGGTTCAACTTTAATTTGTTCAAAAGGTCTGGGTGCTCTAATATTACTCTTATTAACCACAGTTGAAGCTTTAGCATGTTCCTTAATCCTAACAGGAAAAAGTGGTTTCTCAATATACGCAGTAGGCACAACTGGATCAACATGGTAAACAATTGTTTCTTCTTTAACACTAACAGGTTCTTCATTCAATTCAATAGGTGGATGATATTTAAACCATTTCTCCTTAGGGAGATCAACATGAGCAGCAAAAGATTCACAAAAGGTAGCTACTATCTCAGAGTCAAGGCCATATTTAGCACTAAACTTATGAAAAGCATCAGTTTCCATAAAAGATTTAACACAATCAAACTCAAGATTTATACCTGACTCATTACCTTTGTCGATTTCCCAATCTTCAGACTTACGTTTAATTCTTTCTAGAAGATCCCATCTAGATTCAATAGTTCTCTTCATAAAGGAACCAGTAGAAGAAGTATCGAGCATGGATCGATCATTATAAGAAAGCCGAGCATAAAAGTTTTGAAGAATTGTTTCTCTTGAGAGCTCATGATTGGGGCATGTGTGCAACATATACTTAAGCCTCCCCCAAGCTTGAGCGATACTTTCTCCTTCACGAGGCCAAAAATTATATATATAATTCAAATCACGATGAACCAAATGCATAGGATAAAATTTCTGGTGGAATTCCAGCTTCAACCGGTTCCAGTCCCATGTTTCAGTATCATCACATATCCTATACCATGTCAATGCCTTTCCCTCCAAAGATAAAGGGAATACTTTCTTCTTAACTCCATCTCTGGATAAACCTAAAAGCTTAAACAATCCACAAATTTTATCCACATAGATCAAGTGCATATCAAGATGTACCGTTCCATCTCCTCAATAAGGATTAGCTAGCAGTTTCTCTACCATACCCGAAGGAATTTCATAATAAATATTTTCAGTAGGTTCAATAGGTTAAGGAGCAACTCTTAATGCTTCCGGTCGAGGTGAAGATACCCCGAACAAGCCCCTCAAAGGATTACTTTCCATAGTGACAAGTGACAATAAATTTTAGCACGTTATATAAATGTTTCCTTACCAAATTCCACTCACCAAAGGCGCTTCACTCCCCAGCAACGGCGCCAGAAAAGAGTCTTCATGACCCACAAGTATAGGGGGTCAATCGTAGTCCTTTCGATAAGTAAGAGTGTCGAACCCAACGAGGAGCAGAAGGAAATGACAAGCGGTTTTCAGCAAGGTATTCTCTGCAAGTACTGAAAGTAGCGCTAACAGATAGTTTTGATAGCAAGATAATTCATAACAAGTAACAAGTAGTAACGGTAACGAAAGTGCAGCAAGGTGTCCCAATCCTTTTTGTAGCAAAGGACAAGCCGGAACGAACTCGTATAATAAGCAAAGCATTCTCGAGGACACATGGGAATTTCATCTACTCACTATAATCATGTTTGTTTGATTCGCGTTCGCTACTTTGATAATTTGATATGTGGGTGGACCGGTGCTTGGGTGCTGTTCTTACTTGAACAAGCCTCCCATTTATGATTACCCCCTCTCGCAAGCATCCGCAACTACGAAAGAAGAATTAAGATAACTCTAACCATAGCATGAAACATATGGATCCAAATCAGCCCCTTACGGAATAGCGCATAAACTAGGGTTTAAGCTTCTGTCACTCTAACAACCCATCATCTAATTAATACTCCATAATGCCTTCCCTTAGGCCCAAAGATGGTGAAGTGTCATGTAGTCGACGTTCACACGACACCACTAAAGGAAGCAACAACATACATATCATCAAAATATCGAACGAATACCAAATTCACATGATTACTTATGACAAGACTTCTCCCATGTCCTCAAGAACAAAAGTAACTGCTCACAAATCATATTCATGTTCAAGATCAGAGGGGCATTGAATAGCATTAAGAATCTGAACATATAATCTTCCACCAAATAAACCAACTAGCATCAACTACAAGATGTAATCAACACTACTAGCAACCCATAGGTACCAATCTGAGGTTTTGAGACAAAGATTGAATACAAGAGATGAACTAGGGTTTGAGATGAGATGGTGTTGGTGAAGATGTTGATGAAGATTGGTCCTCCCACGATGAGAGGATCGTTGGTGATGTTGATGGCTTCGATTTCCCCCTCCCGGAGGGAAGTATCCCCGGCGGAATCTCTCCGCCGGAGAGCAAAGTGCTCCGGCCCAGGTTTCGCCTCGAGACGGCGACGCTTCATCCCGAAAGTCTTCTCTTGATTTTTTCTAGGGCAAATGGCTTCATATAGCAGAAGGAGGGGGCCAGACGCCAGCCAGGGGCCCCACAAGGCATCAGGGCGCGCCCAGGGGGGTCGCGCCCTGTTGCCTTGTGGGCAACTGGTGGGTCCCCTTTGGTATTTATTTTCTCCAGTATTTTTTATAGATTCAATAAAAAATCTCTGTGAAGTTTCAAGTCAATTGGAGCTCTGTAGAATAGGTATCTCTGATGTGGCTATTTCAGGTCCAGAATTCCAGCTATCGGCATTCTCCCTCTTCATGTAAATCTTGCAAAATAAGAGAGAAAAGGAATAAGAATTGAACCATAAAGTGAAATAATGATTAAAAACATAATAATTATTCATAGGAAATCATGATGCAAATTGGATGTATCACTGTTATTAAAGCTTTCTTAGGTATTTCAAAGGCTTCCACACAATCATCATCAAAAACAAATGGAACATCTTTCTGTAAGAGATTTGTGAGAGGCCTAGAAATTTTAGAGAAGTCTTTAATAAACCTTCTATAAAAACCAGCATGACCAAGGAAACTTCTTATACCTTTAATATCTTTAGGACATGAAATTTTCTCAATTGCATCAACTTTAGCTTTATCTACTTGAATATCTCTTTCGGAAATTTTATGACCAAGAACTATACCTTCATTCACCATAAAGTGGCACTTCTCCCAGTTCAAGACAAGATTGGTCTCTTCACATCTCTACAAAACTCGGTCGAGGTTGCTCAAGCAATCATCAAAAAGAAGTTCCGTAAACGGAAAAATCATCCATGAATACCTCAACAATTTTCTCACAGAAATCAGAGAATATAGCAGTCATACATCTTTGAAAAGTAGCAGGTGCATTACATAAGCCAAAAGGCATACGTCTATAAGCATAAGTTCCAAAAGGACAAGTAAAAATAATTTTCTCTTGATCTTCTTGTGATACAGGTATTTGAGAAAAACCAGAATAACCATCTAGAAAGGAAAAGTGTGTGTGCTTAGACAATCTTTCTAACATTTGATCAATGAAAGGCAGAGGATAGTGATCTTTTCTAGTGGCTTTATTTAATTTTCTAAAATCAATTACCATACTATAGCCGGTTACAATTCTTTGTGGGATAAGTTCATTTTTATCATTAGGAACAACAGTGATGCCACCCTTCTTAGGGACACAATGAACAGGACTTACCCATCTACTATCAGCTATATGATAAATTATACCTGCTTCCAGAAGCTTTAATATTTCAGATCTTACCACATCCTTCATTTTGGGATTCAAGCGGCGTTGATGATCGACGACTGGTTTAGCATCAGGTTCCATATTAATCTTGTGTTGACATAAAGTGGGACTAATGCCCTTAAGATCATCAAGAGTATATCCAATTGCAGCACGATGCTTCCTTAGAGTTTTAAGTAATTTATTTTCTTCGTGCACTGAAAGGTTAGCATTGATAATGACAGGACATATCTTCTTTTCATCTAGATAAGCATATTTCAATGTTTCAAGCAGTTTCTTCAATTCAAACACAGGATCAGTCTTAGGTGGGAGAGGATCTCCCAAAGTTTCAACAGGCAAATTATGTTTAAGGATAGGTGCTTGCCTAAAGAATATCTTGTGTATTTCATTTCTTTCATTCATATGCATATCATTTTCATGATCTAACAAATATTATTCTAATGGATCAGTAGGAGGCACAACAATAGAAGCAAGACCAATAATTTCATCTTTACTAGGCAATTCTTTATCATGAGGTTGTCTATGAAACTTGGAGAAATTAAATTCATGAGATACATCACCAAATTTAACACTAACCTTCTCTGTAGCACAATCAATTTCAGCATTAACAGTATTCAAGAAAGGTCTACCAAATATAATAGGGCAAAAATCATCTTGCGGTGATCCAAGAACTAGGAAATCAGTAGGGTATTTGATCTTACCACACAAGACTTCAACATCTCTAACAATCCCAAGCTGTGAAATAGTATCTCTATTTCCAAGCTTAATAGTAACATCAATATCTTCTATCTCAGCAGGTGCAATATCATGCATAACTTCTTGATATAAAGTAAATGGAATAGCACTTACGCTATCACCCATATCGCTTAAACCATGATAGCAATGATCTCCAATCTTAACTGAAACAACAGGCATGCCAACTACATGTTTTCTCTTATCTATTTTATCTTTCTTTGTATTAACTTGTTTAGCAATCCTAGTTGCCTCCTCACAGAAATAAATGACATGACTATCAATATTATCAACCAAGAGATCTTTAACCATTGCAATATTAGGTTCCACTTTAATTTGTTCAGAGGGTCTAGGTGCTTTAACATTACTCTTATGAACTACAATTGTAGCTTTAGCATGTTCCTTTATCCTAACAGGGAAAGGAAGTTTCTCAATATAAGCAGTGGGTACAACTGGATTAACATTATAAGTAATTGTTTTAGTTTTAGCTATAACAGGTTCATCACAAATTTCTTCAATATGTCAATGAAACTGAAACCATTTCTCCTTACGGAGATCAACATGAGCAGCAAAGGATTCACAGAAAGTAGCTACTATCTCAGAGTCAAATCCATATTTTGCACTAAACTTATGAAAAGCATCTGTTTTTGTAAAAGATTTAACACAATCATACTCAAGGTTTATACCTGACTCATTACCTGTGTCGGTTTCGCAATCTTCAGAGTTACGTTTAATTCTTTCCAGAAGATCCCTATTGAATTCAATTGTTCTATTCATGAAGAACCGGCAGAAGAAGTATCAGCATTGATCGATCATTATGAGAAAGCCGAGCATAAATTTTTTGTATAATCATTTCTCTTGAGATCTCATGATTGGGGCATGTGTGCATCATATATTTAAGCCTCCCCCAAGCTTGAGCGATACTTTCTCCTTCACAAGGCCAATATATATATATATATATATATATATATAATTCCGATCACGATGAACCAAGTGCATAGGATAGAATTGTTTTTATGGAATTCCAGCTTCAACCGATTCCAGTCCCATGTTCCGGTGTCATCCAATAGCCTATACCATGCCAATGCTTTCCCCCCAAAGATAAAGGGAATACTTTCTTCTTAACTCCATCCTCGGATAAACCTGCAAGCTTAAACAATCCATAAATTTCATCTAGATAGATTAAATGCATATCAGGATGTATTGTTCCATCCCCTGCATAAGGATTAGCTAGCAGTTTTTCCAACATACCCGAGGGAATTTCATAGTAAATATTTTCAGTAGCTTCAGTAGGTTGAGGAGCGGCTCTTACCAATTCCGGTTGAGGCGAAGATACCCCGAACAAGCCCCTCAAAGTATTATTTTCCATAGCGACAAGCAACCGTAAATTTCAGCACATAATAAAAATGTTTCCTTACCAAATTCCACTTACCAAAGGCGCTTCACTCCCCGGCAACGGCGCCAGAAAAGAGTCTTGATGACCCACAAGTATAGGGGATCAATCGCAGTCCTTTCGATAAGTAAGAGTGTCGAACCCAACGAGGAGCAGAAGGAAATGACAAGTGGTTTTTAGCAAGGTATTCTCTGCAAGTGCTGTAAGTGACAGTGATAGATAGTTTGATAGAAAGGTAATTCGTAACAAGTAGCAAGTAACAATAGTAACAAAGGTGCAGCAAGGTGGCCCAACCCTTTTTTTAGAAAAGGACAAGCCAAAAGTACTTCTTATAGTGAGGAAAGCGTTCTCGAGGACACATGGGAATTCTCGTCTAGTCACGTTCATCATGCTTAATTGATTCGCATTCACTACTTTGATAATTTGATATGTGGGTGGACCGATGCTAGGGTGCTGTTCTTAATTGAACAAGCAACCCACTTATGATTACCCCCTCTCGCAAGCATCCGCAACTACAAAAAAAGAATTAAGATAAATCTAACCATAGCATGAAACATATGGATCCAAATCAGCTCCTTACGGAATAACGCATAAACTAGGGTTTAAGCTTCTATCACTCTCGCAACCCATCATCTACTTATTACTCCCCAATGATTTCCCCTAGGCCCAAATATGGTGAAGTGTCATGTAGTCGACGTTCACATAACACCACGAGAGGAAGAACAACATACATATCATCAAAATATTGAACGAATACCGACTTCACATGATTACTTATAACAGGACTTATCCCATGTCCTCAAGAACAAAAGTAACTACTCACAAATCATATTCATGTGCAAGATCAGAGGGGTATTGTATATGATTAAGGATCTGAACATATAATCTTCCATCAAATATACCAACTAGCATCAACTACAAGATGTAATCAACACTACTAGCAACCCACAGGTACCAATCTGAGGTTTTGGAACAAAGATTGAAGACGAGAGATGAACTAGGGTTTGAGATGAGATGGTGCTGGTGAAGATGTTGATGAAGATTGGTCCTCCCATGATGGAAGGATCGTTGGTGATGTCGATGGCTTCGATTTCCCCCTCCCAGAGGGAAGTATCCCCGGCGGAATCACTCCGCCAGAGAGCAAAAATGCTCCTGCCCAGGTTCCGCCTCGAGACGGCGGCTCTTCGTCCCGAAAGTCTTCTCTCTATTTTTTCTAGGGCAAATGACATCATATAGGAGAAGATGGGCCACGGAGGACTACTGGTGGGCCCACAAGCTCACATGGCGCGCCCCAGGGGGGTTCACGCCACCTGAGCTTGTGGCTCACCGGTGGGTCCCCTCCTAGTGATTCTTCTTCCAATATTTTTTATTAATTCCAAAATAATTCTCCATAAATTTTCAGGTCATTTGGAGCTCTGGAGAATAGCTATCTCTGCTGTAGCTCTTTTCAGGTCGAGAATTCCAGCTGCCGGTAATTTCCCTCTTCATATAAATCTTGCATAATAAGAGAGAAAAGGCATAAGAATTGCATCATAGAGTGAAATATTGATCTAAAACATTATAAATAACAGTAGGAAATCATAAAATGGACGTATCATTATCCATGCATGCATATTTTATTTTCTTCTTTTTGTTTATTTTCTTTTACTTGTCATCATGTTTATTTTCAGTTTTGCATAATAAAATTTTAGAGTGAACTTTGTTCTTGTTTGTTGGAATTCTCTTTGTTTTGTGTCTCTCTTTGTTCAAGGCCATAGATTTGTTCACCGCTAGCAAGTTGGAAATGAAGAGAACGAAGCGGAGAATTGACTTGAGGAAAGAGGCAAACCAGCACAAGAAGGTATAAGATATTCATACTCACTTTTCTCGCAATCTTAATTAAGTGAATGTTTTCATTTGGCTGGTTGCACTAAAGCTTTGTTCCCCAAGATAGTTGAATATCATTTAGTAATAACTCTCAACTTTGAATCTTGTTAGTGAAACTTTGTTGTAAAGCTTGATTTTGATTCAAAAAGAAAAGAGAGAAAAATTCTAAAAGAAACTTAGGGGCTCGGATTTTTGAAGAGAACTAGCACTTAAGTGGCTCAACTCCATAGCATTGAATATGATTGTCTCGATGATACCTAATGATAGAGTTGTTTAGAGGAATGAATATTTGAGGTGATCGAGGTTATGCCAAAACTTGTCCGCGATACTAAAATCATGGAGCTTCAGCTTCTCGCTGTTTTCATATACCTGTTGCTATATGTTGCCATAATGCACGTAAATGCGACTCAGTCACCAATTTGGAGCTTGAGCTGAAATCGATCTGCCTTCTCCGAAGAGGTGTGTATGTAGTAAATGTGAATACTGATTGCTGAGATCGAAAGAGACTATCCTTTTTGATCCATAGTGCACAAAATTAAGCCATAGCGGAAACCCCATTGCACCTAGCAAATTTTGGCATAACCTTGTCACCAAAGATTGAAGCTCTGACGAATAACAATTGAAGGAAGTATTTGAGAGTCATGACTTGGATGTACTTGTGCGTGTCAATGAGATGCTCGAGTACTATGTTTTCTTCTCTTCCAAAACTCCTCAGTTAATTTTGTTTTCGGGAAAACTCCAAAGAAAAATCCATTCTCTTAAGAGATTAAAAAGTTTTTGCTTGCCTAGCACTTAGTTAACTATGGAAGGGTTAACTTGAGAAATTATAACTAGTGATATGAGACTATACATGGCTAGGCAACAAGTTTAAGTGCAACCATTCAAATGCAAGTATTCTCTTAACTAAGATTGCAGGATTTGTGAGAATGGAGATGTTCCACCTTCATGAGCTGGTGAACTTCTTTCTACTTTGTGAAACTCCCTTTCGTTTGCTTGATTTCTAGTTGATCGAGGGCAAGCAAGTCTTAAGCTTGGGGGAGTTGATGGCTCAAGAATTTGTGATTATTTACAAGGAGTTTTCATTTGGTTTTCACTGGGTTTTCATTTTTTTCTTGGTTATTTCTAACGCTAATCCTTCGAGAGAGAAGAAAATTTGTTTTCCCATTGTTTGACAGAAAAATCATATATGGAAGGAAACCAAAGCGAATTACTGCAAATCAAGCCAAATGGAGCAACTTCCATGTTGAGAGGTTGACCACCTAACGCACATAATGAAAGACGACCTTCTATACAAGCGCAAGCGCTCGTATGGTCAGTCGTATGAAGTGCTGGGGGCTCCCCCTCATCTACAAAAGACACTTTCATGAAGGACACAACATCATTGGAGAAACCTAGCCGCCGCCACCACATCAAGAACAGAGAGAGAAGAGATCCGGAGAACCACTGGAGATCCCTTCTAGTTTTGTTCTTTCATCTCCTTATTCATTTCACCTTCACTATTGTAAGAGGAATTCCAAGTTGTAAGATCTGGGTGTAAAACTCTATTCATACTCATTTGGAGATTGAGACTTGTTAATCATTCATCTTATTGTGGATCTTCACGGTATTATCGATATGGTTTTCATGGGTTTATTCTCTGAGATGATTGGTTATTCTCTTTTGATGTGTGAGTAATTTCTCCCTAGGTGTGAGAGATGTAGGTGAGTGGTAAGATTCATTTGTGCATATCCTATTTGTCGTCATTCATGTTTGTAGTCTTATGATCTGTCTAGTAAGTTGTTATTCTGTGGTGAACTCTATGCGTGTTTTCCAATTTAAGGGCTCAGGCAACATGATCTCAAGACCTACACAAGTAACACATATTGTTTAGGAAATCTGCGACCTCTGATAGGTGGAGACATCTATGAGGACCGAAGACAATATGAGATAACGGTGACCCATTGAACTTAATGCATGGTTCCGATTTAATGACCTTAATTGTGGAGACGACCACGATGTGGCAATGGTGAAGCAAGACCATAGTATGGAATATAATACCGCAAGGAGTTCCGTAAACCTAGGGTGATCCACCTACTGAACAAGCAAATCAAATACTAAACTCATCATCAAGGTAACTGGTATTACCGTCGCACTGACACACCTCCTGTATACCATGATCCAAATTCTCTCCGTGCCAAATCTCTCCGTTGCATGAGAGTTTTATTTATGTTCTTTACTTTTAAGCTGCCATTATTCTCGCTACCACAAACTCATCATATTCACTGTTCTAGTTCATTTGCCTCTTGGGACACTAACAACTCCTGCAGAATCACAAGCAGTTACTTCACATAAGAATTGTGACAACTTGTGTGTGACGGAAACATTACTTATAAATACTCTCATCTGCTCTTTGTTGGGACGATTACTATTTGGGATACTTGCACGAAGGTGCTACACTACCCTGTGTGTCTTGAAGGCCATCATAGTCTCCCGATGTACCTGGCGAAGGTTCAATGGACATGGGCCTCGCCTACCTGGCTTCTCCTCGCTGTGGAGCCTGACCGGCCAGTTTTTTTGGAACACTTGACCAGTCTTTGGAGGCCGAGAGATCCAAAAGTCAGGCAAACGTGTTCTGTGTGCGTGTGGCTTGCACGTGCTCTATGATCACGCTCTTCCCCTGGATAGCCTGATCATCTTGGTTGGTTCCCTTTTGCTAGGATCTGTCCGGGCGATCGTCGAGCGCAAGCCTAACAGCGGCTTTCGTAGATGCTCTGGTCGAGTCGGCCGGTTTTGATTTCCCTGCTTTATTCCGGGTGGGGGCCTCGTACAGGCAAGGCCAATGGCGTACCACTCGATCATGCACTGAAAAGCGTGTGTGGGGGGGGCATTAGTTTCAGCGCTCTCTTCGTACTGCTGTGCCTACCCAATTGATCTCTGGCCCAACGTTTAGGGTTTGGATGCAATTGCGTGAGGTCGTCACCTGCCTAGTCCGGGCACGTAGGGGCTTCGCCCACCCAGACTCTCGTCGTCGTGGGGCCTAGCCCGACGGCGTGTTTTGGAATACTAGTATGTTTTGTTTTCCTATATATATATATATATATATATATATTTCAAAATGGCCTCATGGAATATTTAGGATCAAGGCAAACATCTGAGAAAAAATCTTAGTTTTTCTGTGCAATCAAATAATGAGAAAGATAAATTCCGAACATTCTGATTTTAGTTACAGATCCGAACGCTTTCGCTACCGTTAGATTTGGATCCCACGATCGCCAGCGACCCCACGTCCCTATCAAACAGAGAGCGGTCCGCTTCTCCCGCGAGGGGATCACCAACCAATCCACTTCTCCCGCGCCATCGAAAAAAATGATGGCCCGCCGTTTCGGGTTTGGGATGCAATTGCGTGAGGTCGTCACCTGCCTAGTCTGGGCACGTAGGGGCTTCGCCCACACGGACTCTCATCGTCGTGGGGCCTAGCCCGACGACGTGTTTTGGAATACTAGTATGTTTTGTTTTCCTATATATATATTTCAAAATGGCCTCATGGAATATTTAGGATCTGGGCAAACATCTGAGAAAAAAATCTTAGTTTTTCTATCAAACAGTGAGTTGTCCGCTTCTCCCGTGAGGGTATCACCAACCGATCCACTTCTCCCGCACCATCGAAAAAAATGATGTGCCGAGTGGGAGTCAAGCACACGACCTCCAACTTGACGTGCCGGCTGCCAACAAGCTGAGCTAGCTCTTTCGTATGTCTAGATGCAGGCTAATTACTTTTTCTACTCTAATTTAAAAGGTCTTCTGACCAAAACTCACATACTAAAGACACTAGTAATTGCTTCCACTAATTTAGGCATTAACCTCTCCTAGCCCATGCATGCATGTTGGAGCACACTCACATCTCACGTGCATGGCCCCTATTCCGTAAATTTTTAATCTTACTTTATTTTCTCTTCCAATTAATTCTCACAATAAAAATTGTGCATTAATATCCGTTAACTAAAGACATAGTAACTTTTGATCCGATGAAAATAAAAGTTCTCAAACATACCCCGCATACCTCTTCTGTATAGAGCATGGTAATTTATGCACCATATACCGGATAACTGATGCGTAAACATTACGATAACTTTTGACCCGAGGAAAAACGTTGTTAAAAACATAGCCGTAACTTGTGTGTTAAATAACATGGTATTTTACTCACCGCGGACCTAATAAGTTACGTGCAAACAATGTGATAACTTTGAACCGGGCGAAAAGGCTTGTTGAAACTTAACCCGATAACTTATGTGTAAATAGCATGGTACTTTACGCACCACACACATAATAACTTTCATACAAACACGCATCTTTTATCCCAGGGAAAAGTTGTTGAAACATACTCCGGTAACTTCTATGTGAATAGCATGATAATATACTCACCGCAGACCTGATAACTTACATACAAAACACCGTGGTAACTTTTGACTTCGGGAAAAAGGTTATTGAAACATACCCCCGGTAACTTTTGTGTAAATAGCATGATAATATACACTCATCAGACCTGATAGCTTAGGTACAAACACTCGCAGTAATTTTGATGCAGGGGAAAAAGTTGTTCAAAATATACCCCGATAACTTCTATATAAATAATATGGTAATATACGTATCGCAGACCCGATAACTTAGGTACAAACACCACAGTAACTTTGTCCCGGTGAAAAGTTGTTGAAAATGTACCCCTGGTAACTTCTGTGTAAGTAGCATGATAATTTATGCACTGCAGACTTGATAACATACATACAAAAGCTGTGATAACTTTTCATCCGAGAGAAAAAAGTTGTTGAAAACGTGTTGGTGCAATTCCTTGCCCCTTGTGTTTTGGAGATTGTTGTCAGAAATAGTTTGGGACTGATTTGTTTGCTAGTGCACAGAGAGAGAAATAGTCCCTGGAGTATCGAGAAGAATGCTACATTCTGTCAAGAAGTTTGCTGTAAATTTCACTGAGAGTTATCCGTGCAGCAGACGAGATGATTATGTTTCGAGGAATATTATCCCCGAAAGGTTTGCTACCGAGAAGATTATCTCTCGAATGATTTGCCACCGAGAAGATTGCTATAATCCCCTGAATGATTTGCTAACGAGAAGATTGCTATTATCTCCCGAATGATTTGCCACCGAGAAGATTGCTATAATCTCCCGAATGATTTGCTACCGAGAAGATTGCTATAATCTCCCAAAAAGTTTGCTGTCGAAAGGTTTGCTACCGAAAGGTTTGCTATCGAAAGGTTTGCTACCGAAAAGTTTGCCTCCTAGAAGATTGCTACTTCTGAGAAGTTTGCTATAAACTTCAGTGAATTTTATCTGCGCAGCAAAGAAGATTGATATGTTTTGAGAAGCTTAATATCAAGAAGATTGCTACTTCCGAGAAGTTTGCTAAACTTCCTCGAAAATCATCTGCGTTGTAAAAAAAGTTGTCATGTCTCGAAGAGTTTGTTATTGAGGAAATTGCGTTCTGGAGATGGCCCCGAGAAAAGATTGCTGAAGCGAAGAAATTTTCATTCAGTGTGTCCGAAGAAGAATGACTGCAGTTGAGAAGATTGAAGATGAAGCGAAGACGTAGCATTTTGTTTCGTTGTTCTTCTTTCTCTTATTTGAGTTATAAGACCACCGTACTGTTAAGAGGGGTATAAGTATTCGAGACTTTTGTCTGTTGTGATGCTTAGCCAAAACCTATGAGAGTTCGAGAGAAATCTCTTTGTGTTTCGAATGAATACTTGCCAGCCAAAGACGTTGTTCTTCGGGGCTACGAGATATTTGATTCGGACCGAGGAGTTAGCATTACTTGTTCCTCAAGTAATGTTACTGTTGTGCTCAAAATCCGACCGCTGAGAACGTGTCGGTTGGCCATTGGCTGGACTGTGTGTCATAAATGGTCATTTCCCATCCGGAAAGGCTGCGGCTATAAATAGCCACCCCGCTCCAACATTGTCCGTTGGCTGCTCCGCTTGAGATTCTGAGAAGATTGATTGAGCACCCCTCTTTGAGAGATGTGAGTTTAAAATCCACTGGGAGAAAATCAAGAGCCGAAACTTGGATAGTGGTTGAGCATCACAGTAGATCTGAGTTGAGAGTTCTTGTGCCTATTACTCTTGAGAGCTGCTAACTCTCTAGATGGTTTGGCGTCAGCTCGAGTGACGAAGAGTAATTATCGTCTACGAGTTAAAGTCTTCAACAACCAAGTGTCATTGTGGTTTACGAAGAGTGACCAAGAGTAAATGTGGTCACCGAAGACAAAGTTTGTCGAAGGTTTAGAGATTGTCGAGAAGAATCTACCACGAATGAAATCAACTGAAGTTCGAGGAAATTCACGTTGAGGAGAATAGGACGAAGAGAGTTTATCTTCTGTGTTCAATCAAAAGTCCCTCCAACCAGACGTAGCTCTTTTGCAGAAGAGTTAACTGGTCTACCAAATCATCTGTCGCCATCGAGCACCACTGGTCATTTCTATCCTACCGCATTTCTTTCGGTAGTTTATTTTCGGTGCTCTTTGCTGTCGATAGATATCTCTCTATATACTGCGATATTTTATCTTCCAAGCATTCCTTTCAGTATTGTGATAGTGTTGTGCTGCATATTTGCCTTCGCGGTACTTAAGGTTGTTTGTCTGTATGTTCATCTGCTTTTCATATGGTTCTACCTAGTCATTCTGCTCTGATGAACATTTTGCAGTAGTGTGCATGTTTTGTATCTATGATGTGTGCAATTGCTTCATGTGTGCGATTCTATTTATGCTGATAGTTTTGTTTCCATAACAATTTTGTTTCGAGAATAGTTTTGTTTCAGGACAGTTTTGTTTCGGAATTAGTTTTGTTTTGGAACTAGTTTTGTTTTGGAACGAATTTTGTTTCAGAACTAGTTTTGTTTCGGAACTAATTTTCCTTCAGAAATAGTTTTCTTTCGTAGAACCAAAACTGCTTAGTTTATTATCCGCTGTGATGTGTTGAGAGTATTCAATATTTCGAAAGAAATTTTGAATCTATCATTCACCCCCCTCTGGTCGATATACTCTACAAATAGCTACTAAGGAGAAAAAAGTTATTGAAAACACTCTGGTAACTACTCTACAAACAGAGTTGATAACTTACTTAGCCTAGACGTGATAGCTTTTGACCTGAAAAATCGTTAAAACATGCCAACATGAGACCTAGTTACGAAGGTCTCATTGCGACAAATTTTGTTTGTGAAAACATTTTTTTAGTCAGAACGATGGTTTAAGCTACAAAATATTTTGAAGTTCTGAAATAGGGAGGATCTACGATGACATCAACTTTTTTTTATCCTTTAGTGCATTTTCATATGGGAAGAAGATTGGATGGACCCTTTTATATTCCGGTAATTTCTATGTAAACAACAAAACGGTAACTTATGTATCGGCGGCGTGATAACTTACCTGGTAACTTTTGACCCGAAGAAAAAGTCATCAGAACATATCAACCTGGTATGTTGTTTCGAAGCTCTCATCGCGACGATTTTTTTTATGTGAAAACGATTTTTCGTTCGGACCGACGGTTTGAACTACAAAACATTTTGAAGTTTCGAAATAGGAATAATCTAGGATAACATAAGCTTTTCTGTTCTCTAGTTCAATTGCACGTGGGGAGTGATGGAGATATGCCCTAGAGGCAATAATAAAGTTGTTATTATTTTATATTTCCTTGTTCATGATAAAGGTTTATTATTCATGCTAGAATTGTATTGACCGGAAACTTAAATACATGTGTGAATACATAAACAAATACCGTGTCCCTAGTGAGCCTCTACTAGACTAGCTCATTGATCAAAGATGGTTAAGGTTTCCTAACCATAGACATGAGTTGTCATTTGATAACGGGATCACATCATTAGGAGAATGATGTGATGGACAAGACCCATATGTTAGCTTAGCATATGATCGTTCTGTTTATTGTACCGCTTTCTTGAATGTCAAATACATGTTCCTCCGACCATGAGATCATGCAACTCCCGGATACCGGAGGAATACCTTGTGTGCTATCAAACGTCACAACGTAACTGGGTGATCATAAACATGCTCTACAGGTATCTCCGAAGGTATCTGTTGAGTTGGCATGGATCGAGACTGGGATTTGTCACTCCGTGTTTCGGAGAGGTATCTCCGGGCCCTCTCGGTAATGCACATCATAAGAAGCTTGCAAGCAAAGTGACTAAGGAGTTAGTTACAGGATGATGTATTACGGAACGAGTAAAGAGACTTGCCGGTAACGAGATTGAACTAGGTATGGAGATACCGACGATCGAATCTCGGGCAAGTAACATACCGACGGACAAAGGGAATTACGTATGTTGTCATTGCGGTTCGACCGATAAGATCTTCGTGGAATATGTAGAAACCAATATGAGCATCCAGGTTCCGCTATTGGTTATTGACCGGAGAGGCGTCTCAGTGATGTCTACATCATTCCCGAACCCGTAGGGTCCGCACGCTTAACGTTCGTTGACGATATAGTGTTATATGAGTTATGTGAATTGGTAACCGAATATTGTTCGGAGTCCCGGATGAGATCCCGGACGTCACGAGGAGTCTCGGAATGGTCGAGAGGTAAAGATTTATATATGGGAAGTCATATTTTGGGTTCCGGAAAAAGGTGCAGTTTTTTTCGGTATTGTACCGGGAAGCTTCCAGAAGGTTCCGGAGGATTCCGGAGGGGTCCGGAAGTCCACAAGTGGGTCCACCACGTCCCAAGGGCTGGCATGGGATAAGGGGAGGTGCCCTGGCCTTATTGGGCCAGGCGCACCAAGTCCTCAAAAGCCCACGCAGCTAGGGAAGGAAAAAGGGAGAGTCCTAGTAGGAATAGGATTGGACTTTGGAGTCCAAGTCCACGTGTGTACTATTCACGGTTACTGTTCACGTGGCACTATTCCTTCTACTCCAAACCCCTACACATATATAAATAGAGGAGAGGGGGCGCTCCAAAGGACACAACATTGTCTTAGCCGTGTGCGGCGCCCCCCTCCACAGTTCCGTCCCTCGATCATATTTTCGCAGTGCTTGGGCAAAGCCCTGCGGAGATAGCATCACCATCACCGTCACCACGCCGTCGTGCTGCCGGAACTCATCCACTACCTCGCCGTCTTGCTGGATCAAGAAGTCGAGGACGTCACCGAGCTAAACGTGTGCTGAGCGCGGAGGTGCCGTACCTTCGGTACTTGGTCGGTTGGATCGTGAAGTTGTTCGACGACATCAACCGCGTTGTTCTAACGCTTCCGCTTACGGTCTACGAGGGTACGTAGACACACTCCCCCTCTCGTAGCTATGCATCTCCATGGATAGATCTTGCGTGTGCGTAGAATTTTTTTTGTTTTCCATGCAACGTTCCCCAACAGTGGCATCATGAGCCAGGTCTATGCGTAGATGATATGCACGAGTAGAACACAAAGAGTTGTGGGCGGTGATGTTCATACTGCTTACCACCAACGTCTTATTTTGATTCGGCGGCATTGTGGGATGAAGCGGCCCGGACCAACCTTACATGTCCACGTACATGAGACCGGTTCCACCGATTGACGTGCAACCAGTTTTGCATAAAGGTGGCTGGCGGGTGTCTGTTTCTCCTACTTTAGTTGAATCGAATTTGACTACGGCCGGTCCTTGAAGAAGGTTAAAACAGCAAACTTGATAATTCACCGTTGTGGTTATTTTTCCGTAGGTAAGAACGGTTCTTGCTAGAAACCCGTAGCAGCCACGTAAAACTTGCAACAACAAGTAGAGGACGTCTAACTTGTTTTTGCAGGGTATGCTATGATGTGATATGGTCAAGACATGATGTGATATATGTTATTGTATGAGATGATCATGTTTTGTAATTTATCGGCAACCGGCAGGAGCCTTATGGTTGTCTCTTTATTGTATGAGATGCAAGCGCCATGTAATTGCTTTACTTTATCGCAATGCGTTAGCAATAGTTGTAGAAGCAATAGTTGGCGAGACGACCACGACGCAACGATGGAGATCAAGGTGTCGAGCCGGTGACGATGGAGATCATGACGATGCTTTGGAGATGGAGATCAAAAGCACAAGATGATGGCCATATCATGTCACATATTTTGATTGCATGTGATGTTTATCCTTTATGCATCTTATTTTGCTTAGAACGACGGTAGCATTATAAGATGATCCCTTCACTAAATTTCAAGATAAAAGTGTTCTCCCTGAGTATGCACCGTTGCTAAAGTTCGTCGTTTCGAAGCACCTCGTGATGATCGGGTGTGATAGATTATACGTTCACATACAACGGGTGTAAGCCAGTTTTACACAAGCAGAATACTTGGGTTAAACTTGACGAGCCTAGCATGTACAGACATGGTCTCGGAACACTGGAGACCGAAAGGTCGAACATGAGTCATATAGTAGATATGATCAACATGGAGATGTTCACCATTGATGACTATCCCATCTCACGTGATGATCGGACATGGGCTAGTTGATTTGGATCATGTATCACTTAGTTAACTTGAGGGATGTTAATTTAAGTGGGAGTTCATTAGTAATTTGATTAATTGAACTTAATTTATCATGAACTTAGTCTTGATGGTTTGTTTGCATATCTATGTTGTAGATTAATGGCCCGTGCTACTGTTCCGTTGAATTTTAATGCGTTCCTAGAGAAAGCTAAGTTGAAAGATGATGGTAGCAACTACACGGACTGGGTCCGTAACTTGAGGATTATCCTCATTGCTGCACAAAAGAATTATGTCCTTGATGCACCGCTAGGTGATGGACCTGCTGCAGGAGCTACTGCAGACGTTGTGAACGCCTAGCAGGCTCGATCTGATGACTACTCGATAGTTCAGTGTGCCATGCTCTATGGCTTAGAACCGGGACTGCAAAAGCGTTTTGAACGCCACGGAGCATATGAGATGTTCCAAGAGCTAAAATTGATATTTCAAGCTAATGCCCGGGTTGAGAGACATGAAGTCTCCAACAAGTTCTTTAGCTGTAAGATGGAGGAGAACAGTTCTGTCAGTGAACACATACTCAGAATGTCTGGGTACCACAACCACTTGACTCTGCTGGGAATTGATCTTCCGGTTGAGAGTGTTATTGACAGAGTTCTTCAGTCACTGCCACCAAGCTATAAAGGCTTCGTGATGAACTATAATATGCAAGGGATGGAGAAGACAATTCCCGAGCTCTTCGCGATGCTGAAATCGGCGGAGGTAGAAATCAAGAAGGAGCATCAAGTGTTGATGGTTAACAAGACCACTAGTTTCAAGAAAAGGGCAAGGGAAAGAAGGGGAACTTCAAGAAGAACGGCAAGCAAGCTGCCGCTCCCACGAAGAAACCCAAAGTTGGACCCAAGCCTGAAACTGAGTGCTTCTACTGCAAAGGAACTGGTCACTGGAAGCGGAACTGCCCCAAGTATTTGGCGGATAAGAAGGATGGCAAAGTGAACAAAGGTATATTTGATATACATGTTATTGATATGTACCTCACTAGTGCTCGTAGCAGCGTCTGGGTATTTGATACCGATTCAGTTGCTAATATTAGTAACTTGAAGCAGGAGCTGCAGAGTAACGAAGACTAGCTGAGGGCGAGGTGACGATATGTGTTGGAAGTGTCTCCAAGATTGATATGATCAATATCGACACGCTCGTAATACCTTCGGGATTAGTATTAAACCTAAATAATGGTTATTTGGTGCTTGCGTTGAGCATAAAACATTATATCTGGATATTGTTTATTGCAAGACGGTTATTCATTTAAGTCAGATAATAATGGTTATTCTGTTTATATGAATAATATCCCTCGTGATCATGCACCCTTGTGAATGGTTTATTCTTGTTGAATCTCGATCGTAGTGATACACATATTCATAATATTGATGCCAAAAGATGCAAAGTTGATAATGATAGTGCAACATACTTGTGGCACTGTCGTTTAGGGTGTAAAGCGCATGAAGAAACTCCATGCGGATGGACTTTTGGAAATCTCTTGATTATGAATCATTTGATACTTGCGAACCATGCCTCATGGGCAAGATGACTAAAACTCCGTTCTCCGGAACAATGGAGCGAGCTACTGATTTGTTGGAAATAATACATACCGATGTATGCGGTCCGATGAATGTTGAAGCACGCGGCGGGTATCATTATTTTCTAACCTTCACAGATGATTTGAGTAGATATGGGTATATCTACTTGATGAAACACAAGTCTGAAACATTTGAAAAGTTCAAAGAATTTCAGAGTGAAGTAGAGAATCATCGTAACAAGAAAATAAAGTTTCTACGATCCGATCGCGGAGGCGAATATTTGAGTTACGAGTTTGGCCTTCATTTAAGAAAATGTGGAATTGTTTCACAACTCACGCCACCTGGAACACCACAGCGTAATGGTGTGTCTGAACGTCGTAACCGTACTTTATTGGATATGGTGCGTTCTATGATGTCTCTTACCGATTTGCCACTATCGTTTTGGGGTTATGCATTAGAGACAGCTGCATTCACATTAAATAGGGCACCGTCTAAATCCGTTGAGACGACACCGTATGAACTGTGGTTTGGCAAGAAACCTAAGATGTCGTTTTTTAAAGTTTGCAGATGCGATGCTTATGTGAAAAAGCTTCAACCTGATAAGCTCGAACCCAAAGCGGAGAAGTGCGTCTTCATAGGATACCCTAAAGAAACAATTGGGTACACCTTCTACCACAGATCCGAAGGCAAGGTCTTTGTTGCCAAGAATGGGTCCTTTCTAGAGAAGGAGTTTCTCTCGAAAGAAGTGAGTGGGAGGAAAGTAGAACTTGATGAGGTAATTGTACCTTCTCTCGAATTGGAAAGTAGCTCATCAGAGAAAACCGTTCCCGTGATGCCTACACCAATAAGAGAGGAAGATAATGATAAAGATCATGAAACTTCAGATCAAGTTACTAATGAACTTCGTAAGTCAACCAGAGTACGTTCCGCAACAGAGTGGTACGGTAATCCTGTTCTGGAAGTTATGTTGTTAGACAACGGCGAACCTACGAACTATGAAGAAGCTATGATAAGCCTGGATTCCAACAAATGGCTTGAGGCCATGAAATCTGAGATAGGATCCATGTATGAGAACAAAGTGTGGACTTTGGTGGACTTGCCCGATGATCGGCAAGCCATTGAGAATAAATGGATTTTTAAGAGGAAGACGGATGCTGATGGTAATATCACTGTCTACAAAGCTCGACTTGTCGCGAAAGGTTTTCGACAAGTTCAAGGGGTTGACTACGATGAGACTTTCTCACCCGTAGCGATGCTTAAGTCTGTCCGAATCATGTTAGCAATTGCCGCATTTTATGATTATGAAATTTGGCAAATGGATGTCAAAACTGCATTCCTTAATGGTTTTCTCAAAGAAGAGTTGTATATGATGCAACCAGAAGGTTTTGTCGATCCTAAGGGTGCTAATAAAGTATGCAAGCTCCAGCGATCCATCTATGGACTGGTGCAAGCATCTCGGTGTTGGAATATACGCTTTGATGAGGTGATCAAAGCATATGGTTTTGTACAGACTTAAGGTGAAGCCTGTATTTACAAGAAAGTGAGTGGGAGCTCTATAGCATTTCTAATATTATATGTGGATGACATATTGTTGATTGGAAATGATATAGAATTTCTGGATGGCATAAAAGGATACTTGAATGAAAGACCTCGGTGAAGCTGCTTATATATTGGGCATCAAGATCTATAGGGATAGATCAAGACGCTTGATAGGACTTTCACAAAGCACATACCTTGACAAAGTTTTGAAGAAGTTCAAAATGGATCAGTCAAAGAAAGGGTTCTTGCCTGTCTTGCAAGGTGTGAAGTTGAGTAAGACTCAATGCCCGACCACGGCAGAAGATATAGAGAAAATGAAAGTCATTCCCTATGCCTCAGCCATAGGTTCTATTATGTATGCCATGCTGTGTTCCACACCTAATGTGTGCCTTGCCACGTGTCTGGCAAAGGGGGTACAAGAGTGATCCAGGAGTGGATCACTGGACAGCGGTCAAAATTATCCTTAGTAACTAAAGGACTAAGGAAATGTTTCTCGATTATGGAGGTGATAAAGAGTTCGTCGTAAAGGGTTACGTCGATGCAAGCTTTGACACCAATCTGGATATCTCTGAGTAGCAAACCGGATACGTATAATGGAGCAGTCATTTGGAATAGCTCCAAGTAAAGCGTGATAGCAACATCTACAGTATGACATAAGAATTTGCAAAGTACACATGGGTCTGAATATTGCAGACCCATTGACTAAAATTCTCTCTCACGAGCAAAACATGATCACACCTTAGAACTCTTTGAGTGTTAATCACATGGTGATGTGAACTAGATTATTGACTCTAGTAAACTCTTGGGTGTTAATCACATGGCGATGTAAACTAGATTATTGACTCTAGTGCAAGTGGGAGACTGATGGAGATATGCCCTAGAGGCAATAATAAAGTTGTTATTATTTTATATTTGCTTGTTCATGATAAAGGTTTATTATTCATGCTAGAATTGTATTGACCGGAAACTTAAATACATGTGTGAATACATAAACAAATACCGTGTCCCTAGTGAGCCTCTACTAGACTAGCTCGTTGATCAAAGATGGTTAAGGTTTCCTAACCATAGACATGAGTTGTCATTTGATAACGGGATCACATCATTAGGAGAATGATGTGATGGACAAGACCCATCTGTTAGCTTAGCATATGATCGTTCTGTTTATTGCTACTGCTTTCTTGAATGTCAAATACATGTTCCTCCGACCATGAGATCATGCAACTCCCGGATACCGGAGGAATACCTTGTGTGCTATCAAACGTCACAACGTAACTGGGTGATCATAAAGATGCTCTACAGGTATCTCCGAAGGTATCTGTTGAGTTGGCATGGATCGAGACTAGGATTTGTCACTCCGTGTTTCGGAGAGGTATCTCTGGGCCCTCTCGGTAATGCACATCATAAGAAGCTTGCAAGCAAAGTGACTAAGGAGTTAGTTACAGGATGATGTATTACGGAACGAGTAAAGAGACTTGCCGGTAACGAGATTGAACTAGGTATGGAGATACTGACGATCGAATCTCGGGCAAGTAACATACCGACGGACAAAGGGAATTACGTATGTTGTCATTGCGGTTCGACCGATAAGATCTTCGTGGAATATGTAGGAACCAATATGAGCATCCAGGTTCCGCTATTGGTTA
This sequence comes from Elymus sibiricus, assembly GCA_039707655.1. Classification (NCBI taxonomy): domain Eukaryota; kingdom Viridiplantae; phylum Streptophyta; class Magnoliopsida; order Poales; family Poaceae; genus Elymus; species Elymus sibiricus. The sequence goes on along the minus strand of CM077668.1, from coordinate 310,765,293 downwards.
TTGACCGGAGAGGCGTCTCAGTCATGTCTACATCATTCCCGAACCCGTAGGGTCCGCACGCTTAACGTTCGTTGACGATATAGTGTTATATGAGTTATGTGAATTGGTAACCGAATATTGTTCGGAGTCCCGGATGAGATCCCAGACGTCACGAGGAGTCTCGGAATGGTCGAGAGGTAAAGATTTATATATGCGAAGTCATATTTTGGGTTCCGAAAAAAGGTGTAGTTTTTTTCGGTATTGTACCGGGAAGCTTCCAAAAGGTTCCGGAGGATTCCGGAGGGGTCCGGAAGTCCACAAGTGGGTCCACCACGTCCCAAGGGGTGGCATGGGCTAAGGGGAGGCGCCCTGGCCTTATTGGGCCAGGCGCACCAAGTCCTCAAAAGCCCACGCAGCTAGGGAAGGAAAAAGGGAGAGTCCTAGTAGGAATAGGATTGGACTTTGGAGTCCAAGTCCACGTGTGTACTATTCACGGTTACTGTTCACGTGGCACTATTCCTTCTACTCCAAGCCCCTACACATATATAAATAGAGGAGAGGGGGGCGCTCCAAAGGACACACCATTGTCTTAGCCGTGTGCGGCGCCCCCCTCCACAGTTCCGTCCCTCGGTCATATTTTCGCAGTGCTTGGGCGAAGCCCTGCGGAGATAGCATCACCATCACCATCACCACGCCGTCGTGCTGCCGGAACTCATCCACTACCTCGCCGTCTTGCTGGATCAAGAAGTCGAGGACGTCACCGAGCTGAACGTGTGCTGAACGCGGAGGTGCCGTACGTTCGGTACTCGGTCGGTTGGATCGTGAAGTTGTTCGACGACATCAACCGCGTTGTTCTAACGCTTCCGCTTACGGTCTACGAGGGTACGTAGACACACTTCCCCTCTCGTAGCTATGCATCTCCATGGATAGATCTTGCGTGTGCGTAGAAAAAATTTTGTTTTCCATGCAACGTTCCCCAACAGGGAGAAGATTGGATGACCATTTTTATGCTTCGGTAATTTCTATATAAACAAGATGGTAACTTATGTATCACAAACGTAATAACTTAGCCTGGGCCTAGTAACTTTTGACCCAAAAAAAAGACGTCGGAATATATCAACATGGGATCTAGTTTCGAAGGTCTCATTGCGACGAATCTTTTATGTGAAATAATTTTTCAATCGGACGGTTTGAGATACAAAACATTTTGAATTTTATTTTTAGATAGAATCTTTGTTGACATAAACTTTTTTGTTTTTTCTGCATGCAGCTATTGTATGAACGTGGATGGAGTCTGTATGCACGTGCGAAGGGAGTCTGCATGCACGCGGTTGCATGCATGATTAGGAAGGTCGTTCTGATTAGGAAGGGTGTTCGGATCTGTCACTAAATTTCGATTAGTCGGCAGTTAGCACATTCCTTCAAATAAACCAAAGTTCAACATAGTCCTTGTGGACATGACATTGGAGTTTCTACTACTACGTTTCAAAATAAGTGTGTGTCGTGGACATGACATTTATCTTGAGACGGAGGGAGTATGTTTTTCCTACTGTACATTCTTACAAGGCCTTGTAATCCTTTTCGAATAAAAAGGATGCGCACAAACATACTAGCATCGATCCCCGTACTGCTTTTCCTTCCAATCGAATCATCGTAGCAAAGCAACTCTGGACACACGGACCGAAAATTCTCGGTGGAGAAGATTCTGAGATCCCACTCTCTTTCCACGCGCACGGCGATTCCCGATCCCACCCTCTTTTTACACTCACTGAGATTCCCCTTATCCTCGCGAGTCCATAATACGCAGTTCACTCAACAACTCGTATTATCCCCGCTTATCTCCATCCCCATCACCTACAGGCGACGCTGCCCTACCACGAGACGGACAGCTTCGACCCCGAATCCCGCCCCGGCACACGCCACATCCGCCGGCTCGACGATGCGCAGCCGTCGGATCGCCACCATCGTCTTCGTCCCCGCGATTTCTTCTTTCCATTAAACCCGTAACCGTAACGCGGGTGGGGGCCGAGGGACGAAGCCCAGGCAGTCGTGTGTCGCAGGCGCCCTCTACGTGGCGCAGCCTCCGCCTCGCGTTCCGGCGCTCCACCGCCGCATGCAGCGCGCACAACACAAACAAAGCATCTCCACCCCCACTCCCCACCGCGGCGATGCTGCCCTCCTAGACCGCTCCCAAATTCTCCAACCAGCACCCCCACAACCAGAGCCAGGCTAGGTCGCCATAGCCGCCGGCGCCACCGACCGGATAGATAGGTGCCCTGGCCTCCATTCGCCGCTGCCCGCCGCTAAATCCCTCCCCCTCCTCTTCCTCCTACTCCCACTTCAGCGTGGTGGTGGTGTGCCGGGGCGCGCTCTTTTCCGAGGACCGACCGTGGCCGTGGGGAGCAATGCTATGACACGAGATGGTACTGCCTCGCCGCTCCCAGAGGTCGGCTGTTGCATCAGCGATCACTCTTCTGTACTTGTTTTGTTTATTTATACTCTCTCTTTTTCTCGGCAGATGCTGTCCTTTATGTTGTTCATTATTCTGCTTCCGGCGTTAAGCCTTTTGATTTTCCAAGAACGACATAGTAGTATCGCACAAGTCGGTGTTGGTGTGTGCTTTTTCACCTAAATTAGGGAAGTACTAGTTGTGTTGCCTTGTGTCATGATCCACTCATTTGGGTTCCTAGCCAATACCCCAAGTAAGCGTGAAAAGGATAATAAGGGAATAGTTGCAAAATCTATTTTTTATTAATTTTTTGCGGAGAAATCTATTTTTTATTTTGGAAAAAAAAGAACAACAGGAAGATGTATAATTTTTGCATCTATGAGTTTGATTCTAGTTCATTAGCTATAGCATAGTTTGTTTCTGCATCTAGAGTTGTTCTACTTCTTTCAAACATCCTCTTACCTTATAGTCTGCTGAAAGGCATCTGGTGGACATTCAGGTGCAGGTGTAAATGCAATCGAAATATCCGGCATGAGCCCTCTATCTGAGCTGGTGTGGTCTCCAGATGATGGTCTCAGCATTAAAATTGCAGCGTCCAGCCTAAGCACAAGAAAAGCCTCTCTTCGCTGGAATGCGGATACTTTGAACATAGTGATATCTTCGCCTCAACAGAGCGGCAGCGGCGGCGGCAAGAGTGGTGATAATGTAGATGCCACCCTAAGGGATGCAGGAGAAATGCCGTCGCAACCTCGAACTCGAAGTGACAGTTCAGTGAGAGTATCCGCGGCTAGTCCAAATAGAACACGAAACCTTGATGCGCAACAATCTACTTCTATAAGATCACAGGAACAAGATTCAAGTAAGTTTAAAAGACACCAATCTAATTTGGTGAGTTCGAGTGGTTTAGACACGTTGACGCTTGGCTTTGGCTTAGAGATCTGCATTTAGCAACAATTGCTGGTCCAGTTAACTGCTTAGCTTGCCAGAAGAGTCCAAACTGTATGAACATAACCGGCAGAAATTTCTTTTTTTTTTCAAATCTCTCAAACATAATTATTCCCTAATGTTTGTTAGCAAAATTTGTTGGCAATCATATGTTCTTAACTTTTCGCACTTTAGTTCGTCTACCATGTCTCTAATAGCCGGGTAGTCGGCACTTATGAATTCTCATAATCCAAATGAAAAACAAACCCAAAGAATTTTCTATATTATCATCCTGTTGTCAGTACGGGTAATTATCTTACCTTATTTGATGATTAAATTCTTGTAGAATGCTCTGGAGGGATCAGTGAGATGAGTGAGGGGGAAGAATTGTCTGACAACTGCTGTACAGATAAGTTGAATAAAGAGGAAGTGAATATTTGCCCCACAAGATGCTCCAACGATGCTTCGCACAGTAATATATCATTTTTAGTCCAATTAATTAAAAACACACTTATATCTTTTGTTCTTAAAGTTAAAATTTTAGCACGACATTTTACAGGTTCGGCTTCAAAAAAAGGCGCCCTGCAAAGTATTTCGGAAAAACAGGTCTACTGTGCAACCGCTGTCCATAATGAGAGATCTTGGGCAGATAATACCTGGAGAGCTCGATTAGTAAAAGCAATTAGTCAGAGGGACTATGTTTTGCCAAACAATACAGTGAATGCACAGTCACCTTCATCCCTTGGGAGTTTCAGTAATACAAAAAAGGTCCCAGGCAAGTTGGCAGGTTTTCTAGATAACCAAAGTGATAAGCACCAAGATCTGGTTATGCAGGACAACTGTAATGGTAATCAGGAAGATCAGGTTATGCAGGAAAACTGTAATGGTGATCACCAAGACCAGGTTATGCAGGAAAACTGTAATGGTGATCACCAAGACCAGGTTATGCAGGAGCACCATAAGGATGGGCCTATTCTTGTCAAATGTCAGTCAGCATCCGGTGTTAACCCTGTTTCAAAATGTGATTCGGCATCCGGTGTTAATTCTGTTGCAAGATATGAGTCAACACCAGATGTTAATCCTGCAAAGCTTGAGAAGGGCAAAGAAAAGGTAATGCACGACCAGAGCAATTATGTTAGCAACACAAAAGAGGGTGATGATAGCAATGAGAGTATGGAGAGTTGTCCTAGGATGAAAGCTCCAAAGCGAGAGTATGCTCAATACTCAACAGCCGAGATGTCTTCTCGGAATAAAAGATATAGAAGGGAATACAATGAAAGTTATTGCTCAGGATTGTTGAACAGAAATGGCAGCTCTTTCTTTAACTGGATGTCATCTCTGACTAATGGATCAACTGTGTTTGATAAAACTACCACTGCTGTTTCACTCAATCAGAAGTTGTCAGAGGCTACTGGACATGAACTTGCAGGACATTCTCTGCCACTAGAAAACAACAGCAGCAATCGTCTGCAGTCTGTTGGCTTCAATTCTCTTTTTCAATCTCTTTATAGTCATAACGTTATGATAACTTCAAGAGATACCCCTCATCAATCAGAAATCAATCGCACCGAGCGTGAAGCCGACAGGCTATCACTGGCTTTGAATGGTAGCAATTCTATGCTTGACAAGGAAATTAGCACAGGCAGAGAAACTCTTGATGTGGCTGTTGGGACTTTAGCTGCTGACAGCCTTCAAATGGAGTCAGCTGGTGGTAAATGGAATTTTAGAGATCCAAGTGGAGTTTTCCCTTTGAGAGCCAGAAGAAACTTGAAGATGCCTAACTCCAGTAAGTCATGTTCTAAAACTCTTGAAGAAAAACAAAATGAGTGCCATGCGAGCCCTTTGAATGCTGCAATGGGAAATAAAGGTGGAATCACAGAAAGCTTGTGGGTAAGTCGGCTTTTACCAAAAACATCAATGAAATTGATGGATGCAACTCCGTGCAATGTAAATAGTGATTTTTGTGCTGTCAATCCAAAGGGTGCAGGTGATAAGCTGTATCCTTCATCTCAACAGAATGTTAATGTGGAGAAGGAATTCAACAGTTCACAATACTTCACTAGCACAGGAAGTGACAATGAGACAACAAGTAGCAAATGCCCGGTGATTCCTTCAGAGGAACATAAGCAGTCTGAAACAATGGCTTCCATTCTTGCAAAGAGATTGGATGCGCTTAGACATGCGAAGACCTCTGCAATTAGGTTGGCTATCTCCAGTGGAATATCTAAAGACCATAATCATAGAAAGAGTCCTCTTGTTATTAATTACAGCAGCCATGATGGACTAGAGACAGGACAAGGAACTCAAAAATCTTCGAGTGGTGGTGGAAGGCTAGTTTTGTGGTCTGGTGACAAAGGAAAGGAACAATTATATCCTCTCAGTGATGAGGAATTAAGAGGAAACATGTTGGCATGGGGTGAACATCAGCAATGTGGAGGGAGCATGACTGGAAAGGCTGTAGCTCCTCACGATAATTTAGAAGCTCCGCATGATAATTTAGAAGCAAACACATCTGCTGAATATGTTGATAGAAGAGGAGTACAAATAAAGGAAGTGGGTTCAAATTCCATGGAGAGTCTGCCACATAACAAGCAAATTGTACCTTATAATATTGTTACAAGTGACATTGATCAATCAAGTGTTGTTTTTGGAGCCTTGCAGAGGCTTCGTTTGTCTCGATCAGACATCATAAGGTACCCTACTGGATTTTCGCGATCACCTTTGAATTCCTTTCAACATTTTCTCTTTCTGCCTTCTATCTATGGCATGCATGATTGCATTCAGGGATGCCATAATGATTTCTCTACATAAGAAAAGGGCACATGGAGATTTCATTGGACAAATTATATAGCTTATAGCTTTCTGTGGGTTTGGTGCTCGTTTTTTATTTCTTGAACATGGAAGTTCATAGATTTGACTTAAACATAGAAATTACTGTGAGAACTCATTTTAGGTAAGGAACACATATTAAATGGTTCCTTGTTACAAACATCCTATGATATATATGTCCTGTACGACAAACTGTGCCTACTTTGTATATGCTAAAGTACCATTACCATACATCTCTTAATATTATTCATATATTTTCTGCTTAAAGTTTACTATGTTCACTCTAATTTGATACTAGTTCGTATACTCTATCGGTGGGTTCTAGAGTGCCCGTTCATCATATTGATGTACAGAAGGATATCTCTCAGTATTGTTGATTGTGAAGTTGTGCTTAAATTGAGGAAGATACTGGGAACTGAAGAGTTGATGTTTGTTTCCTTATTTACATTGGTGATCCTTGACAGATGGTTGACGTCACCAATAATGCACACTACCTTGGATGGCTTTTTCTTGCGTCTACGATTCGGTAAATGGGAGGAAGCATTGGGTGGCACAGGATACCATGTCGCTCGGATAAATGGTAAATGACTACAGAATTGTGTCTAATTTGTTACTCCTCCCTGATATTTGAATTCTAACTTGGTGATTGTCTACATAAAATGCTCAGGTTGTAGATTGACTATTTGTTTCTTAATTTTTTAATGAATCGAAAAAAGGACGTGAAGTAACAATGTAAATATGAACTTCTCTTACAGGAGCACTGGATAGGAATTGCCTCTCGGTAACGATCAGGAATTCAACTTGCCAAGTAGATTCTCGCTTTGTATCCAACCATGGCTTCCATGAGGTAATGTATAAAAGGCAGTAATCTTATCAATTTTCTGAAGTAGAACAATGTCATGTTTTGATTTCTCTTGCGGACCGAAGTTTAAGTTGTATGGCCGTCACTGCACAGCATAATAACCTCATTAAAAATATCAAGTCAAGCTTTATAAAATCAGTTTATAGTCAGTTCATGGTAGTGAACAGATTAATAGAAATGCTTAGTGGGTTGTTGTCTTGTCCACGTGACTGCAAAGGGAGATATGTAATCTCGTTTCAATGGTTTTGGTCCTGTCAGTCAGCACGAGCAATCTATGTAGATGACAGAATTTTATTGCATTTTCTAGGATGAGCTCAAGGCGTGGTGGTCTGCTGCCATGAAGGGTGGGTGGAAACTACCGTCGAAAGAAGAACTTAGCAAGAAGCTAAGAGAAAGAGAGCTACTTCATTTCGGAAATGGAACAGGTCAGCCCGACAACACCTGATGGCAGTACCCAAAACATGGAAGATTTCCCGTCTTTACCGCCTTTCATGCGGAAACGCCAGCGATGCAAGCATGACAGTTGGTGTTGGCTTGTCTGGTTAAGTTTTGTGCTGACACTGCTATTCTCACGAGGCTTGGTGTAGTGATGATAGATCCATCCACCATCCTTGGTATATTGAGAGATTGAGGTTGTACTAATACACGATTCTATTTTACGATGGGATTGGCTATTGTGTGAGAATCCTATCTGTAAATAGGAGGCTGCTGCCAGAATAGTACAAAATGTACAACTGTTAACTATACTTAGAATAAGATGGATGTTCATTGCTTGCGGGATTCGTTTCGTGAGGCATATTGTATGTACTAAACAGTAAACACTCGGTCCGGATCCTGTGAGTGGTGAGTTGATCACCCAGCATTTTTTAGGGAAAGATTGCAATTGTATTAAAACATCATTTGGGTCAGTACAATCAGATAGCACCAGCAGTGCCAAATCCAGTGGTAGTTGACCCAGATAGACCTTACCACTCATCTGGTTTGCTTGGCTAATTCATGAGCAAACTTGTTGCTATCTCTCCCTATCTTCAGGATAACAATATTCTCCCTAATCACCATGTAATGCTCTCTCCATGCTGCTAAAGGGATCACAGGAGCCATAATGTTTGATATAACAGCATCAGATTCAACTATGATCTTTTCATTACCCATATCAAGAGCAGTCTTCAGCCCAATGGCACACGCACAAGCTTCAGCCTCCTCAACACTAGCACAGGCAGGGAGTTTTACACCCTCAGCTCTGACAAATCTTCCCATGTTATCTCCTATAATGTATCCAACGCTAGCTTCACCCGTATTGGCCACAAACGCAGCATCTGTGTTAACTTTCAACCATCCATCAGGTGGTTTAGTCCATCTAGACTTTCCAACTTGACCTGGTCCGGATTTGTTCAACACTGACATTTCACACTTCAGGGAAGCAGTAGCATCAACCGGCTTCTTTCCCTTCTCATCAATAGTGAGGCACTCACCTGAAAAAGCCATAATGTAGTTTTGCAGGAATCTAACAAAATCCATAATGGAGTGTTCTCCTTGGTCGTGGACCACATCATTTCGTAGGAACCAAGCGCGCCAGAAGACAAGAGGACCAAGCCACGCAGCTTCGGTTTGATTTTGACGAGGAGGATCAGGAGACAGTCAGTCCCTGTGTACTTGAAAACCCTTTCCTCCAGCTTGTACGCACTTCGGACATAGAAGTACCGGGACGATTCGTAGTTCCAAGCCGGCACATCCTCCATCTTCACCAAGCATATTAACGATCCCTTTTTTTTCATGTGGTCTCGTGTGTTGGATCGGGTGGTTGTTCTACCCTGCGTGCCTTTCGAGTTACAGTGAGTGGATTTATTCAGAATCGAAGACCCATGATAAAGAAAGGGCAGCTTGGTGCACGTATCTCCCGATTGCGCAGGTTCTGGGGAAAGATCATATCACTTTGAGTCTTTTGTATGTAGTCTTTCCCTGCATTTCTGCGAGAGGCTGTTTTCAGGACATGAATCCGTGACCTCGTAATCACAATGCAACAACTTTACCGCTGCGCCAAGGATCGAAGACCCAAAATAGAACAAAAAAATTCCTTATACCACACTAAGCTCAGTTAGAGACGTGCTAATTTTTCACACATATTTATGTATGTGTTCCTTGTATTTGTGTCAATTTTCATTTTTTCGCGAATACGCAAAACTTGCGTATTTTTCATTGATAGAAGAGTAGAACAAGGTACGAGGTCTCCGGCACTAGACCAAATCGGAGTGCTACGAGAGAGGGAGGAGAGGGGGGTTGGATTACAAAGTACCACATGCGGACTACTCTATATGTTGGGCAAGCCAAAAGCAGCTGCTTGCGCCCATAGCCGAGCTTCATCCTTGATGAGTTGTACGAGCTGGGTCAAGGAGGGTCGTAGACCATCGAAGGCGCATCCATTCCGATGCTTCCAGAGGTTCCATGCCGTCAAGAGGAAGAGGGAGGAGAATCCTTTGTGGCGGGACGAAGGTGACACGGCCAGGGTACCAAGCCACCACTTGACGGTGCAGAAAACCAGCAGATCCCTGCATATAGGGTTACTCATGGGGCGGAGCTTGCATAGAGGATCAGATTAAGGTACACACGAGACGCAGATTTTACCCAGGTCCAGGCCCTCGTGGTGAGGTAATACCTTACATCCTGCATGTCTGATTGCTCGTATGAGAGATTGGATCTGTTGGATCCCTCCTTGGGAGGCCCTACCTCCTTTTATATAGGTGGATGAGGGGTAAGGTTACATGGCTTGTTGCCCAAGTTTTCTACTAATACATATCTTACTACTACAATACAAGTAATGATATATCCTTCTAAAGGAGGCTTGCTGTTAGGGCGAGGGGCCTAGGCTATAGTCGGGCTCCGAAGCCGTCCTGTCGACCTTATTCCTCGGAGGTCGGGTACCCCTGGTGTAGTGTACCGTCAGTAGCCCCCGAGCGTGTCTAGAGTTGGAGTCTTTTGTCTTTGGAAATGAGAACCTAGGCGGGCTCCTGCTGTTTTGGCAACAGTCGTGGTATGTCTTCATGACCCGACCTCGGAAATACTCGGGTCGCTAGGCATGCTGCCTCCTGGGTACCCTCAGCGTATTCTTCCATCGGTAGCTTGGTTGCGCCAGGGTTGATGTCGAATCGAATGTGTCGTCTTGGTTTGCTTGGCGAGGTCTTGAGGGAGTCCTTGAAAGGAAAAATGATCTTGTGACGGCTCGCCTTGAAGGGGTTGAAGATGACATGATCCGCCAGGCTCGTCACCCCTAGGAGGTAGTTGAGGACAACCGTGCATGGCGAGTAAGGTGCCCGACCTCCCTATCTTCGTTATTGTTGGAGATATCCGACACTCAACCGCAAAGATGGAGCTTGTGTGATCTGTCGGGCTTGGAGCCCCGAAGGAGAGACGGGAGCCCGCCGCGCATGGTGCGTAGCGCGTCTGACCTCCTTATCTTGTTTTGTCATTAAAGATGGTCGGCTTTGAGGGATCGAGCCAGGCGGCTTCTGCGACGCGCCGCGATTACTTTGTCTTCTGTGGACACTGGGGGCACGACAGTGCACCTGGTGGGTGCAGCCCCCAAGCCTCCGGCCGACTCGTTGAGTCGGGTGGAGGGTCTAGTGATGGTTGTAGCTTTATGAATGTAGTCGCAGCGAGGCAGAGCCTTCTATCCGCCAAGCAGCAAACTGAAGCCCCCGAGCCTGGATGCGGCGTGGAGCCTGTTTGGGCGACGTGAAGCCCCCGAGCCCGGAAGCGGTGAGATCGGAGCCCTCGCGCTCGGATACGACAAGGCCGAAGTACATGTAAGGTCGAGAAAACAAGGCAAATTTGTGATTGCATTTTGTTAAACACTGGAACACCAAGTGGACGTTCACACACATAGTTAATGCAAAACTTTTATAAGTATAACTTATGAAGTTACTTCACTCCGGTGCGAATAATAAGCAATAGAGGGAAACCGGGGATGCCGGCTAAATCTGTGATGCAACCCCTGGGCGGTGCCTATGAGGAGGTCGGTTTTGATTCAGCCTCAAAGTTTTATCGTGAGAGATTTAACGTTGATACTACCCCCGGGCTTTGATAGCAAGGGGAGTAGTTTTAGATATGTTTCCCAGTATATTTTCTGGTTTGTTACGTCGATGCAGCCCTCGATAGTTTACTCAGGGGAGGTCGGTAACGATGATACAGCCCCTGGGCCCGGACATTAGGAGGAGAAACCTCGATGTAGCCTCTTAGATGACTACGAGGAGGTCCACTTTGCATGATGCAGTCCCTTGAGCCTGGCGAAAGAGAGTTCAATTAACTACTTCCCCTAAGTCTATCCCGAGAGGTTCTTGTTGGAAATATGCCCTAGAGGCAATAATAAATTAGTTATTATCATATTTCCCCGTTCATGATAATAGTTTATTATTCATGCTAGAATTGTATTGACCGGAAACTAAATACATGTGTGAATAGATAAACAAATACTGTGTCCCTAGTAAGCCTCTACTAGACTAGCTCGTTGATCAAAAGATGGTCAAGATTTCCTGACCATGGACATGAGTTGTCATTTGATAATGGGATCACATCATTAGGAGAATGATGTGATGGACTTGACCCAACCGTTAGCATAGCAAATGATCGTTCAGTTTATTGCTATTGCTTTCACTATGTCAAATACACGTTCCTCTGACCATGAGATCATGCAACTCCCGGATACCGTAGGAATACTTTGGGTGTATCAAACGTCACAACGTAACTGGGTGATTATAAAGGTGCACTACAGGTATCTCCGAAAGTGTTTGTTGAGTTGGCATGGATCGAGATTGGAATTTGTCACTCCGACTATCGGAGAGGTATCTCTGGGCCCTCTCGGTAATACAGCATCATAGAAGCCTTGCAAGCACCGTGACTAAAGAGTTAGTTACAAGATGACGTATTACGGAACGAGTAAAGAGACTTGTCGGTAACGAGATTGAACTAGGTATTGGATACCGACGATCGAATCTCGGGCAAGTAACATACCGCCAGACAAAGGGAACAACGTATGTTGACATATGAGGTTCACCGATAAAGATCTTCGTGGAATATGTAGGAACCAATATGAGCATCCAGGTTCCGCTGTTGGTTATTGATCGGAGAGTCATCTCGGTCATGTCTACATCATTCCCGAACCCGTAGGGTCCGCACACTTAAGGTTCGATGACGATTTAGTATTATATGAGTTATGTGATTGGTGGCCGAAGTTTGTTCGGAGTCCCGGATGAGATCACGGACATGACGAGGAGTCTCGAAATGGTCGAGAGGTAAAGATTCATATATTGGAAGGCTATATTCGGACGTCGGAAAGGTTCCGAGTGATTCGGGTATTTTTCGGAGTACCGGGGAGTTACGGAAATTCACCGGGAGAAGTAATGGGCCTTATTGGGCTATACGGGAAAAGGAGAGGCAGGCCACGTGAGGAGGCTCGCGCCCCCCCTTGCCCAAACCGAATTGGACTAGGGGAGGGGGCGCAGCCCCCTCTTTCCTTTCCCTCTCCCTTCCCTCTTTCCTACTCCGTATGGGAGGTGGAATCCTACTAGGACTAAGGAGTCCTAGTAGGACTCACCGTCGCCACGCCGTCGTGCTGACGGAACTCATCTACTTCCTCGACGTCTTGCTGGATCAAGAAGGAGAGGAACGTCACCGAGCTGCACGTGTGTAGAACTCGGAGGTGCCGTACGTTCGGTACTCGATCGGTGAAGCTCGAAGGATTGTTCGACTACATCAACCGCGTTGTGAGACGCTTCCGCTAACGGTCTACGAGGATACGTAGACACACTCTCCCCTCTCGTAGCGATACATCTCCATGGATAGATCTTGCGTGAGCGTAGGAAATTTTTTGAAATTCATGCTCCGTTCCCCAACAGTGGTATCAGAGCCAGGTCTATGCGTAGATGTGTTTTGCACGAGTAGAACACAAGTGGGTTGTGGGCGTGGGTGTATACATATTGCTTGTCGTTACTAGTTGTTACTTGATTCGGCGGTATTGTGAGATGAAGCGGCCCGGACCGACATTACGCGTACGCTTACGCGAGACAGGTTTCACCGCTACGTGCACTCGTTGCATAAAGGTGACTGGCGGGTGTCTGTCTCTCTCACTTTAGTTGAATCGGTTTCAATGAAGAGGGTTCTTTTAGAAGATCAAAAAGCAATCACTACACCACGTTGTGGTTTTGCGTAGGTAAGAACGGTTCTTGCAAACCCGTAGCAGCCACGTAAAACTTGCAACAACAAAGTAGAGGACGTCTAACTTGTTTTTGCAGGGTATGCTGGTGATGTGATATGGCCAAGACATGATGTGATATAAGTTGTTGTATGAGATGATCATGTTTTGTAAGTTATCAGGCAACCGGCAGGAGCCTTATGGTTGTCTCTTTATTGTATGCAATGCCAACGCTATGTAATTGCTTTACTTTACCGCTATTAGTTAGCAGTAGTAGTAGTAGCAATAGCCGGCGAGACGACCACGACGCTACGATGGAGATCAAGGTGTCACGACGCTACGATGGAGATCAAGGTGTCAACCCGGTGACGTTGGAGATCATGACGGTGCTTTGCTGATGGAGATCAAAAGCACAAGACGATGATGGCCATATCATGTCACATATATTGAATTGCATGTGATGTTAATCCTTTTATGCATCTTATTTTGCTTAGGACGACGGTAGCATTATAAGATGATCCCTTCACTAAATTTTAAGATAAGTGTTCTCCCCTAGTATGCACCGTTGCGAAGGTTCGACGCTTCTAAGCACCATGTGATGATCGGGTGTGATGTATTCTTTCGTTCGCATACAACGGGTGTAAGCCAGTTTTACACACGCAGAATACTTGGGTTAAACTTGACGAGCCTAGCATGTACAGACATGGCCTCGGAACACAAGAGACCGAAAGGTCGAACATGAGTCATATAGTAGATATGATCAACATGAAAGATGTTCACCATTGATAACTAATCCACCTCACGTGATGATCGGACGTGGTTTAGTTGATGTGGATCATGTTACACTTAGACAACTTGAGGGATGTTAATCTAAGTGGGAGTTCTTAAGTAATTTGATTAATTGAACTTCAATTGTCATGAACATAGTCTTACTTATCTTAGCAAATTTATGTTGTAGATCCATAGACCGCGCTGTAGTTCCCCTATTTTTATTATGTTCCTAGAGAAAACGAAGTTGAAAGTTGATGGAAGCAACTATGCGGACTAGGTCCGTGATCTGAGGATTGTCCTCACTGCTGCACAGAAGGCTTATGTCCTTAATGCACCGCTCAGTGAAATACCCCTACGGCTTCGTCTGAGGACGTTATGAACGTCTGGCAGACAAGAAAAGATGACTACTCGATAGTTCAGTGCGCCATACTTTACGGCTTAGAACCGGAGCTCCAAATATGTTTTGAGCAACACGGAGCATATGAGATGTTCCAAGAGCTGAAAATTTGTTTTTCAAGACTCACACCCGGGTCGAGAGGGATGACACCTTCGACAAGTTCTATAGCTACAAGATGGAGGAGAACAGCTCCGTTAGTGAGCATGTACTCAGAATGTCTGAGTACTTCAAACACTTGAATCAAATGGGAGTTAGACTTCCGAATAAAGTGGTGATTGATAGAGTTCTCTAGTCACTATCACTAAGCTACTAGATCTTCGTGATGAACTATAAACATGCAAGGGATAGAAGATCCTTAAGCTATTCGCGATGCTACAATCTGCGGATGTAGAAATCAAAAAAAGGGAGCATCAAGTGTTGATGGTTAATAAGACCACTAGTTTTAAGAAGGGCAAGGGAAAGAAAAGGGAACTTCAAGAAGAACGGTAAAACAGTTGCCGCTCACGCGAAGAAACCCAAGGCTGAACCAAACCCGAGACTTAGTGCTCCCATTGCAAAGGGAAATGTCACAGGGAGCGGAACTTCCCCAAAGTAACTGGCAGATAATAAGACTGGCAATGTCAACAAAGATATTTGATATACATGTTATTGATATGTACCTTACTAGTACTCGTAGGAGCACCTGGGTATTTGATACTTGTTCAGTTGCTTACAACTTGAAACATGGAGCTTTGGAATAAACGAGGGCTAGCTAAGAACGAGGTGACGATGTGCATTGGAAGTGTCTCCAAGGTTGATGTGATCACCATCGCCACGCTCTCTCTACCTTCAGGATTAGTGATGAACCTAAATAATTGTTATTTGGTGCTTGCGTTAAGCATGAACATTATATCTGATAGTGTTTATTGCAAGACGGTTATTCAATTTCAGAGAATAATTGTTATTCTATTTGGATAATATCATTGATGATCATGCACTTAAAATGAAAGGTTTATAGAATCTTGATCGTAGTAATACATATGTTCATAACACGAATGCCAAAAGATAATGATAGTACCACATATTTGTGGCACTGTCGCTTAGGTCATATCAGTGTTAAACACATGAAGAAACTCCATGCAGATGGGTTTTTGGAATCTCTTGATTATGAATCATTTGAGACATGTGAACCGTGCCTTATTGGCAAGATGACTAAAACTCCGTTCTCCGGAACAATGGAGTGAGCAACCAACTTATTGGAAATAATACATACCGATGTATGCGGTCCGATGAGTGTTGAGGCGTGCGGTGGATATCGTTATATTCTCACGTTCACTGATGATTTGAGTAGATATGGTTATGTCTACTTGATGAAGCATAAATCTGAAACATTTGAAAAGTTCAAAGAATTTCAGAGTGAAGTAGAGAACCATCGTAACAAGAAAATAAAGTTCTTACGATCTGATCGTGGAGGAGAATATTTGAGTTACGAGTTTGGCAATCACTTAAGACAATGTGGAATTGTTTCACAGCTCACGCCACATGGAACACCACAGTGTAATGGTGTGTCCGAACGTCGTAATCGTACTCTATTGGATATGGTGCGTTCTATGATGTCTCTTACCGATTTGCCACTATCATTTTGGGGTTATGCATTAGAGACAGCTGCATTCACTTTAGACAAGGGCACCGTCTAAATCCGTTGAGATGACACCGTATGAACTGTGGTTTGCAAGAAACATAAGATGTCGTTTCTGAAAGTTTGGGGATGCAATGCTTATGTCAAAAGGCTTAAGCCAGATAAGCTCGAACCCAAAGCGGATAAGTGCGTCTTCATAGGATACCCAAAGGAGACCGTTGGGTACACCTTCTACCACAGATCCGAAGGCAAAGTATTCGTTGCTAAGAATGGATCCTTTCTAGAGAAGGAGTTTCTCTCGAAAGAAGTGAGTGGGAGGAAAGTAGAACTTGATGAGATAATTGTACCTCCTCTGGATAGTAGTACGCCACAGAAAGAAATTTCTGTGACACCAACACAGACCAGAGAAGAAGTTGATGATGATGATCATGAGGCTTCGGATCAAGTTGCTACAGAACCTCGTATGTCAACCAGGACACGCTCCGCACCAGATTGGTACGGCAATCCTGTCTTGGAGGTCATGTTGTTAGACAACGGTGAACCTACGAACTATGAAGAAGCGATGGCGAGCCCGGATTCCGACAAATGGCTTGAGGCCATGAAATCCGAGATTAGATCCATGTATGACAACCAAGTGTGGACTTTGGTAGACTTGCCCGATGAAACGGCGAGCTATTAAAAATAAATGGATCTTTAAGAAGAAGACGGACGCTGATGGTAATGTCACCGTCTATAAAGCTCGACTTGTTGCTAAAGGTTATCGACAAGTTCAAGGAGTTGACTACGATGAGACTTTCTCACCCATAGCGATGCTAAAGTCTGTCAGAATTATGTTAGCAATTGCCGCGTTTTATGATTATGAAATCTGGCAAATGGACGTCAAAACGGCATTCCTTAATGGATTCCTTAAGGAAGAATTGTATATGATACAACCGGAAGGTTTTGTCGATCCTAAAGGTGCTAACAAAGTATGCAAGCTCCGGCGATCCATCTATGGACTGGTGCAAGCATCTCGGAGCTGGAATACTCGCTTTGATGAAGTGATCAAAGCGTTTGGGTTTATGCAAGTTTATGGAGAAACTTGTATTTACAACAAAGTGAGTGGGAGCTCTATAACATTTCTAATAAGTATATGTGATTGGAAATGATGTAGAATTTCTGGAAAGCATAAAGAATTAATTGAAAGGAGTTTTTCAATAAAAACCTGTTTTTTGAGTTATCCACGGTTTGGGCATCGAGATCTATAGAGATAGATCAAGACACCTGATAAAAGATTTTCACACACCTTGATTAGATTTTGAAGAAGTTCAAAATGGATCAAGTCAAAAGAAATAAGTTCTTGGCTGGTGTGAAGTGGAGTAAGACTTGAAGATCTAGGTAAATGTTGTTTACATGTTAGGCATCAAAATCTATAGAGATAGATTGAGACGCCTCATATGACTTTCACAAAACATATACCTTGACAAGATTTTGAAGAAGTTCAAAATGGATCAGTCAAAGAAGGAGTTCTTGACTGTGGTGAAAGGTGTGAAGTTGAGTAAGACTCAAATCTCGACCACGGCAAAATAAATAGAATGGATGAAGGTTATCCCCTATGCCTCGGGCATAGGTTCTATAAAGTATGCCAAGCTGTGTGCCTTGCCATGTGTCTGGCAAAAGAGGTACCAAAGTGATCCAGGAGTAGATCACTAGACAGCGGTCAAATTATCCTTAAGATGACTAAGGAAGAATTTCTCGGGAATAGAGATGATAAAGAGTTCGTCGTAAGGGGTTACATCGATGCAAGCTTTAAACACTGATCCGAAAGACTATGAGTCTCAGACCGGATAAGTATAGTGGGAAATTTTTTTGGAGTAGCTCCAAACAGAGTGTGGTAGCAGCATCTACATAGAGATTTGCCAAGAACACACGGATCTGAATATTGCAGACCCGTTGACTAAAACCTCTCTCACAAGCAAACATGATCAGCTTTAGAACTGATTAAGTGTTAATTACATGGAGATGTAATCTAGATTATTGACTCTAGTGCAAGTGGGAGACTGTTGGAAATATGCCCTAGAGGCAATAATAAATTAGTTATTATCATATTTCCCCGTTCATGATAATAGTTTATTATTCATGCTAGAATTGTATTGACCGGAAACTAAATACATGTGTGAATAGATAAACAAATACTGTGTCCCTAGTAAGCATCTACTAGACTAGCTCGTTGATCAAAAGATGGTCAAGATTTCCTGACCATGGACATGAGTTGTCATTTGATAATGGGATCACATCATTAGGAGAATGATGTGATGGACTTGACCCAACCGTTAGCATAGCAAATGATCGTTCAGTTTATTGCTATTGCTTTCACTATGTCAAATACACGTTCCTCTGACCATGAGATCATGCAACTCCCGGATACCGTAGGAATACTTTGGGTGTATCAAACGTCACAACGTAACTGAGTGATTATAAAGGTGCACTATAGGTATCTCCGAAAGTGTTTGTTGAGTTGGCATGGATCGAGATTGGAATTTGTCACTCCGACTATCAGAGAGGTATCTCTGGGCCCTCTCGGTAATACAGCATCACAGAAGCCTTGCAAGCACCGTGACTAAAGAGTTAGTTACAAGATAACGTATTACGGAACGAGTAAAGAGACTTGCCGGTAACGAGATTGAACTAGGTATTGGATACCGACGATCGAATCTCGGGCAAGTAACATACCGCCAGACAAAGGGAACAACGTATGTTGACATATGAGGTTCACCGATAAAGATCTTCGTGGAATATGTAGGAACCAATATGAGCATCCAGGTTCCGCTGTTGGTTATTGACCGGAGAGTCGTCTCGGTCATGTCTACATCATTCCCGAACCCGTAGGGTCCGCACACTTAAGGTTCGATGACGATTTAGTATTATATGAGTTATGTGATTGGTGGCCGAAGTTTGTTCGGAGTCCCGGATGAGATCACGGACATGACGAGGAGTCTCGAAATGGTCGAGAGGTAAAGATTCATATATTGGAAGGCTATATTCGGACGTCGGAAAGGTTCCGAGTGATTCGGGTATTTTTCGGAGTACCGGGGAGTTACGGGAATTCACCGGGAGAAGTAATGGGCCTTATTGGGCCATACGGGAAAAGGAGAGGCAGGCCACGTGAGGAGGCTCGCGCCACCCCTTGCCCAAACCGAATTGGACTAGGGGAGGGGGCGCAGCCCCCTCTTTCCTTTCCCTCTCCCTTCCCTCTTTCCTACTCCGTATGGGAGGTGGAATCCTACTAGGACTAAGGAGTCCTAGTAGGACTCCCCACACTTGACGCACCCCTAGGGGGGCGGCCTCCTCCCTCTCATACTTTATATACGGGGGCAAGGGGGCACCCCAAATTACACAATTGTCCCATAGCCGTGTGCGGTGCCCCGATCTCCGTTTTCCACCTCGGTCATATTTTCGGAGAGCTTAGGCGAAGCCCTGCCGGAATCACTTCACCGTCACCGTCGCCACGCCGTCGTGCTGGCGGAACTCATCTACTACCTCGATGTCTTGCTGGATCAAGAAGGCGAGGAACGTCACCGAGCTGCACGTGTGTAGAACTCGGAGGTGCCGTACGTTCGGTACTCGATCGGTGGAGCTCGAAGGATTGTTCGACTACATCAACCGCGTTGTGAGATGCTTCCGCTAACGGTCTACGAGGGTACGTAGACACACTCTCCTCTCTCGTAGCGATACATCTCCATGGATAGATCTTGCGTGAGCGTAGGAATTTTTTTGAAATTCATGCTCCGTTCCCCAACAGTTCTTTCTATTTTATGTAGCCCATGGGTCCGGCCTCAGAGAGATCTCCTTTATGGACCATACTAACATTATGCTTAGGCACCTATATTAGACACACACTAATGAGGAATCCTGACTCCTTGGAAACGTCTTAGTCGTATCGATTTCAAAAACTTTAATTCACGTCTCTTGCTACTTTATTTTATTTCAATAATTTACTTCACCGCTCGCTACACCGCTTTCACCCATATTACTATTGCTTTGGATTTCCTTTAACTTGCAGACACTACTATTTGAACCCTACAAGAGACAAAAGGCCGATTCTTGTGCTTCCCGTGGGATCGATATTCTTACTTCGAAAAAGCTACAACTAAACCATGTGCACTTGCAGGCCATCAGTCGCCCTGACATGTGGGCCACGTCTGTCATAAACTGGTTTAAAATCATAAAAATGACCATCACTTTCACTTGGTAGTTTTTTGCCACAAAATTAGAAAAAAAAATGGTAGTTTTTTGCCACTGTCAACAAAGTGGTAGTTCCGTGGGACGCAAACTCCAATTGTGATAGTTTTTTTTTTGTTAAATACTCATTGTTTCATGATGGACTAGTTGAGACAGGGATTCCAAAGAGCATGGTGAGCGAGTGCTGCTATTTGTCGCTGTTTTGTGTTACAAACTGCCGAACAAACCCATAGGGCGACCGCACATGGGCCGGCCCGCGACGCCGATTTTGTTTACCGACCTCTCCCCTCTGGTTTTTCAGCGATTCTCCTTTCAAACATCACTCCCACTTTCTCGGGTTGTGATAAGTGGAGTTTTCCCTTTTTTCCTAGATTCGTTTATTCAAAACCTTTTATCTCTCAAACTGTGCGTCCAAATCTCGAACCGTTTTCACCGTTAGATTCCTCGTGTCGAGATCTTCAAAACTAGATCCCATGTTGACAGGTTTCGACTAACATTTTTTTCCACGAAAAAACCGAACCAGGAGCATGTTTTTTCCCTTTCCGAGAGGCACGACCGTGCCTCTCGCGTAAGCAAATCCGTGCCTCCACGAGAAGTAAATCGGTGTCTCTCGCGGTAGAAAAAAACGCGTTTTTTCCCTTTTCCGAGAGGAGCGGAAGCAAATACGTGTCTCCACGAGAACAAACCATGCATCTCGCGGAAGGATTTTTTCCCCCTTTTCCAAGAGGCACGGTCATGCATTTCGCATAAGCAAATCCATGCCTCCACGAGAAGTAAATTTGTGCGTCTCGTGGAAGAAAAAAAAACACGTTTTTTTTCCTTTTGCAAGAGGCACAGGCATGCCTCTCGCGTAAGCAAATCCGTGCCTCCACGAGATATAAATATGTGCCTCTCGTGGAAGGAAAAAAAACACGTTTTCGCATAATTCTAAGAAAAACCGGGGGAAAACCGAAAGCCAAAAAAACCCCAAAAAAATCATCTAAAAGCCGAAAACGTGTACAGGAAAAAGAATCCAGAGGGAGCGTCTAGAGCGCGACACGTGGCGGCGGCTGAGAGCGCGCCTCGCAGCCCACCCCAAGTGACCCTGCGGGGGCCCCCGAAGGAGTACTCCAAGTTGCTCTCAGTAATTTGTTTTTCTTTTGGTTTTCTCTATTTGCTCTAGGTCTTTAGTCGGGTTTTTTTTTCATAAAAACATGAACATTTTTCTAAAGTTGAACAATTTACAAAAAAAAGGGGCGTATAAGTTTTGTAGTCTAAAAATACTAGAATTAAATAGCATGGTGTGGCATGTAGGGACTTTTGATGATACAACGTTGAACAGGGACCACCCTTCGCTCTTATTACCTCCACGCCCTGCCCTGCCCGGCGCATGCATGCGTTGGTCTCCACCTCCACCTCCGCACACCTTGGATCTCATCTCATCTCCCCCAGCTCCCTCCATCGAGTTGGACGCGGTGCAGTTCTTGGCGATAGGCATGGGCAGGTGCTCTGCATTGTTATTGTCCTCTTCGATCGCCGCGGGCGCCTGAGGAGCCGGCGCGGACGGGGTAGAAGATGAAGGATAACGTCGCGGCGGCGGTGCCTCGGCTGGTGGCTCCCCGCGAGGTCGAGATGTTCTCGCACTACGTCGGTACGATCCGCAGCCATACGTTGTACTTTTTCTCCCCTAGGTTAATGTAGCTTGCGTTGTCGAAGCCGAGCCCATTCGTCGCTCGTTTCCTTGAGGCTAGGAGTAATTTAGGCCTTTGAATGAATGGGCTCTGCAGAATGAGTCGAATTACATGTGTGTTCTGATTTCATGGCGGATCAGGCCAGGTCTGCATTTGTACGACCAGGGACAAACACAGTCTATTCGATCACGAGGAATGGATGATACCTCGGATTTCATTTGATACACGAATGACAAATCTTGCATTTCAGCATTTTCTCTGTGGGTTACACTGATTTCTTTTCTTTTTCTTTTTTTGCTAATCCACCTATTTTTCTCGTAACTTTTCGTAGATGTATTTTAATGCTAAATCTTTACTGTTTTCGCTGAACATGTTTCCCCTGCATCATTGTTTTATGCTGACCGTTGCTGCATGCACTGTTCATTGATTCCGAGTAACACAAGCAATGTTTCATTCATCAGCATTTATCTGAATTTGTTTTTCAGCTAATCAAATCGGGTTCGAGGATCCGAACCAGTGCCCCCACCTTTGTACAATGGCCTACGACTATCTGAAGAAGAGCGAGGGCTACGAGCAGAATCTACTCGCCTTCTTCCACAACAACATGAACCCGGACGCCCTGCTCGTGAAGCTGATCGAGGAGCTGGACAGATGCATACTCGGCTACTTCTCCTTCCACTGGAAATGTGCAACACATGTGATCACGCAGGTAGTATACGGCAAAGGGGGGCAGATTAAAACAGAGGAGAATTTTGCACACTGACCAACTGAACTCTTGTTCGTCAAAATATGTTTCTCTGCTCACTTGCTTAATTAGGTTCTTTTTTTTTTTTTGCGAGAAAATTTCTGATCTATTCATCTTCAATCATGGCAGTACAACGAATACCAGAAATAATAGAAATTACATCCAGATCCGTAGACCACCTAGCGACGACTATCAGCATTGAAGCGAGACGAAGGCGCGCCGCCGTCATCGTCCCTCCATCGCCGGAGTCGGGCACAACTTGTTGTAGTAGACAGTCGGGAAGTCGTCGTGCTAAGGCCCCGTAGGACCAGCGCACCAGAACAGCAACCGCCGCAGATGAAGAATAACGTAGATCAGAAAGATCCAATCCGAAGACACACGAACGTAGACAAACGAGATCCGAGCAAATCCACCAAAGATAGATCCGCCGAAGACACACCTCCACACGCCCACCAACGATGCTAGACGCACCGCCGGAACGGGGGCTAGGCGGGGGGACCTTTATTCCATCTTCAGGGAGCCGCCGCCGTCTCGTCTTCCTGAGCAGGACACAAACCCTAGCAAAACTGAAAGAAACGACTAAAAACGGAGCCCTCCCGCCGGCCCTTGCCGAGATCCACCGTGTCCCCATGGCCCTAGGGCCACCGGAGAGGAGGCGGACCTGCGGCGTCGTCGGCGGGAGGCAGAAACCCTAGCTTTTTTGTGGAGGAGGAGGAGCAACCTAGAAATAAGCTCAGGAGCTTGGTGTTTGAGGCCACTAGGTAATTGATCAACGGATGTATCTAGACAAATCTAAGACAAGCTTTTCGGGGCGGAGGGAGTATATGTAATGGTTCACTCATCCGGCACAAATTCTTGATGGAATCTGGTTTTTTGGTTCTTGATTGGGCAAACGTACAGGAAGATGAGATTCGAGAGGGTGACGAGAGAGCTGAAGGTGACGAGGCTCTTCTCGACTCTGATGGAGGAGCTCAAGGTGATCGGGATAAGCTGCCACGACAACCAGCCGCGCTACCCCACCGAGGAGGTGATGGTCCCGGCGGCGCAAGGCGACCGCAGCCCGGTGCTGCTCCTGATGGGCGGCGGCATGGGCGCCGGCAAGAGCACCGTGATCAAAGAAATCATGAAGGAGTGAGTCTCGTCGAGTCGCCGGCAAGAGCAGTGCAGTGAGCACCGTACGTGATCAATGCAAATTGATGCGTATGTACGTGTACTTGCAGGGTGTTCTGGTCGGGCGCGGCGGTGAACGCGGTGGTGGTGGAGGCCGACGCGTTCAAGGAGTCGGACGTCATCTACCAGGCCATCAACTCCCGACTCCCGTGCAGAGTCGGAGGTCTTTTCCTTCTCCTCTGGATGGGGCGGCGCGGGACGGCCACTCCAGCGGGCAGCTCGCGGGTCGGGCGCGGTGCTCGGGCTCGCGCGGCGAGGATGCGCAGGGGGCGGCGATTGGAGGCGTGCTGCAGGCGCGCGACCGCGCGGGGTTGCTCAGCTGGCGCGGATCTGACGCTCATGGGGTTCATCGCGGTGCGCGGTGGATCTGTGGCCCGGGCGGGGCTGTGCAAGCGGCACGGCGGCGGTGCAAGGGGCCGTGCAGAGGCGCGGCAGCAGCGCAAGGGGGCCGTGCAGAGGCACGGCGGCGGCGCGGGGTGGCCCAGCCGGCGCGGATCTGCCGTGTGTGGGTCGCACCGAGACGACAGGGAGGCCGCGGATCTGGCGGGTCCGCACGTTTGAGAGGTGCGGCGGCTGCTGCACCACGAGGTGGAGCCGGTGGACGTCGACCGGGGGATTGTGTGTTGTGCAGTGTTTCGGATCTGCTCGGATTCGCAGGTGTGGAGGAGCTCGGGCGAAAGTCCAGCACTGACTTTGGGTCGGTGCCGGCAACAGCGGCGCCATGGCCATGGTGTTGTTCCCTTTCTTGAAGGTGTTGTCGTGGAGCTCCATTACACGACTCTCCGGGAGAAATCTCTAGCTTCGGATGGTCGAAGCGGGCGATGACGGCGGCTACGTCGTTTCCTTCTTTGAGGCATCGCCTTGGAGAGTCAGCATATTGCGGTTTGCACGGATCTCTTCGTCGGCGGGGACATTGGACGTCGGGGCGGCGGCTCCGGGTGGTTTCTGTTTGTGCGCCGAGATGGCGATCTCGGGAACAATGCGAGTGGCAGCTCTATGAGGTGGGGCTCTATCTCGGCATTGGTTGGGTGGCATCCTTTGTCCCGCTTGGGCGGTGGGGGTGTCGACTCGGTCGATGCGCCCCAAAGGGGGCGGTCTGACTTTATGTCGGAGCGGCGGCCCCGGATGTGGTGCGACGTTCGTGGTCTGCGAGCGGTTGCCCTGTGCGGCGTGGGCTGCGGGCAGCTGGGCTGTGCGGCGTTGCTGCTCGAGGGGAGCGGTGGTATGTCGGGGCGGCAGCCCCGGAAGGCGGTGCCGGTGGAGTGCGCTAGGCGCGGCAGAGCGGTGGATGTCGGGGCGGCGGCCCCGAGAGGATCTCTGTGGCGACCAGGCTTCTGTGGCAACGATGATGGTGAAAGCGATGTCAGCGACGCGGCAATGGCTGCGGTAGTCGGCTCTTCTCCGGCGTGTCCGCGGTTTTGCCTCGGTTTGTTTGTTGCTGCGGAGTCAAAGCTGCGGCGGCGGGGCCCTGTGGTATACGATGACTGGCTGCAAGTGGCCCGTTCGGCGATCTTCCGTGGCGCCAGCTTTCGCCTGGTTTTGTTCTTCTGAGTTCTCTATCAGAGTCGGAGCTGTGTTGTCTGGCCGCAGGTCGACATGTTGTCCATTAGGGTGGGCTTTGCCCTGTGTGTGTCTATCTTTGGGGATGGACTTGGCCTTTGTTGTTCCGGTTTTTGCCCGGTTTTCCGTAATTAACTAGGCAATTCTCTTCTGCTTAATTAATAGATGAGGCAATCTTTGCCTCCGTTTCGAAAAAAAAAACTCCCGCGGCCACCACAACGACATGCTGCAGACCGCCGAGCTGGTAATAATTAATGGAGTAATTCTCTTGCGTACGTGTTGCAGTAGTACAAAGACGGTCGACAGGACAGGGTATTTAAGCGTACGGCGCAGGCTGACCCAGACAGAGCAAACGCGTGCGTGCATGATGCAGGTGCACCAGTCGTCGACGGACACGGCGGCGTCGGTGTTGGTGACGGCGCTGAACGAGGGGCGGGACGTGATCATGGACGGCACGCTGTCGTGGGAGCCGTTCGTGCTGCAGACCGTGGCCATGGCGCGGTTAGTGCACCAGCAGAGGTACCGCATGGGGGTCGGGTACAAGGTGGCCGCCGACGGGATGACCACCGAGCAGTACTGGGAGGCCGTGGAGGACGAGGAGGGCGTCGGGCCCAACTGCAGAATGAAGCCCTACCGCATCGCGCTCGTGGGCGTCATCTGCGACGCCTACCTCGCCGTCATCAGAGGGATCAGGCGGGCCATCATCTCCGGGAGGGCGGTGCGGGTGAACTCGCAGCTCAGGTCCCACAAGCGGTTCGCCGCCGCCTTCCGGAGGTACTGCGACCTCGTCGACAACGCCAGGCTCTACAGCACCAACGCCATCGGCGGCGCAAAGGTATCTTTTCCTTCTGCACCGATCGATCGTCAGGTTCTGTGGATCTTCTATGTGTTGTGATGCGTGGATCCATGGATGTAACAGCTGATAGGGTGGAAGGACGGGGGCAGCAGGCTGCTGGTGGACGTGGAGGAGATCCAGCTGCTGGACCGGGTGAGCTGCATCAACGAGGAGGCCGACTGCGTGCACGAGCTGTACCAGAACGGGCACCCCACGGGCGGCGCGGGGTCGGTGTGGGAGGACCTGGTGGCGTCGCCGGAGAGGGCGTCCATACAGCGGGAGCTCAAGGCGGCGATCCTCGAGAGCGAGGCCTGCTTCCCGTCCCCGTAGCCACGCAAGCACGCGCGCGCTGCTGGCCGGCACGTACAGCATTTTTTAGCCATTCCGTACGTACTGTTTGGTCATCATTTTCTTCCAAGAGTTTTGTTTTGGTAAGCTTGGTGAACTAGTTGTAAACTTGTAATTAGGTTGGTTAATGCCCCTTGCGAGGCAAATTATTATGGAATAAGAGATGGATCAAATGCGCAACATGTTGGTTACTTTGAGCTAGCCGGGTTAATCCAATTTCGAGGAAATCATTTCCTGTGAATATTTGGGTACGTCTACATATTGACATAAAATGATTCAGTTTCGAGAAAGAAACATTCTCATCTTTTTTTTTCCGATGGCATGGCAAAGAGCAACTGCACACACAACACTACACACAAGCACATCTGAGAATTTCACTAAAATCTGAGAAATGTGAGCATCAGGATTTGAACGTAGTGAGCAAAGTCATGGCCCATAACTTTACTACCTACTAAGAGTGGTTCTGATTCTGTTCGGAAGCGAGCATCTCTACTCCTAAAGCCTCAGTACGTAGGTCGTTCGCTCGTTTCGTTCGTTTCCCATCGCATTGATCGAGCGAAGCCCATCGATCCCCCACCCCCCACCGAACCGGTGGACAAAAAACCCCCAAAAAAAACACGCACATCCCTCCCCAATCCCTAGCTCGTCTTCCCTTCTACTAAGATAGAATCGAAGATGAAGTACGTGACCATCATGCATCATAGCTACTGTTGGATTCATTTATATACATTGATTGTTCATCCAATTTTGTCTACTGTTTTTAAATGACGAATGAGTGGATCTGATGAAGGAGAGAGGGTGAGAAGAAGAGACGTTGTGGGGCTGGTAGCGGGTGAGAATTGTCTAGCCGGCAATCAGGGATCTCCAGAAAGGGCGGCAGAGTGAAATCCATGACGAGATGAACACCACCACGACATCATCATGGATATGATCGAGGTACCTATGTTTCCTCAGTCCTACTAGGAAAGTTTTCATATTATCCCAGTTCCAAGTTAAGATTGTTTGTAGAGTAATCCGTGCAGCAATAGTGTGTGCGCATTCTTTATAAAATGAGTAGGCTTAGTTTTTCTTAACCGGCTTGCTGCACATTCTTGTATCGATGCGTAAGGTCAAAATTATTGGTTCTAGCTGAAATATCTTTCCCCTGCATTTTACACCGAGTGAGATTCAGGAGAGAAGTGAGGGGCATAAGTATAACAGCAATGTAGGCAAGATACCGGAGTGTAGGCTTCAACATTCAGTCGTTGTGGCCATCATGCACTCTTATTTCATAATCTACCTTGCATGTTTTATATTTCAGAATGCGTTTGATTTAGCTTAGCCGTCCCATCCATCCCAGATGCTAATAAATTGTGTAACTACCTAAGTTCTTTTTTGAATGTGCAGAAATAGCGTCGGCTGCAAAGATGGAGTATGTATTTTTACATGTTAACCATAGACTCGACAAAATAAGCTATTTTGCCAAAGAACTGCTTGTCAACTATGGTATTTAAGCTCAGGGCTACTAACTCAACGAGGTGTATTAAGGCTTTAAATTTGGAGGTACTATTTTTTTCCATATACAGAAATGTATTTGACACCTCTGAGCATCTAGAAATCTTGCATTGGGTAGATAACATTTGCCTTCCGAAAAATTTCCTAGAACATGAGACTGTGACTCTTAAGATAAATTGTTTAATAGTGAATGTTGTTATATTTATGCAAGTTGGATGATATTAAAAAATTTATTTCCCTTTTGGGGAATGAATTGTACTTTATACTAGCTGCTAGAGAAATATTGGAACATAGTGTGCATGATAGTTCTTTTTAGAATACAGAAAAAACTTTGTGTCCCGATGAATTCACAGAAAAAGAGATTTGAATTTATGTGCAAGCCTAATGAAGGGCCACGTCTAAAATAGAATACCACACCCCTTTTCAAAATAACCGACGGGCTGATGCTGTTGCAAGCCGCTGCTTGTGCTGGGCACCGATGTGGAGGCCCCTGATCGGAAGGGACGCCGCTGGAGATGCTGCGGGAGATGGTTGCGGTACGCTGATGGAGCTGGGAGCAGAAGCGGAGGCGCTGGACCCGACTCTTCCTAGCGGCGCTAACCTGCTGGTCCTTGAAGGTGTTGGTACATACGTGCTTTGAGAAAAAAATCACTTAGGTATGATTCTCAGTTCTCACTACCTCTGCGTGATGCAATTAAAATTTCAAATCTTTATTGTTATTTCCAATTAATTTTTGTGGCTGATTGGACAATATCCGTTACTAACTTACTTTCTTCAAATGACTTGGCAATGATCTGATACAATTTCATAGTGTTTTACTTTATTTCTGTAACGGTTATCCTGTAAATTCAGTTTGTTTTAAAGGTTTGCCATGTTTCTTTGAAATTTACCCAGTGAATTTGTATGTCTGCTCCATTGGGAAGCTGCTACAACCTTTCAAGTTTGGCTCTTGCACCATTGTTTCATATTTGTGTGATCTATTTTCCTGTTCAGTCATTTTGGTCTTTATATACGGATTGTGTTTATGAGAAGCTTATTCGATCAAAGGTTATAAGATACTCCCTCCGTATCAAAATATAAGACATTTTTTAGTCTAAATCTAGACCAAAAAACGTCTTATATTTTGGTACAGAGGGAGTATATACATTGACTTTGTTGTGTCTCATATATATCTTACATAGATCACTATATGAAAAGCTTAACCCTTATGCGGTCGCGGTCATGTTACGTGTTGACTGTATAGTTTGTACTACAAATAATGGAGTTGAACTTGCAAAATCAGGTTAAATGTTGCTCTGATATAATTATGTACGAAGTGATATGAAGGTGTGCTCATATCTTGCAAGATGTCATGCGAGACATCCTGCTTCCGTATCAGGTAAAGGTGCACATCATTGACGCCATTGATGCACGAGCACTGATTTTGTTTTCATCTTTGGATGTTCCATAGGAAGTTCAGATTTTTATTGACCATTTTTATACATAACTATGTACTTTATTTACCGATAATTAGGTGAATTCATTATAGTTTGAAATGATCTATATGGAGGTCGCATTGGTTTTTAGATATTTAATCCCCTGGTGAAGTGTTGGGCATTATCAATGCTGCTACATTTTAAGGCAGTGGTCAAGATGCTAGCTAGGATAAATTGTGAGGAGCAGATCGTAGTTTTCGGCTATTACTGTAGAAATTCATGGTATTATCCTGGCTATGACAGTGATGTCTTTGCAGTGCTGCATAAATTCATGGATTGATTCATATTTTCTTAACTCCTTTTACATGTATTCTTACTGCAACAACGACACAACTATTCTTTCATCTATGGTGTTAAAAATAACGAAGAGTAACATACAGAAGGGCAGGACTTTCAGTTTCTTATTTAGATTTTGCAACTTAACCATGAATGTGAAGGTGTAGGAATAATGCCAAAATTACCTAACTGAATTGCAATAAGGTTTTTACGTTTATTATTCAAGTCAAACCTTGCCACTTGGACCCTTCTAATGGGTTGGCTTTCATGCAGGATGATGTGGTGCTTACGGGAGGTAGATGGCGTAGAGAGAACATTCTCTTTGAATCATTGCCATTGTGAAATTTGTAACTAATATCAAAGTTAAGTATTTCGTACCATAGACAGAAGGTGTAGATGGAACTGCACAATGGTTTATTTTCCTGGAATACATCTATTATTAATATGTTTGAGCAATTAAATGTTGTGGAAACTTACTACAATCAAGGTTGAATGGACAATCAGATAGTGCACCTGAAAGACAAGGTCATTGGGTCATTGCCTATATGTAGGATATGTAACCAGCAATAGAAGAGTAGCTGATAAATTAGAGGTACAACTGGACAAACATTATCAATAAAATAGAGGAGATAACACACGTGTGTCTCCAATATATTTTTTACTGTCCTTCCTAATCCTTCTCCTTGACTTATGTGTGTATTGCACCGATAGGGTTTATGCCAACCAAAATAAAATCTTTTCGCATCCCCTATTCAAAGCATCAAAAGCACTTCGCTATCTACTCCTGGCTAACGAACGATGCTACGTTTAAGTGCCTCCGTGAGCCTCTCCGTGGTTGCCCTTGTTGGGGCTGGTGGATTGGTCAGTGCACTGGGGTGCGTGGGTTGTGCAACACGGAGGTTGTTGAGCAATTGGACGAGATTTCTATAGAAAGAGAGAGAGAGAGAGAGAGAGAGAGAGAGAGAGAGAGAGAGAGAGAGAGGAGGGGGAGATGGAGGGGGAGAGAGAGGGAGATAGGGAGCGAGGGAAAGAGAGAGAGGGAGAGAGGGAGCGAGGGAAAGAGAGGGAGGGAGAGAGGGCGAGAGGGGTAGACGAAGCGAGGGAAAGAGAGGGAGGGGGGAGAGAGATGTTCACAATCCATCAAGTTTTATACAACAAAATGAACCAACCAACCTGCAAGTGTTTTGTGTCTGTCAAAGCAGGGGAGGTGTCAGGCACGAACCAAACAGCTAGGGCTTCTCGCTTTGACTCTCTTGCCGGACTAGGCAAGGTTAGCTCTTGCAATGTATTTTTCACTTCGCAATGATCAAGGTTTAAGAAATTCTTGCATGTATGTCTTTTAGTACTATTTTATCCCATGTTTCATATGTGTATGTCATTTCCATGATGCAGTTATTTTGATAATCTTTGTTAAAATCGTTACTTATTAGTTGTAACCATTGTGGGCGAATAAAGTTCTCATCGTTAGTTCGCTTCCGCCCCTTCTCGTTAAAAAAACCAGTTTTGTTCGCTTCCACCGCCTCTCGCTAAAAAAACTAGCTTCATTCGCTTCCACGCCCTCACGCTAAAAAAGCAGCGCCTCTTCTTTAGAAAATATAACCAGCTATAAAGAACCCGAACTGAAACCTAATGCCGCGCGCTACCAAATCTCGGTCTTCGCCTCCTCCTATCTGCGCGCTGCCCCTCCTCTACCATCACGAAGGAGATATACCACTATATCTCATTAACGCAAGCATGTTCACTAGATGAATGCTCTCACAAATTATCCATTATAAACAGTTGAGACAGGCCATGCAACTTGATACTATTGTGATGATATAGCATGTACATGCCTCATATATATCGGTTAGCTTGTACACACACTTCTTTTTTTGCTTTTATTGTGTATAAAATGAAGCACTTGTAGTTGCTCTAGCTGTCAGCAAATTGTAGTTGTATTTGGAGTTCAATGTATTTTTATAAGACCGATAAAATACAATCCCATAAGATGTCATCCCTATATCTCCTGGAATAACTACTCATACATGTGGACTTTATAGCATATCTCACATTTAGTGATGTTTCTGTGTCGAAATTTCTATAGCCTTTAGTGATGGTGTTTCGATCTTGAGTAGTCCATGCTTAATTCTGACATTGGATGCAAAACAAGATAGTTCAGTTCATGTGCACTCAGTGGCGGAGCTAGACAGCATCTGCTGGGGGCGAAACATAAAATACAAGTGTTTTGGGGGGGGGGGGGGCAAAAGCTAAAAAACTCTCATCTAAGCCCTCACAATTTTTTTCTTCACAAATTGGTTCCATGTTGGGGGAGGGGGGGGGGGGGGGGCACAGCCCCGCCAGGAACCTACATAGCTCCGCCATTGTGTGCACTATTTCTGGCACGAGTAGTTCAGTTCTTGGTGAAAGCAATTGCGCTTTATCTCAGATTTTGCCACTCAAATTTCTGATCATTATTTCATTATGTTAGATTTCATTTCTGGCATGAGTATACGAAAATGTGCAATAAACTTATTTTCTACCCTTTTTTATTCAAAGTGAAGTGATTGATGGCCCTGAATCTGTTGGTTTTAAAGTGTGCAATAATGAATCAAAATTGTGTTCCTTGTACAATAATGAATCAATTTTGACCTACTCTATTTTTTGGTTTACGGGGACTCATCTCTCTGGATTATGGTGAAGCAATGGGGCGTTGCTTATATCCAAGTTATTTCAAGTTGCCTTTCATCCTCAATTATAAATTCAATGAATATAGATGTAACCCGCATGATGGAATGAGATGAGGACTGTACATCCTGATTGCGGTTCATCCATTATGCAGCCATGAAAATACAGTAATTCTGAGGACCTTGTGTCGGGGGGATGACCTCCGGGTAGTCCCAAGACGGCGAGCCGGACAGGGTGCCTGCCTACCTGGGCCGGCTGCTCCGGCTCGCGCCCGCGGCCGGCTGCTCCGGCCAGCCGGCTGCCCGAAGTCAACCACAACGTCGTGTTGGACCTGCACGGATGTGACGATCATGCCCTGCGTCAGTACACTATTGATGAAAAGGCGGACACTGCGTGCTCGTCATGCATCATCATCTACAGTGCTTGTTAGGCACTACGGGCCCTCCCGTGTTCCCTGGGCACTGATTTATAAAGTGCCCCAGGGGCTTCTCGCATCGATAGGCTCATGGACGCTCGTTCCCGCCTCACTTAGATTTACCCTTGTATCCCTGGGGGGTCGCCCTATAAGACCCCCCAGGAGCCCTCCATGCAGAGGGTCGATCGATCAGTAGAAACACACACACACACACACACTCACAGGAGAGGCGGAATGGAGAGTTAGTTCCTTCTTCCTCCTCCACCCAACAGCTCCAGGAGCACCATTGTAAACCTTGTGATCCATACTAGTGCATTTGGCAGGACTAGGGGTGTTACCTCCCTCGGAGGGCCCCGAACCTGGGTACGTCTCGTGTCTCACACCTGCGCGTGCCGATCTCACCTCCGGAACCCGCCGGCGTCTTTACGCTGCCCCCCACTTTTAGCCATCCTACGGGGCAATGGGGTGTACTCCTGGACGACGGCGCCGTCCAGTGGCAGCCGGGCGCGGCAACATACAAGAAAAGGAAAAGTGGGAGGGTGAAAATAACTGAAATTGATTGCAGCCGCGCACACACTTTGTTACCAATGTCATTTGTTCTTATTGTTTGGTTTACTATCTCAATAATCATATTAATAAACAAGTTAATGCTCCATCGTATGTAACCTTTGATGCCGAGAACCATGATGGAGACTTAATGGACGTTAAGAAGAGACAACCCATTGTGTGTAGTGGAGATAATTTGAGAGGTAAGAAGAATGAGAACACGGGAGGACAAATACAATGCTTTGTCTTGTTCAGGGTTGTGCATTTTTTGAGGCACCTGGACTTGGAGCCAGAGACGATTTGACGTAAGAAGAATGAGAACTTGGGAAGACAAATACAATGTCTTGTCTTGTCCCGGGTTGTGCATTTGAGAAGGAGGCATTTGGAATGGAGAAAAAAATTGAAGGGATGCGGTGGCTGCAAGAGTGAAACGACAAGGTGTCGACATTGTTTGGGCTAGAGTCTTAAATCGCATGAGCCTTTGCACTTGTGGTGGCAGAAACTGGCGCACACCTCCTCCCCTTATGGCTGTAACGGATCGGCATGAGCGCGGGGGAGGGGATTAGGGCGGAGAGCGGGGCGGTTGGCGGGGGACTCCTCCTTGGTGGTCCATGGGAAAATACAGTGTGAAGGAGAGAGGACGCCATGGAGAAGGTGAGGTGAGAGTCATCTGGTTTTAAAGGATAGGGCTCGAGGCAAGAGACCGCGCGGGAAGGGGAGGGTCCGGCGGGAAAAGGGAAGGGTGTGTCATGGGGTAGGGTCTTTGTGTTGGCCCCGCGTGTTGGAGATAACATGGAGGATAGTCCAGACAACCATATTTCTCCCCCACATATCGTCTGGATTTAGGGGAGTCCGGACTATCTAAACGGTTGAATTTTGGGGAGCCCGCTGGGCATCCGTACAAGTCTGGATGTATGTGGGAGGAATGACCTTTGACCTTGGAGGCGACCTTGATCAGTTTTTTTGATTTATTTATATGCACTGTAGCCCGTAACAACGCACGGGCATTCTACTAGTTTCACACAGAAAGTCGGTTTCAGGCATATGAGCTAAATCGGGACAATTCAAACTTATGTCAAGTTTTTGTTGGATTTTTCAGTCTAATCCAAGCGGACATTGGCCGGATTCAAAATCGAAGTAACTGGCTTTTGGAAATTCCAGCGATCCCAGTGGCACTTTAATCTCCCATGATGCTATTACCTTAGTAGGAGTATACATCAACTCATCAGTTCACCACTCACAACTTGACAACTAAAGTTGGGGATACGCTTCACTGGGTCCTGCAAGCAACCGGATTTGATTTCCTCGAGCTCCATCAAGGCATGTGTTATTCCCCTGTCCACCTCACACGAAGGTACCTACACGCACGAGATACACGGAGTTTAGCAAGTATATAATGATACTGAATCAAACCATGTTGACTCACTCTGACTGACGAAGCAGTCAACCTGCGACTATATTATACGTACTCCGTTAACGTTGCTTTCAGGGTACAAATAGAGAGCAATTCGAATCGAACGAACTAAAGTCAAATTCCAATCCTCAAAAAAAAAAAAGTCAAATTCCGGCGCACGTACCGTGGACTCCACCCCGATGTCCATGCACATGGCGCCGTCACAGCACCACGACCGGATCGCCGTCACCCGCAGCTCCTCCATGGCTTTCAGCCGCCGGAGCACCGCCTCAAGCACGCCAACCATAGAAGGACACCCGCCCTCGCCGCGCACCTTGACCACCATGCCGCCGCCGGACGCGCCGTCTGACTCTGACGATCTTACCAGCTCTGCATTCCGCGCGCCAAGCCGGCCCTTCCTCCCCTCCAGCTCCCTGATGTAGTCGACCGCCGCCACGAGGACGAAGTTCTTGGCACCCTGCGTACGTACGTGCAGAAGAGAAAAATGCTCGTGTCATGCATTTGCAGACCGATCGATGTAATGTAATCAACGTACGTTTGATGCCCGTCCCGGTGGCAGGAGGGCGCGGATGTCGGCGTAGCCCTGGCTGAGGCGCTCCCGCCGCAGCCGCTCCCGCGTGATGTGCCGGAACGCCGAGCTGCGCGGCACCTGCGGCTCAATCGGCTCGCCCGCCCGTGCTCCCGCTGATGTCCCATCGGAAGGCGAGGCG
This sequence comes from Elymus sibiricus, assembly GCA_039707655.1. NCBI lineage: Eukaryota > Viridiplantae > Streptophyta > Magnoliopsida > Poales > Poaceae > Elymus > Elymus sibiricus. The sequence goes on along the minus strand of CM077668.1, from coordinate 310,729,737 downwards.
ACGCCATTGATGCGCCTCAAGTACTCGTGCATGCTCCGGTGGACGTTTGCTCTGCCGCACGCGCGCTGCCGCCGGCCCGGGGACACCAACGACGACGCCGCCGTACGCCGCTGGTACGGCGCGAAGGCGCTGCCCTGGTGCACCGCGGGCGGGGGCGAGAGGAGGCCGATCAGTCTCATCAGGTCGTCGTCGTCGTCGTCCCGGTCGACGGAGTAGAACCACTCGTCCATGGCTCAAGGATCAAGTTCTCGCCGGTGGCCTCTGGGTGCGCTGAATGCCGAGGCTACGCTTGCGTTTGCGTGCCTGCACGCATGCCGAGGTTGCCGCTGTTGGTGGTGCAGTGCCGCGATCGCGCGCGTGTCTGCGCTTATATACGCGTACGTCCGGGCGTGGTGGCGCGACCAAAAAACGACCGAGGAGGAGGAGAAGAAAGGTCGCCACGCCCGCGGGTAGTTTGATTTGACCGGGCACACTATTTGAAGGCTGGCTGAAAAGTGAAGACAGAAGCAGCATGGCTTCTCATTGCAGCACTGCATGCATGTGCGTACGTACCTGTTTTTCATTGAGGTAATATCACTGAAGTCATAGAACTTGCGCTCGATGTTTAGTTTGGTTCTAAAACTTGCAAAATACGGAATTGTGGTCACTTAACTTGTCTTAGCGTGCAAATACGGTGCTTCTGCTCGTATCGCCTGCACACGTATCCTATCAGCGCGGCGTAGGTCCACCTGACAGTGGTTGGAAACGTCTTTTTGCAGATATCTCCTGTGCATTTTATTTATTCACGTGCAAAATTGGTCAAATAAAATGAAAAACTGCAGCGAATGGGATTCGAACCCACGATCAAAAGAGAAGTGAATCGCACAGATGCCGGACATTTAATGTGCACAACGACACCATTTTATATCATACTCCCTCCGTTCCTAAATATAATTCTTTTCAGAGATTCCAACAGAAACTACATACGGAGCAAAATGAGTGAATCTACACTGAAAATATAATTCTTTTCAGAGATTCCAACAGAAACTACATACGGAGCAAAATGAGTGAATCTACACTCTAAAATATGCCTATATACATATGTATGTAGTCTATATTTAAATCTCTAAAAAGACTTATATTTAGAAACGGAGGGAGTATATATAAGGACCTATAGAAGGGCGTCGTACAAATTAAATTAAATTTAAACAAAAAACGGAGAAACGCGATTCAAACATGTCTGTGACCTCCTGGTCGAACCTCGCGTGTGCGTGGGCTAACCACCAAACCATGTTACACTTTGTGATTTAATAGGATAAACAACATTTATGTTGTCAGTCCTCGCAAAAATATATATTTTTTGAATAGTTTGGACTGCTTACCACGTGTGTCACGTGGTAAAAAAAAAATTATGTTGTCAGTTCTTATGTCATGTCTATCCAAAACTAAATTTATGAACTTTTAAAGGTTTTTCTTTCATAATAGTGAAACTTTTCATCGTGAGGTAGTTTAAGATTACTTACTATATTTAGGTTGAATTGGCACTTATCCCTAGATAATAAGAGGGTGACCAAGACTACAAATTTGCACACAGTAACTAACTTTAAAAATAGCTTCCCACAAAAGAAATTTTATATATAGCTGGCTGGACTTGGGGCTCATAATATTGAAACTATACAACACATAGCACTCTTATTATATTTATCTCTAAGAATATAAAATCAAGTCTATTTTAGCTAATTGACGATATGTATACTTAGACTGCAATTCCTAAAAGGATATCTAAACAATGTAAATGCAAAGGCAACATAAAGAAAACACAAGATACATCAGAATGTAAATTGTTAAAATTTTGAAAAAAAAATACAAGTTTCTTTTACATAAAAACGAATATTGGATAACAACAAAGGTTTGGGTCCCTTTATAGTACCAAGGGTCATCATGCTTGGGTGGTTAGCCCATGCACATGCGGCCAACGACCAGCAGGACAAAGGCTTGAACTGCAGGGTTCATGTTTTTCGTTTAGATTTAAATTTAAATTTGTACGGTCTTCAAAGGACATATGGAATATAGTTGTGAAAGTTAAACGTGAACCATGATTAGCGTGGTGGTTGTCCATGCTAGCTGATTAGCAGGGAATCGTGGGATCGATCCACACCAGCATCATCTTTTTTCATCTTAATATTTTAATTGACCGATTTTGTACGTAAATAAATAAAATGCATAGGAGTTATCTGTAAAAAAATGTTTCCAGCTACTGACAGGTGGGCCTATGCCTCGCTGGCAGGCCACGTGTGCAGGCCATTCGTTCGGATACGAGAGGAAGCACCGTATTTGAACACTGGAACAAGTTATATGACCACAATTCCGTATTTTGCAAGTTTTAGAACCAAATTGAACATCGAGTGCAAGTTATATGACTCCCAGTGATATTGACTCTTTTTCATTTTACAAAGACGGCCCGTACCGTACCTGCGTCACTGCGTGTGTAATACGTATGCCATACGTACGGTGGAAGGGGCTCTGAGGCAAAATCAGAAGGCACTGAATCGATCGGTCAGAGAGAGGATTGAAAACTTCGTAGCGATTTCGACTTGGCCCTCCTTGTTTCGGCGTGCGGTGTATACACACAATGTGTGTGCTAATTGCTGTGGCCGTAAGACTACCCATAATGGGAGTAACATAGGTAGTAACATAGATGTCACCTAAGCGAAAAATATGATGTGGCAGCTAATTAATGAGGAGAGAGACAAATTGAGTAACATAGATATTTACTCATACTATGAGTAACATCACACTTACCAAGACAAGATGAGTCTATAAGCTAATAAATGAAGTGTTGCATGACACCACACATATGTTACTCCCCACTATAGAGGTAGTAACATAGACTAGTAACATGTGCATGTTACTAGTCTAAGTTACTCTCCACTGTGGGTAGTCTAATGCGCTCTCGAAGAGATGACCAGGTCCGTATCCCGGAAGCTGCAGCCTGCAGAATTGCATGCACATGGTTTGCATGATATATACATGGCGCGTTTGGTTGCATGCATTATGCCCAACTAGACCCGTGCGATACAAAATCAGGTGTTAGGTAAACTGGATTGCATGAGTTTGTCGGCTCGCACAAAACTCAAACCAGTTCCGGGCCAGGCTGAGGGAGATCGGCTTATTTGACCGTTCTTCGTGAGTCAGGCTCGATCGAGCCACGCGTGGTTCTCGCCTACCCGCGTTGGGAAGCGCGGGAGACGACGGGACGTCTCATGACTCCTTCCTTTTTTCTCATCACCGCCCACCCTCTCACCACCCCTTCGTGCTCTCTGATGGCGGACCCTCAACCGCGCCGCCCCACTCTCATCCTCGCCGGCAGCAACCCCATCAAGATCGATGAGTGGCCGGTCTGGCCCGGCAAGACATTGACCTCATGGCGGCTATCCGGGCCCCCTTCCCCATCTACACCAAGCCGCGGTCATCGGCCACTACAAGAAATATGCTATCTTATGACCCTCCAAATTGGTCCCTGAATGGTCGTTATTTTTCATTTATGACATTTTTGTGACCAAAATCAGTTGGTCAAAAGCTGAGCGTCATAAATGAACATTAACGACCTTTCTGTTGAAATGGTCGTAGAAGGTTACGACCAAAATAAAAGGTCGTAGACTCTACGACCAATTGTTTTGGTCACTGGCAACTTGTCCAGAACACGTCAGATCCAACGTGGCAAGCTAACGTGGCAAAATTGCGACCAAATGAATTGGTCGTAGATTAGAATCAGCCCGGTCCAATTCGGTGTTTGACATGGGCCGAGCCCAACAAATTCGATCTTTCTATTAATATTTTTCCTGTGAATTCTATTCGGATACATGGGCCAAGCCCAACATTTCAGCCTTTTTATTTTTGGGCTTTGGCCTTTTACAGTCTACTTATTTTCTATTTTAGGCCATTATATTTTGGAGATGGTCCCACTAGTCAGATGGGTCCCACTAGTTATGTTCATCTCATAAATTGAACCCACACGTCAGGAAGTTCCAAATTTGTCAGATTATTTTATAAGTGGATCCAACTAGTCAGGTTTCCATTTCACACACTTTCAAATCACATTCATAATCAGATATTTCAAACAGAATAGATAACACATGAAACTCGTCAAATAACACTAAATTAGTCTATTACAATCTTTACAGTTTATTACAACGCAGATATGCCAGCTATTACAATATTACAATCTTTACCATCTATTACAGTCAAATAGAACAGACAACTCTTTGCTGAGTAAAAGAGTGAACACAAAGGTTAATCTCAGAGTTGACGAAGGGATGGTGACGCTGTCAGGCGAACAATTCCTGATGTTGGCGTCAAGATTGATCAAGTTGACCTGTTGGTGGTAAAAACATTAGATTGGCATGAATGTCCAAAAGTTCGGGTACATGCAAGAATACATTTCTGTATGAAATGAAATACCAATCTTATTTCTAAGAGTTTGATTCAATATCAATGGCACAAAGGCCTACAAGGAAAAATCATCAGACTCGTGTTTTGAAATATAATGTTGCCTACAAGGAAAACTCGTCAGACTCATGTTTTGGAAAGCAATGTGGGTGAAACTATGTCAAAATAAGGGGCGTAACAAATTCATGTCAACAAAAATTAGCTTATGATCCACAGTACATTATTTGTTCTTCACAAACTAGAATTTCCACGGATATCATTATCGGACACCAAATAGAAATTAACATGTACAGAATGCGACTACATTTAGTTCACTTTATTATACAAGTTTGGTCTAGTTTACTCAGTTGGACAAGCTGCATTTGTTTACTACGAAGAGAATGACACTATGTTGCGAGATAACTGTTGTGTCACTAACAATCACCATGTAAGAATGCTTTGCTGTATTAATACATGCACATCAAGTGACTGGTGTTCTATTCTTACCATAGCAGTGCAAGCGAGAAGACACCTGGTTCGCGCTGCTTCTCCACAAGACTCGACCAGCAGCAGGCATCCTCGAAGGAACCAGCGGCGCTGCTTGCTCACTTGGCCGAGCTCCTTACTGTGGAGGACGGCCAGGACTCGGATGCCGAGCTCCCTGCACATGCCATATTATGTCAATGCTTGCAGCAATAGAAGGAACTCACATATCATAGAACTTGCAGCAAGTTCAAAAAAATATACCTAGAAGTATAAGGATTGCTTCCCAGCATAACAGTAAAACATACAACCATGAACAAACATAAGGCACAAATTGTATGTTGATAACTTATCCATGTAATGTATGATCCATACGATTCCTTAATATATGAGCAATACAACAATAGTTGGATTATCAAGTTGCATTTTAAGTTGCTTTCTATTGCATGAACAACAACCACATAAAAGTATGATGAACATCTCAGAAACTCAATGACAACAAATATAAAATTATCATATAGGAGACCCGCAAACAGATAAAGCCATACAAGACATCACAAACCCTCGATTTTGTTTACTGTAACAGTGTCCCCGGTTTGGGCCTCAAAGATCTTGTCATTGTCGTGGATGTTGCGGGTGCCGAACTCGGCGCCAATAGTTGAAGAGAACTCCAATAAGGATCAAGTACACTTCCACTCATGCATCCAAACAACATATAAACATATAAGTAAAGTACACTAATTCTAGAAAAGAAAACACAAAGCAATCAAGGATAAATGGACCATTTCCCCACAATTTTTTTTCCTGATTCAAACATCTACAGTCCAGCCACTGATGTCTTAAGCATGTGTTGTCGGTATTGTAGGAGATATGCCCTAGAGGCAACAATAAATGTTATTATTTATCTCCATGTTCGTAATTAAGTTTATGTTCCATGCTATAACTGTTGTGGTTCCCGAACTCGTATATCCATAAAGGCTCTGAGGAAAACCCATGTGCACGTGTGGGACAATAAACGGTAAAATGTATTCCTAGTCGTGCCTCTAAGACTAGCTCAAGTGTTGCATGATGATTACGTTTTCCTGATCATGGGCATGTCTATGCCAGCAACTTTGAGGGCACAATGTTGGTAGAACACTTGTGTTGAATCGACCCGAATTGATGTTATGCTATGAGATTCATTCGTCACAAGTTAATGGTTAATAACACAGAGAAGTTAATGTTTGCATAATTCCTTAGACCATGAGAGTGTCGAGTTTCTTCATGCTTGCTTCATGAACTTTGGGGTTTGTTAAACGTCATCCGTAAATGGGTGGCTATTACGGCGGCTTACGGGTTCATAGAAAAGTATGTCAAGTAACTTGATAGCTCAAGATTGGGATTTGCTCCTCCGACGATGGAGAGATATCTCTGGGCCCTCTCGGTGTTACGGTATCCACCATCGTCTGGCCAGACACATTGTGATTTGATCACAGGGATGCCGGAACACGGAAACGAGAAAAGAGAACAAAACCGGTAACGAGGTAACTGGCATTGTGGACAAGTGTTGATCCACGGGGATGCCGATGTTTCTCACCTCGAGTATTTGTAACATATCGCGAAGCAACAGGAATAGCACACGGCAACTGGAGGTTCACTCGAATATTCATTCGTGTGGGTATAGGGGTCAATATGGGTGTCCACGGCTCCGATGTTGATCATTGATCGGAAAGAGTTCCGGTCATGTCTATACTTCACCGAACCTATAGGTTCACACGCTTAAGGGTCATCTATCTGCTGAATACTAGACAGGGAGTCTGAGAGAAAATCACCGAAAAAGTTTCGGACGAAACGGAAACGTTCCGGAGAGGACACCGGAATAGTTCCGGTAAAACTGAAAAGTTGTTTCAGGGTATTCCATTAAGTCAAATTGGTTCCGGCACACGCCTGGAAATTCTTGGAGGATGCCAGAAGTGTTCTGGAAACTTCTGGGAATTTTCCGGGATAAAAACCGGAAATGTTCCGGAGCAGCCGGAACCGCTTTGGTTGCTTTTCGCTGAAGAAACATTGTTCCGAAATTGTTTCGGAATGCGTTCAAAATTATTTTAGTGGGTACTGGAATTGTTCTAGGCACACAGAAATAATTTGGGATTTAACGGATGCAGAAAAATGTCTTTGTGAATAGTGAAAGTGCTTTTTGGATATTTTTCTGAAAGTCACCTTTTGGGATATTTTCCAAAAGGCTTCTAGAGGACTTGGGAGCCAAGGAAGCTCCTCATGGGGGGACCCATCAAGGGGTGGCCGGCCACATGTGGTGCTCCATCATCGAGCCCCACTTGTCTCATGGCTTCACCTTTATGCCCTTGTGAAGGACTTCTTTTATGTGCACTTTGGGTTTTATTGTAAAACCACCCTACCCCTTGGCTTTCCTATAAATAGAGGTGGAGGGGCTGCCTCCACACTCACTCCTTCTCACATACAAGTGCCATGACATTTCTGGCTTCTCTCTCCCTCCCAGTGAAATAGTTTCGTAGAGCCGAAAGGCTGTCTGTGTTCCGGTGGGAACTAGTTCTGGACGGCGAAGCCCTGCCGGATAGATGACACTGTATGTGTGCAACTCTGTAGAGAGATCGTAGTTTCGGTCTTAGTTCGAGAGTGCCTCCCGAAGGGCTGTCCAAGTGACCGTCTTAGTTTCGAAGGTCCTCCCGAAGGTCGTCCGAGTGACCGTCCGAGTTTCGAAGGTCCTCCCGAAGGGCTGTCCGCGACACCGTCTGAGGGACTGTCCGACCGCCTCCCAGAGGGCTGTCCGAGGGACAGATGTGGGAGTACATCCTCGCGGTTGGGAGGTTGTAAATCCTAGCTGCGGGCATCTGCACCGCCAATCGTCATCGACTCTACTTCCGCTGCGCTACGAGTCGGTAACGAAAAAGATCAAACCTTGTATGCAGTCTCCATAGTGATCCTGGGCTGGTACGTAGGTCGGAAAATTTTTGTTTTCTGCTGCGTTACCCTGCAGTGGTATCAGAGCCGTGCTATGCGTAGATGCAGGTTGCGATCTAGAATACATAGAGATGTATGGGTATTGCATAATATAATTTGTAGTAGATGAGTTCTATTACTGAAAATTAATTGTGCGGGTAGCAGATGAAATCTGTTACCCGATATTCTTGTTGCTTCCCTGGAATTTGCATATTTCTGATCTTGATAACAGCATGGTGGAATTTCAAAGTTCTGGCAATCCGCGATCCTGATTGATCAACGAAGTGCTAACAGTTCTTTGAATTCCACCATAGTTAAAAAGAAAGATGAAATTTCGCAGACGAAAGGGCAATGCAGATATGATCTGCACGGGGGTCATGCGTATGACGAAGTTTAGTATGGGGCTCGATATTTAATTATCTCGTGTTTCATACACCCCGCGATGTTAATCTAGCGACTTGAATAATCATACTTGATGATAATACGTAGGTAGCTTCGGTTTGTTTCGAAACCTTAGAAGCCACGTAAAATGAAATAATGCATAAACCAATTAGAGGCGTCTAACTTGGTTTTGCAGGATGGTTTGCATGTGCATGTGATGTGGTATAGCAGTGCTCATATTAATTTGATTATGTATGAGATGACTATATGATGTAAATTAATTAACATGACCTGCGTGTCATGATTCGGCATGATGGCTGGAGCCATATGATTGTCACTTTAATGACCTGCGTGTCAACCTTTTGTAATGCACTTATTTTATTAGCTATAGAGATAGCAATATTATCTGGTGCATCGACAAGGTGGTGGCAATCTTCGCAAAGGTGAACACCGACGCGAATGCCGAAGACGAAGAATTAAAAGACTTCTCCGTCAGAAAGGGCAATACCATATCATGCTATTATGAATTGCCTGAGATGTTTATCCCTTATGATGCACCCTTTTGATTGCGCGGTAGTCGCTTTTTATTAGGGTGATCTCTCACTTAAAAATATCAAGTAGATAGTGTTCTCCCAAGTGTAGCACCGTCACGGCACCTATCTTTTCGGGGTGCGCCGTGTCACACGGGTACGAACGATTAGAGAAGTGTGAGGCGGGTGAGTTGAGACCTCGCAGCGAGATCACTTGGTTGTCTTGACGTTCAGCATGACCGTCATGAGCTCGGAACACACGCATCGAAAGATGAACAAGAGTCACATAGAGATGTGATTGGCATGTTGGCCTACCGGTTAAGATTTCCGTCATCAGTGGTGTTACACCAATGGCGAACAATCAAGACACGGATCTTGAATCACTCATAATCAATTTTGAGAGATATTGATTTGAGTGGGAGCACACTTTAGAATTAATTCTTTTAATTCTTAGTGCAATTAATTATGAACTTTGTCTAAGTGAAATTTGCATAATAGTTGTAGAATAATGGCTCGCGTTTCCACCTTCCCTGTTAAAATTGAATAAGCTGTTAAATATCTGGTTAAAACTTTACGGTTGGTAACGTAATGTGAGGATTGTCCTCAAAAGTGCCGAGAAGGATTTTGTCCTATCGCATGCTTTTGGTATTCTCCCGCTAATGCTATGGATAATGTGACTCTCGTCCTTCGATCCAAAAGCTAGAATTCCGTTACGGTCAAGTGCAATATGTTTGCTTCCGTGAGACCCGAACTTCAAAAGTTTGGGATAGCTATGTGATATTCATGGAACTGAAAATCATTTTCAGACACAAACAAAGGCTAAAAGATATGTGATATCCAAAGCAATGTTTGTTCTGCAAACTATTAGTAAAAAGTGTTTACTATGCATTTGACTAATAACAGAGGGATCCAGTAGAACGCCTGTCATATGATGAAGGTGAATAAAACAACAACTTAAAGGAAATGTCCAAAGGGTGTTAGTGTGACTTACATGCCTAGGAAGTCCGGGGCTAACGCCACTCTTAAGTTGGATGCTTCTTCTGAAATAGAAGAAATACTGAAAGTTAAACTGTTAGAAGTATAAAGGCAAAAAAGAGAGAAGACTGGAATATCCAGCTCATGTATGAAAGTCATACAAGTTATTGATGTATAGAAGGTGGTCAAAGAAATAGTTCTTGGGAATTATGATTAAACATGTTAATCACTGATTCTTGGGTATTGTGAGTTTATCACAGAGATACCCGCTCGATTGCACTCTGTTGCGACTCGATGCAAGCACTACTACGGCCTAAAAGACTGGCCGGAGTGAGGTTCAGATACGCGCTGGGAACTTAGTAAAAGTTACTATACATTCCATCGGTGTATTACCCATGTATTTATTTTCATAATTCATTTAGAGTTTTACACACTCTAGCCCATTGCATAAGGTATCTTGCAAGAAGGTTGTTCATAAGAGAACTTTTGATGTTCGATGTTATGAATAACTTAAGGGCCATACTTTCATTATGAATGAGATGTATGTCATGAATGTTGATAATAATACATTACCTCTGTATTTACTTTCATAAATCATTTTAGAGTTTTATACACTCTAGCCCATTTGCATAATGTTTGTTGCAAGAGTGTTGTTCATGAAAGAACAATTATTGTTCGGAATCATGAATAACATAAGGGCCATGCTTCCATTGTGGATGGAACTTATGTTATGAATATTGATAGTAATATGATACATCCATAACACTGACGCTAAATGTCGCAAGACTAAGAGAATACCACACATGTGTGGCACTGCATTTGGTCACATTGGAGAAACCCGCATGGAGAAATTCCATTATGATGGATTTTGAAGTCATTTGATTATGAATCATCTGACACTTGCAACTTTCCTCCAAAAAGTGAAGTGACTGAAATACCATTCACAGGCCATAAGGAACGAGCAACGAACTTATTGGTGATCATACATTTTGATGTATGTAGTCCGATAAAGGCTATTGCTAGCAGCGGATTTGTCTATCTTCAAAAATGACTCAAGTAGATATATGGATATTTACTTGATGAGACATAAGTCTGGATCTTTTGAAATCATTCATAAGGTTTTCAATATGAAGTAGAAATTATTGTAACAAGAAAATTATGTTTCTGCAATTTGATTGCGGAAAGGAATATTTGAGTTACAAGTTTAGCGAATGTCTGATGAGTTGTGAAAAGAGTTTCATAACTTACACCTCTCGGAACTCCACTGTAAGTGGTACGTCCGTGAAGATGTAATCAAACCATTTATGACATGGTAAGATCAAAGATGACATAAATCAATTTGCCATTATCCCTTTTAAAGTAATGCTTTAGAGACTGCGGCTTTTACACTGAAAAGAGCACCATCAGGTCTGTTGAAATGACGCCATGGTATGGTACGCCCAACCATGCTTGGTCTTTTCTTAACATTTGGAATATGGGGCTTGTGTAAAATATTTACAAACCTATTCCAAATCAGAAAAATACTACTTTGTAAGTTATCCCAAGTAATTGGGAATTCCTTCACCACTATACCGAGGCAAAAAGTTTTGCCACAAGAACGGTATGCTTTTAAAAAGAATGGTTCTTGCAAAAAGGCGAGTGGGAGAACAGTGCAACTCGACGAGATAACAGTATCTTCGTCATCAGATCAAAGGAAAGGAACCATGGAAGTGATTCCAGAGTTTCCTACTGCGACTGATACGGAAGCCTCTACATGAGATGTATGGACTTCGGTCGAACTTGCAACTGAACCACGTAGGCAAAGCTCGGGCAAACCTCTCAGGTGCGCAAGCGAGATATTGTTGTTAGACAACAGTATACCTACGATACACAAGGAAGCGTTGATGGGCCCTGACTCTGGAATTGGCTAAATGCCAATACAATCCGAGATAGTTTCCATATAAGTGATTCAAGATTAAAATCTTGATACACCTTTCGGAAGACTTAGAGTCTAACGAATATTTATGGAACTAAAACTGATACGGATAAAAATGTTTTATCCATTAAGCTCGACTTGTTGAAACAACAAGTTCAAGGAGTTGACTACGATGAGGTTGTTTCACCGTAGCAATGCTTAAAGTCGGTTCGGGTTGAACTAGCAATTAATACATATTCCAATCATGGGATATGAAACATGGATGCCAAAAGGATTTCCATGAGATGGAAATGCAACCAAAGACTTGTATGTAATACAGTCCAAAGTATTTTGTCAATCCAAAGGATGCTAGTAAGTATGCAAACTTCAGAGTTCCAGCAATGGACAGAAGAGAGCAAAATGGAGTTGGAATCTTCGTTTTGGATGAAATAAGTCAAAAGAGTTTGTTTTCATCAATGGATAACGAAGATGCTTGTGATTCAAGAAAGTAAGTGGGAGCATAATAATATTTCTAAAAACCTTGTGTACTTGACACATTGTTAAATGGAAATAAATTTCTTGACACGAATTAGGACTTCATTTGAAAATAGTTTTTTGATGAAGTGCTTGGGCTAAACAGCCTTGATATTAGGCATGATGATCTATGAAGATAGATTTACCTAATGGGGCTAAGCAAAAATACATATTGACAAGATGCTAAAGCAGTTTAGCATTAAAACGCCAAGGAGTGATTCTTGCCGAAGTCACATGGAAAGAGTTTTTGCAAGACTCGGTGTCCCAAAACACTGATGAGTAAAATACATAATGGAGATTCCACACACTCTTGTGTTCGGATTAATCATGTATTCCATGGTATGTAAAAACAACCAGATATATCCAATACTCCAAAGTTGTTGCGAGTATAGATACCAAAGTGATCAAAGTACTGATCATGGGACAACAGTGAAAAATGTCATTAAGTACTAAAGTAGCACTGATGACATGTTTTCTCGCAAGCAGAGATTATGAAGTGCTCGTTGTAAGTAATTACATCGATACAGTCTTCATCAATACTCCATGCGATTTTTGATTTAAGTTAAGGGTTTTGTGTAATACACAATATGGTGGCACGGTAGTTGGAAATTGTTCCAAACAAGTTACTGTGGCGAATTCTATAACAAAGGCTGAGTATGTTGCCGCTTTCAAAGCGACATAGAAGATGTTGAATCATATAGTTCATTCATGAACTTAGTATGGTTCCAAGATGGCTTTGGTCAATGGGACACTATTACAGATAGTTGCTCCATAGCTTAGTCTGAGGAATCAGGTTTCGACCAATGATTCACATATATACAAAGCCAAGTCCACACAAAATATGAATTTTGTGAAAGCGTGAAAACGCGAGGATATGCAAAGACACACACGGAGCTGAAGTTGTCAGATCCGTTGAACATCAGGCTATACCACAAGCGAAGCATATTTTACACTGGTATGCCATGGGTGTAAAGTGCATTAGCATGGACTAGATTGTTGACTCTAGTGCAAGTGGGAGCCTGTAGGAGACATGCCCTAGAGGCAACAATAAATGTTATTATTTATCTCCATGTTCGTAAGTTTATGTTCCATGCTATAACTGCTGTGGTTCCCGAGCCCGTATATCCATAAAGGCTCTGAGGAAAACCCATGTGCACGTGTGGGACAATAAACGGTAAAATGTATTCCTAGTCATGCCTCTAAGACTAGCTCAAGTGTTGCATGATGATTACGTTTTCCTAATCATGGGCATGTCTATGCCAGCAACTTTGAGGGCACGATGTTGGTAGAACATTTGTGTTGAATCGACCCGAATTGATGTTATGCTATGAGATTCATTCGTCACAAGTTAATGGTTAATAACACAGAGAAGTTAATGTTTGCATAATTCCTTAGACCATGAGAGTGTCGAGTTTCTTCATGCTTGCTTCATGAACTTTGGGGTTTGTTAAACGTCATCCGTAAATGGGTGGCTATTACGGCGGCTTACGGGTTCATGGAAAAGTATGTCAAGTAACTTGATAGCTCAAGATTGGGATTTGCTCCTCCGACGATGGAGAGATATCTTTGGTCCCTCTCGGTGTTACGGTATCCACCATCGTCTGGCCAGACACATTGTGATTTGATCACAGGGATGCCGGAACACGGAAACGAGAAAAGAGAACAAAACCGGTAATGAGGTAACTGGCATTGTGGACAAGTGTTGATCCACGGGGATGCCGATGTTTCTCACCTCGGGTATTTGTAACATATCACGAAGCAACAGGAATAGCACACGGCAACTGGAGGTTCACTCGAATATTCATTCGTGTGGGTATAGGAGTCAATATGGGTGTCCACGGCTCCGATGTTGATCATTGATCGGAAAGAGTTCCGGTCATGTCTATACTTCACTGAACCTATAGGGTCACACGCTTAAGGGTCATCTATCTGCTGAATACTAGACAGGGAGTCTGAGAGAAAATCACCGAAAAAGTTTCGGACGAAACGGAAACGTTCCGGAGAGGACACCGGAATAGTTCCGGTAAAACTGAAAAGTTGTTTCAAGGTATTCCATTAAGTCAAATTGGTTCCGGCACACGCCTGGAAATTCTTGGAGGATGTCAGAAGTGTTCTGGAAACTTCTGGGAATTTTCCGGGATAAAAACCGGAAATGTTCCGGAGCAGCCGGAACCGCTTTGGTTGCTTTTCGCTGAAGAAACATTGTTCCGAAATTGTTTCGGAATGCGTTCAAAATTATTTTAGTGGGTACTGGAATTGTTCTAGGCACACAGAAATAATTTGGGATTTAACGGACGCAGAAAAATGTCTTCGTGAATAGTGAAAGTGTTTTTTGAATATTTTTTGGAAAGTCACCTTTTGGGATATTTTCCAAAAGGCTTCTAGAGGACTTGTGAGCCAAGGAAGCTCCTCATGGGGGGGCCCATCAAGGGGTGGCCGGCCACATGTGGTGCTCCATCATGGAGCCACACTTGTCTCATGGCTTCACCTTTATGCCCTTGTGAAGGACTTCTTTTATGTGCACTTTGGGTTTTATTGTAAAACCACCCTACCCCTTGGCTTTCCTATAAATAGAGGTGGAGGGGCTGCCTCCACACTCACTCCTTCTCACATACAAGTGCCATGACATTTCTGGCTTCTCTCTCCCTCCCAGTGAAATAGTTTCGTAGAGCCGAAAGGTTGTCTGTGTTCCGGTGGGAACTAGTTCTGGACGGTGAAGCCCTGCCGGATAGATGACACCGTATGTGTGCAACTCTGTAGAGAGATCGTAGTTTCGGTCTTAGTTCGAGAGTGCCTCCCAAAGGGTTGTCCAAGTGACCGTCTTAGTTTCGAAGGTCCTCCCGAAGGGCTGTCCGAGTGACCGTCCGAGTTTCGAAGGTCCTCCCGAAGGGCTGTTCGCGACACCGTCCGAGGGACTGTCCGACCGCCTCTCAGAGGGCTGTCCGAGGGGCAGATATGGGAGTACATCCTCGCGGTTGGGAGGTTGTAAATCCTAGCTGCGGGGATCTGCACCGCCAATCGTCATCGACTCTACTTACGTTGCGCTACGAGTCGGTAACGAAAAAGATCAAACCTTGTATGCAGTCTCCATAGTGATCCTGGGCTAGTACGTAGGTCGGAAAATTTTTGTTTTCTGCTGCGTTACCCTACAGGTATGACCACACATGAGAATCAACTTCAGAGAATCAACATCACATTTGCTCAAATTGAACTGTACATTAAGTACTGATCTTAATCATGAAAAGTTTAAGTTTAGGAGCAAACGACACTATCAGTTTCAGTGATCTATAAAGTTAAAAAATTCTGGACAGTTCAAAGTTCTCTACATTCTAATTAAGTGCTATCAGTTCTCCACACAAACACTTCCTACGATTCAAACAAATTTGTAGGTGGAGCAGGACCTAGAAACAAGATCTGGCAGTACCTCAAATCCCTTACACATGCATAGCTAGTCAAACAAAACTACTAGGAGTAGAGGCGGGGTGCTGCTCACCACCACATGAGGAGGAGGTGCACCAGAGGTGACCGGATTGTAGGGGCGGTTGCAGCCGAAGGCGTAAGGAGGAGGAGGCGAGCTACAACGATGATGACGATGCGGGGAGCAAACGTTGCCTGCCATCGAGCTCCCTCTCACCAAATACATCGCGTGCCGTAGAGGTGGAGGTGGCCATGGATCTGGCGACCTAGCCATGGAAGACCACAACCCCGGCGTGGTGGAGCCGCGCCTGCCCAAACCCCGCCGGTGAGAGGGGGGAGGGAAGCGGAATCCCTCCAGATCGAGGTCCAGATCGGCGTGGGCACAGCCATCGCCGGTCTGGGAGCGCCTGCTCGATCTGGGGCTGGCCTAGGTGAGGGTCGTCAACGGTGGGGGTGGGGATGGGGATGGGAGTGGCGGCGGATCGAGGTCGGAGAGAGAGGTTGGGGGCGGCAGCTCCGGTCAAGGGTCCACCATCGCGTCCGGGGTACCTGCAAAGAGAGACAGAGACTAAGAGAGAAACCTGGAAAGAGATAGGGGTGAGAAAGGAAGGAGAGAGACACCTTGCGTCTGGAGTGGCCAGATCCGGCGATCCCATTGGTGGCAGTGGCCACCCATCGCCTGCGATTCGCTTTGGAGGTGGCAATGGCCACCCATCGTCGGGCGCGGACAGAGCGGGCAGCGCAAGCTTGGGCTGGTCGCGGCCATGGCGGCTAGTCGGTCTCGGAGGAGGTCCCACAGGGAGAGCAGCAGGTCGTGCGCGCGCGGGCGGCAGATGGGCTCGCCGGTGGATGGAGAGAGGAAGGAGAAGAGAGGGACTCGGCAGCAGGTCGTGCATGAGGAGAGAAAGAAAGGAGGCGGGGATGGATGGAAAATGTCCACGAGGACAGAGCTAGGGTTTCGGCTCAGGTGGGTTTGGGGTTGGTGTGGAAGAGCTGAGGACTGCCGTTGGATCCGCGAGCATCCGACGGTATTTCATGCACGATCCGCTTGAGACGCCCACGGAGCAATCAGAATGCAGTACACGCGTAAGACGTTATGACCATCTAAATTGGTCGTAGTTAACTAAAAATAACGTGTTAAAATCATGTCAGCTATTTTATGACCTGAGAAATTCAAAAAAAATGGAAAACCTTCTCATTGTGTCAGCAAATGTGAACTAGTTTTCACGAAAAATAACAAACATGGAATAAGATAAATATCTTTAAAAAGGTGTCCTAAGGAATGAGTTTTTTAGCAAAAAAAAACATTTTCTATTTTTAGAGTGCCAAAATTGATTTTCCTATGAAGAACCTACTAAATGTTTCTTGCAAAATGGCACCACTCCATTTTTCAAAAATAGTAAACCATATTTAATGTACAATTGACCAAATGGTTGGGTGTCAAAAACTTTTGATCCATCTCTCTTGAAAAAGACAAATTTTCGTCGATTCAGCAGAAATTGGGTCAAATTTGAACTATAGCTGCCTCATGGTTTGCTCTTTATTTTTTCCAAAAATCATTTATAGGTACTAAAGTATCTATTTCATCAGAGATACTCCGAAAGTTTTGCAAGACTCAACCCCTAGCTACGAACGGTCTTGCCCGCCGTTTTGACCGCATTTTGAAACGGGCATAGGAAATTAAAAAAATCAAAAAAAATTAAAACCTTCGCATTGTGTCATTATATGTGACCTAGTTTCCAGGAAAAATAACAAAATTGGACTATGGCAAATGTCTTAAAAAAGTGTTCTCGGAAATGAGCTATCATGTATGAAGATCTATGGCTTTCAAGGCAGAAGGCCAATGTTATGGCAACATTCATGGCATAGTTTTGTTCAAATGATATCATATTTTGCACAAGTTTGCATCTTAGAATTACAAACAATGTTGCCAAAGTTAGTTTTCATTTTCTTTGCACGAAAAATCCATTTTCCATTTTTTGAGTGCCCAAAATGAGTTTTTTTGTGAAGGACCTACCAAATATTTGTTGCAAAATTAGACCACATAAATTTTCAAAAATATTAGACCATATTTAATGTAGAATTGACCAAATGGTTGGGTGTCAAAATCTCTCGATCCACCTCTCATGAAAAAGACAAATTTTCGTCGATTTAGTAGGAAGCGGGTCGAATTTGAACTACAGCAGCCTCATAGTTTGCTCTTTATTTCTTCCAAAAATCATTTATAGGTACTAAAGTATCTATTTCATCAGAGATACTCTGAAAGTTTTGCAAGACTCAACCCCTAGCTATGAACGGTCATGCCCGCCGTTTTGACCGCATTTTGAAACGGGCATTAGAAATTCAAAAAAAATCAAAAAAATTGAAAACCTTCGCATTGTGTCATTATATGTGACCTAGTTTCCAGAAAAAATAACAAACTTGGACTACGACAAATGTCTTAAAAAGTGTTCTCAGAAATGAGCTATCATGTATGAAGATCTATGGCTTTCAAGGCAGATGGCCAATGTTATGGCAACATTCATGGCATAGTTTTGTTCAAATGATATCATATTTTGCACAAGTTTGCATCTTGGAATTACAAACAATGTTGCCAAAGGGAGTTTTCATTTTCTTTGCATGAAAAATCCATTTTCCATTTTCCGAGTGCCCAAAATGAGTTTTTTTGTGAAGGACCTACCAAATATTTGTTGCAAAATTGGACCACATAAATTTCCAAAAATATTAGACCATATTTAATGTACAATTGATCAAATGGTTGGGTGTCAAAAGCTTTCGATCCACCTCTCATGAAAAAGACAAATTTCCGCCGATTTAGCAGGAAGCGGGTCGAATTTGAACTACAGCAGCCTCATGGTTCGCTCTTTATTTCTTCCAAAAATCATTTATAGGTACTAAAGTATATATTTCATCAGAGATACTCTGAAATTTTTGCAAGACTCAACCCCTAGCTACGAACGGTCATGCCCGCCGTTTTGACCGCATTTTGAAACGGGCATAGGAAATTCAAAAAAAATTAAAAAATTGAAAACCTTCGCGTTGTGTCATTATATGTGACCTAGTTTTCAGGAAAAATAACAAACTTGGACTACGGCAAATGTCCTAAAAAAGTGTTCTCAGAAATGAGCTATCATGTATGAAGATCTATGGCTTTCAAGGCAGATGGTCAATGTTATGGCAACATTCATGGCATAGTTTTGTTCAAATGATATCATATTTTGCACAAGTTTGCATCTTGGAATTACAAACAATGTTGCCAAAGGGAGTTTTCATTTTCTTTGCACGAAAAATACATTTTCCATTTTTCGAGTGCCCAAAATGAGTTTTTTTTGTGAAGGACCTACCAAATATTTGTTGCAAAATTGGACCACATAAATTTTCAAAAATATTAGACCATATTTAATGTACAATTGACCAAATGGTTGGGTGTCAAAAGCTTTCGATCCACCTTTCGTGAAAAAGACAAATTTCCGCCGATTTAGTAGGAAGCGGGTCGAATTTGAACTACAACAGCCTCATAGTGTGCTCTTTATTTCTTCCAAAAATCATTTATAGGTACTAAAGTAACTATTTCATCAGAGATACTCGGAAATTTTTGCAAGACTCAACCCCTAGCTACGAACGGTCATGCCCGCCGTTTTGACCGCATTTTGAAACGGGCATAGGAAATTCAAAAAAAATTAAAAAATTGAAAACCTTCGCGTTGTGTCATTATATGTGACCTAGTTTTCAGGAAAAATAACAAACTTGGACTACGGCAAATGTCTTAAAAAACTGTTCTCAGAAATGAGTTATGGCCAAGTTCATGACATAGTTTGCTTTTCATCTTCTCTTTTAGATTTTTAATATATTTTTTGTTTTAATTTTTTTTCATACACATTATACAGTTTTGTGTACACCAAAAACATTTTTGTATACATATATAAAAAAATAAGTACATCATTAACATTTTTTTAATAAATATTTTGATGTCTAATTTTTTGAACACGTGTCTATATTTTTTAACACACATTGTACATATTGTTTATATATGTTTAACATTTTTAAAATACATGATTAACCTCTTTTCATACATTCCCAACAAAAAACATCTTTTCATACATACGTTTTGCTGTATATATTTGTTTTTACATACTGTACATTTTTTGTATACATATAAAACATTGTTTATATAGATTAGACAAATTTAAATACATGATTACATTTTTACCAAATTTTGTTTTGATATCTACTTTTCCTACATATTGTACAATTTCCATATATATACGTGTTGATGTCTATTTTTTCATACACATGAAACATTTTTTTTACATATCTAACATTATTTATGATTATCATTTTTTGTATGCGTGAAACTTTTCAAATACACACATTTAGTTTTTTTTAAATACATGATTAACATTTTTTTGAAATACGTGGTAACATTTTTTTTGTAATACACGTTTAGTTTTCTAAGTGCTAAACCATATAGCAAGATTCATGAAGGAGTTCATTATTTTTTCTATTCTTATGATTTTATATTGTTTAATTGGTTTCGAGATTTTTCTATAAGGAAAAACCTTTTTAGAGATATACAATGAAAACCTGTTTTTTTAGACAAATGAAAAACTTGTTTTTTTAGATAGCTCACCATCCATACCAAATGGTAATAATGAAAAACTTATTCTTTTCCTATTTTTCCGTTATGGGCCGAATATATGTTTTTTTTGAAAAATATGAGGGCATCCCACATTTATTCCTGGATGGGCCAAGGCCTACTTGGCACACGATTTTTTTTTAAACAAAAGAGGTGGCCTCGTTCCACCGAGGCCCAAGCCCACCTGGCGTGACAGTATAAGTAGAACCCGCGTGCTGTTGTGTCACTCAAGTCATGGTGGCCTGGTGGTTAGGTGCTGTGAGGGAGAGCGGTGTGCCGCGGGTTCGAGTCCCGTGTGGTGTTGTTTTTGCTGCTCTTTAACACCAATTTGTAACTCTGGTATGGCGGGTCCCCATGACAGGTTGGTCCTACATGTCAATTTCCGGTTGGTGCGGCGGGTCCTACGTAATAGGTTGGTGGGACAGGGTCCCACATGTCATTTGTCCTGTGTTAGTAGGTGTAGGGGGTCCCACGTGATAGGTGGGATGGGTCCCACATGTCATTGGGCCTGTGTTAGTTGGTCCCGCGTGTCAGTGATAGGCCTCACATGTCAACTTAGTCAAGAAGTCAATACGTGGGAGGTCAAAGCAACTAGTAGAAGTGACACATAAGCCAAAATGACATTGACACATAGGCAAAATTGATGAGGTGGCGCCAGCCATAGCAATGCATCCACGTTCACAACCTCATGACCATCTAAATTGGTGGTAATCAGGTAGAAATAAGGCCGTCGACCACTGTTGTCTGCTTTACAACCATTTGGTGTAAGGCAAATTATGACCTTTTTGAGCAAAATGGTCGTTATGGTTTAGGGTAGACCTATGCATGGGCAGCCCGGCATCCGGGCCGGGCCCGGGCTCCATTTTCCCGCCCGAAGCCCGGCCCGAAAGCCCGAAATGGCAACAAATGTATATTTTTATTTGAAATATAGGTATATTATATTATTTTAATATCCCGAATATACTTATTGTAATTGAAAAATGGCACTGTTCATGTGCTTCGGGCCGGGCCGGGCCCGGGCTTGGGATTTTTGCTTCGGGCTTTACAAAGCCCGGCCCGAAACCCGGCCCGGCCCGGGGTTTGAACAGGTTTAGTTTAGGGTTTGGACCCTCCCAAACAGCTTACGACCAATTGGTTCTAAATGGTCGTAGATTTACGACCAATTCAGCCACGGTCGCTAAGAGAAGGTCACAAGTTGACATATTTCTTGTTGTGGGCCATTGACCCACGTCCTTCGTTCCAGTTAGTGCGGTTGCGGAGGGAAGCTCGTCGGCTGTGGGAAGCCCATCGGCCATGCCCGGTAGGGTTTTTTTACCCCCGTGCAAGGGTTTTCTCCCCTTGATCCGGGCCAAGCCGAGGGGAGCGCTGCCGGAGCATCGGCGGTGGCGCCCATTTCCTCCATCGTGTTCGTCATGAGGAACACCGATGTAGTGGCGAGGGCCCTCGGATTGGGCCCTACAATGGTCGGGTCATCCGCGTCGGTCGGACTCCTGTTTTCGCCAGGGTTTGGTCTGCGGCCAGCGTTCCCTTCGACGACAACTGCTCTTGTTCCCCGTGCTCCCGTTAACTAGTTAGGGTTTTTGCCTCGTTCTGAATCGATTGGATTGGATTGAAATCCAATTGATTCGCACCGATTCGGAGCCATGCTATGTGCCTGTTTAGGGTCTTCATGTTGCTGCCCTACACTGACTGGGTTGTTCTTGCTATCATGACAATGCTAGATTGATAGTTAGGGTGTTCTTGGTATAATCACAATACTAGTTAGGGTGTGCTTGGTATGATCACAATGCCGGTTAGGGTGTTCTTGCTATGATCACAATGCTGATTAGGGTGTTGCTATAATCTGTGTGCATGATCATATATTAGGTGCTATGTTCTTGCATGACCATAGTAGTACAAGGCATGTGCATGATATACATAGTAGGGCAAATGTGCATGCAATTTGGGTAGTTCTATGATGTACTGATCATAGCACTACCCAATTGCAGCTGCCATGATCAGTGGCAGTTGCAATTGACAGTGCTATGATCATATCACAACACTACCCAAGTGCACTGCCAATAATCATGGCAGTTGTTATGATCAGTGCAATTGGGCACTGATCATAGCAATGCCCAACAACATTCTGCCATGATTAGTGCACCGTTGCTATGATCAGTGCTATGGTGTTGTGATCATATTAATGGTGCATTGATCATGGAAGAATACAGTTGAGCATTGCTATGATCAGTGCATCATTGCCCCCTACATTGATCAGTGGCAATTCTTTCATGCGCTGGTTACTTACTGTCGTCCACTAAACTGACAAGGTCGTGAAGATAGAGTGGGACACCGCCGATCAAGGGGCGCAGGTTGTCATTGGCGCAGAGGCGGCCGAGGACATCATCTCGGCGAACAGGTGGCTGAAGAGGCTGGACGTGCCGGATGATGTCTACTACACAACTTATTCTTGTAGACTCGTGTTGGGCCTCCAAGCGCAGAGTTTTGTAGGACAGTAGCAATTTTCCCTCAACTGGATGACCTAAGGTTTATCAATCCGTGGGAGGCATAGGATGAAGATGGTCACTCTCAAACAACCGTGCAATCAAATACAAGAAATCTCTTGTGTCCCCAACACACCCAATACAATGGTAAATTGTATAGGTGCACTAGTTCGGCGAAGAGATGGTGATACAAGTGTAGTATGGATATTAGATATAGATTTTTGTAATCTGAAAAAAGGCAAGGTAGCAAGTGATAAAACGGAGCACAAACGGTATTGCAATGCTTAGAAACAAGGCCTAGGTTTCATACTTTCACTAGTGCAATCTCTCAACAATGCTAACATAATTGGATCATATAACAGTCCCTCAACATGCGATAAAGAATCACTCCAAAGTTCCTATTAGCGGAGAACATAAGATAGAAATTGTTGTAGGGTACGAAACCACCTCAAAGTTATTCTTTCCGATCGATCTATTGAGCCATCCCTATAAGTGTCACGAACAGCCCTAGAGTTCATACTAAAATAACACCATATGATACGCATCAACCAACTCTAATGTCACCTAAACACTCCAATGTCACCACAAGTATCCGTGAGTTGATTATTCGATATGCATCAAACAACTTCAGATTCATAATATTCAATCCAACACAAAGAACTTCAAAGAGTGCCCCAAGATTTCTACCGGAGAAAGTAGGACGAAAACGTGCATCAACCCCTATGCATAGATTACCCCAATGTCACCTCGGGAATCCGTGAGTTGAGTGCCAAAACATACATTAAGTGAATCAATATAATACCCCATTGTCACCACGGGTATTCATATGCAAGACATATATCAAGTGTTCTCAAATCCATAAAAGTACTCAATCCGATAATAGTGAAACCTCAAAGGTAAAAACTCAATTCATCACAACAAGATAGAGAGGGAGAAACACCATATGATCCAACTATATTAACAAAGCTCGCGGTACATCAAGATCGTGCCAAATCAAGAACACGAGAGAGAGAGATCAAACACATAGCTACTAGTACATACCCTCAGCCCCGAGGGTGAACTACTCCCTCCTCGTCATGGAGACCGCCGGGATGATGAAGATGGCCTCCGGTGATGATTCCCCCCTCCGGCAGGGTGCCAGAAAAGGGCTGTAGATGAGATCGTGGACGTACAGAGGCTTGCGGTGGCGGAGTCCAAATTCTAGGGTTATTTCTGGGGGTTTCTCTATTTATAGGATTTTTCAGCGTTGGAATCACGTCAAGATGGGCTAAGATGGGCCCACGAGGCACCACGGCACGCCACCCCCCCCCCCTGGCGCGCCGTGGTGGCTTGTGAGCACCTCGTGAGGCTTCTGGTCCTTCCACAAAGCTTCGGGGGTCTCTTTTGGTCCAAAAAATCGTCAAAAAGTTTCGCTGCATTTGGAGAACTTTTATTTCTGCACAAAAAATAACACCACGGTAGTTCTACTGAAAACAGCGTCAGTTCGGGTTAGTTCTAATCAAATCATACCAAAACCATATAGAATTGTTATAAATATGGCATGAATACTTCATAAATTATAGATACGTTGGAGACGTATCAGCATCCCCAAGCTTAATTCCTGCTCGTCCTCGAGTAGGTAAATGATAAAAGAAATAATTTATGAAGTGTGAATGCTAGCATAGTGCATAAGTTTGATCATTGATAATTTCAATCACTTTTCCTAGCATCATAACAGCAACTCTTTCTCATAAAACTCATCATGATAAAGTAGCAATCAATTCACATGTTATGGTTCAAACAATGCATTCTCTTGAAACTTAACAACCTATGTTCTTAGTCACCAAACAATTGCAATTCAACTTATCTTCAACAAAGTCTAAGTAAGAGCTCCACATACTCAATTATCATATAGTCTTATATGATTGCTAGTACTTGATACGTCTCCAACGTATCTATAATTTTTTATTGTTCCATGCTATTATATTATCAATCTTGGATGTTTTTATAATCATTTCCAGCAATTATATATCATTTTTGGAGACTAACCTATTAACTTAGTGCCCAGTGCCAGTTGCTGTTTTCTGCCCTGTTTTTGTTTTACAGAAAATCAATACCAAACGAAGTCCAAATGCCATGAAACTTTTTGGAGATTTTTTATTGGACAAGATAAACACTAGAAGCTTCGGGAGAGGGCCAGAAGACCCAGGAGGTGGCCACGAGCCACCAGGGCGCGCCCTGGTGCCTCGTGGGCCCCCCTTTGCTCCGTTTGACCTAATTCCACCACTATAAATTCAGGAAAAAACAGAAACCCTCAGGAGAGTCCAGGAAATACTTTTTCCGCCGCCGCAAGTTTCTGTTCCAGAGAGATCCCATCTGGGGTCCTTCTCCGGTAATCTACCGGAGGGGGAATCGATCATGGAGGGGTTCTACATCAACCTTGCTACCCTTTCGATGATGCGTGAGTAGTTTACCACAGACCTTCAGGTCCATAGGCAGTAGCTAGATGGCTTCTTCTCTCTTTTTGATCTTCAATACAATGTTCTCCTCGATGTTCTTGGAGTTCTATCCAATGTAATCACTTTTTGCGGTGTGTTTGTTGGGATCTGATGAATTGTGAGTTTATGATCAGATTATCCATGAATATTATTTGAGTCTTTGCTGCACTCTTTTATGCATGATTATTATAGCCTCGTATTTCTTCTCCGATCTATTGATTTGGTTTGGCCAACTGAGTTGATTTATCTTGCCATGGGAAGAGGTGCTTTGTAATGGGTTCAATCTTGCGGTGCTCAATCCCAGTGACAGAAAGGGACATGACACGTATGTATCATTGCTATTAAGGGTAAAAAGATGGAGTTTATTCATACGTGAGTTTATCTTGTCTACATCATGTCATCGTTCTTAAGGCGTTACTCCGTTCTTTATGGACTTAATACACTAGATGCATGCTGGATAGCGGTCGATGTGTGGATTAATAGTAGTAGATGCAGGCAGGAGTCGGTCTACTTGTCTCGGACGTGATGCCTATATACATGATCATTGCCTTGGATATCATCATGATTATTTGCTTTTCTATCAATTGCCCAACAGTAATTTGTTTACCCACCGTATGCTATTTTCTTGAGAGAAGCCTCTAGTGAAACCTATGGCCTCCGGGTCTATCTAAATCATATTACTAAAACCCTAAAAATATTGCTGCCATTTTGTTTTATTTATTTTATTTTGTATTTTTGTTTCAATCTATCTATCTATCACATACAATTTAATCTTGCAATTGACCGCCGAGAGATTGACAACCTCTCGTTTGCGTTGGGTGCAAGGATTTGTTGTTTGTGTGCAGGTGCTGCTAACGAGGTGTTGCGTGATTCTCCTACTGGTTCGATAACCTTGGTTTCATAACTGAGGGAAATACTTATCTCTACTATGCTGCATCATCCCTTCCTCTTCGGGGAAATACCAACGCAAGCTACAAGTAGCAGTACTCAAAGCATATTTTTAGAACAAATGGCATCCATCGAACACAGAGAAAGATAGGGGCTTAATGTTTCGCCTCCCAACTTATTTATCATAGAGATAATTGTCAACAATAATAATTCATGATCAAATATATTTGACTGGCCATATATGCCTGGATCTTTCCCCACCACATGATGCTTGCCAACTAGAGAATAATTAAGGTTGAAATGAGAAGTAATACTATTGACTCTTGCATAAAAGTAAGTACATAAAGTAAAAGATAGGCCCTTTGCAGAGGGAAGCAGAGGTTGTCATGCGCTTTTTATTTTTGGATGCACAAGCCCTTAATGCAAAGGAATGTCACGTTATATTGCCCCTTGTGATAGCAACCTTTATTATGCAGTCCGTCGCTTTTATTTCTTTACCATCACAAGTTCGTACAACGCTTATTTTCCCTTGCAATAAAGGATCATACATATTTTAGGAGCAATTTTTATTGCTTTTTGCACCGATGACAACTTACTTGAAGGATCTTATTCAATCCATAGGTAGACATGGTGGACACTCATGGGAAGAAACTAGGTTTAAGGGTTTTTGGATGCACAAGTAGTATCTCTACTTAGTACAAATTTTTGGCTAGCAAAAGATCCTAAGCAAGCACCACATGTTGGAGGATCCATAACAATATAACTTCTATGCAAATATACCCAAACATAACTCATTACGTTATCTTCCTTGTCCTACTTCAACTAATTTGCTCAAGTTTGAAAATAATTAATCGGTATTCACAATCATAAAGGATGTCCAAGATAATATATTTATATGTGAAAGTTCTCTTCCTTATACTAATCATTCATGAATTGCTTGTATGACCAATATTGTGATTGTCAAGCTTCAATAGATTTCACTTTCTAACCCAAATGTGAAACTACTACTAGACATGATACAAGCATATGAAGCACATATAACTTCAACTTTATGATATTCAATTCATTCAACAATTTACTCATAGGATATAAGTGAAGAACAAGAGTAAATGACAAACTACTCCAAAAAGATATAAGTGAAGATCAAATGAGTAGTTAAGTAAATAGGTAGCTATGTGAGGACTCTCTCTCATTTAAAAATTTCAGATCTTAAGTAGTTTATTCAAACAGCAATGAAAACAAAATAAAATGACATTCCAAGAATAGCACATCTCATGTGAAGAAGCAAAAACTTAGGCTCAACCAAGACTAACCGATAATTGTTGATGAAGAAAGGTGGGATGCCTACCGGGGCATCCCCAAGCTTAGATGCTTGAGACTTCTTGAAATATTAATTTGGGATGACCAAGCTTGAGCTTTTGTGCCTCCTTAATTCCTCTCATATCACGGTTTCCCTAAATCTTAAATATTTCATACACACAAAACTCAAGAAGAACTCGTGAGATAAGTTAGTATAAATCAACTCAAAACCTTAACATTCTCTACTGTAGCAAATCACTAAAATTATAATTAAACATTGTATACTAAATGCCTCTGCATATTTAATACTCCTATCCTCAAATAGAATCATTAAAAAAGCAAACATATGCAAACAATGCAACCATAACCGAAATCTGCCAAAACAGAACAGTCTGTAAAGGGGGATTTAAGATTCATCCTTCCCTAACTCCAAAAATTCTGAAAAATTACCACGTGACAGAGAACTCATGCATTCTTACTGTGTAAAAATTTCAGATTTTTATCATGTTCTGACTATTCAGGAATATTCTGAACATAACAGAAAATTTTCTGTTTTCAAACAGCAACACATAAACTTGCAAACTGAGCATGGTAAAGGCTATAATTGGCATTTTATTGAACTAAAAGATACAAAACATGATTATTTATAACAACAAGAAAATCTCAACAAAAGAAAATGACACTCCAAGCAAAACACATATCATGTGACGAATAAAAATATAGCTCCAAGTAAGGTTACCGATAATGTTGAAGACGAAAGAGGGGATGCCTTCCCGGGCATCCCCAAGCTTAGACGCTTGAGTCTTCCTTGATTTTTACCTTGGGGTGCCTTTGTCATCCCCAAGCTTAGGGTATTGCCACTCCTTATTCTCCTCATATCGATATCTCACCCAAAACTTGAAAACTTCAATCACACAAAACTTAACGGAACTTGTGAGATAGGTTAGTATGATAAAAATAAATCATCCACTTAGGTACTGTCAAGACAAGATTCATAATTGTTCTCACATAATGCCTACTGTAATCTATCATTTCCACAATTTATATCTCTCAATATAAGCTATGGAAACACTAAAACAAGCAAACTATGCATCGAAAACAGAATCTGTCAAAAACAGAACAACATGTAGTGAGTGATTTAAAAACCATACTTCTGTACCTCCAAAATTCTAAAAACTTAGGACAATGTAAAAAAATTGTAACCCAATGCTCTGTAAAAATTTTAGAATTTTCTCACGCTCTAGTACAGAATAGAAATTCCAGCACTGGACGCAAAAGTTTCTGTTTTTGCACAGAATCGAATCAACAAGTATCCAGACTATCCCAAAGGCTTTACTTGGCACATTATTGAAAGAAAACATATAAAACATACAAAACTCAACAAGAACTCGTGAGATAAGTTAGTATAAATCAACTCAAAACCTTAACATTCTCTACTGTAGCAAATCACAAAAATTATAATTAAACATTGCATACTAAATGCCTCTTCATATTTAATACTCCTATCCACAAATAGAAACATTAAACTAGCAAACATATGCAAACAATGCAACTATAACAGCAATCTGCCAAAACAGAACAGTCTGTAAAGGGGGAATAAAAATTCATACTTCCCTAACTCCAAAAATTCTGAAAAATTACCACGTGATAGAGAACTCATGCATGCTTACTGTGTAAAAATTTCAGATTTTTATCATGTTCTGACTATTCACAAATATTCTGGACATAACAGAAAACTTTCTGTTTTCAAACAGCAACACATGTACTTGCAAACTAAGCATGGTAAAGGCTATAATTGGCATTTTATTGAAATAAAAGATACAAAACATGATTATTGATAACATCAAGCAAATCTTAACAAAAGAAAATGATGCTCCAAGCAAAACTCATATCATGTGATGAATAAAAATATAGCTCCAAGTGAGGTTACCGATAATGTTGAAGACGAAAGAGGGGATGCCTTCCGGGGCATCCCCAAGCTTAGACGCTTGAGTCTTCCTTGAATATTACCTTGGGGTGCCTTGGGCATCCCCAATCTTAGGGTCTTTCCGCTCCTTATTCTTCTCATATCGATATCTCACCCAAAACTTGAAAACTTCAATCACACAAAACTTAACGGAACTTGTGAGATAGGTTAGTATGATAAAGATAAATCATCCACTTAGGTACTGTCAAGACAAGATTCATAATTGTTCTCACATAATGCCTACTGTATTCTATCATTTCCACAATTTATATTACTCAATATAAGCTATGGAAACACTAAAACAAGCAAACTATGCACCGAAAACAGAACCTGTCAAAAACAGAACAACATGTAGTGAGCGATTTAAAAACCGTACTTGTGTACCTCCAAAAATACTGAAAAATTAGGACAGCGTAAAAAATTTATAACCCAATAATGTGAAAAAAATCAGAATTTTATCACGTTCCGGTACAGAATAGAAATTCCAGAACTGGGCGCAAAAGTTTCTTTTTTTGCCCAGAATCAAATCAACAAGTATTCACACCATCCCAAAGGCTTTACTTGGCACATTATTGAAAGAAAACATATAAAACATGATTACTACAGTAGCTTAATCATGTGAACACAAAAAAACAGTAGGGGTAAATGTTGGGTTGTCTCCCAACAAGTGCTTTTCTTTAATGCCTTTTTAGCTAGGCATGATGATTTCAATGATGCTCGCATAAAAGTAAAGAATTGAAACACAAAGAGAGCATCATGAATCATATGACAAGCACATTTAAGCCTAACCCACTTCCTATGCATAGGGATTTTGTGAGCAAATAATTTATGGGAGCAAGAATCAACTAGCATAGGAAGGCAAAACAAGCATGACTTCAAAACTTTCAACACATAGAGAGGAAACTTGATATTATTGCAACACCTACAAGCATATGATCCTCTCTCATAATAATTTTCAGTAGCATCATGAAGAAATTCAACAATATATACATCACACAAAGCATTCTTGTCATGATACATAAGCATGGAATTTTTACTACTCTCCACACAAGCAACTTTCTTCTCATTCATAAAAGTGGGAGTATCATATGAAACTCGAATACTATAAATTGTTTCTACATTAGAAGAGTAATGTTCAGTAAAAGGGTAATCATAATTATGGCAAGTTTTATAAATATAATCATCACTACTTTTTATAACATAAGTATCATCACGATAATCATCATAAGTAGGAGGCATGCAATCATCATAATAAGTTTGCTCATCAAAACTTGGGGGACTAAAAATATCATCTTCATCAAACATAGCATCCCCAAGCTTATGGCTTTTCATATCACTAGCATCATGGATATTCAAAGAATTCATACTAGCAACATTGCAATCATGCTTATCATTCAAAGATTTTATGCCAAACATTTTATTGAATTCTTCTTCTATTAATTGAGCACAATTTTCCGATCCATCATTTTCAAGAAAGACATTATAAAGACGAATAATATGAGGCAACCTCAATTCCATTTTTTTGTAGTTTTCTTTTATAAAACCAAACTATCGATAAAACAAGAAACTAAAATATTCGATTGCAAGATCTAAAGATATACCTTCAAGCACTCACCTCCCCGGCAACGGCGCCAGAAAAGAGCTTGATGTCTACTACACAACTTATTCTTGTAGACTCGTGTTGGGCCTCCAAGCGCAGAGTTTTGTAGGACAGTAGCAATTTTCCCTCAAGTGGATGACCTAAGGTTTATCAATCCGTGGGAGGCGTAGGATGAAGATGGTCTCTCTCAAACAACCGTGCAATCAAATACAAGAAATCTCTTGTGTCCCCAACACACCCAATACAATGGTAAATTGTATAGGTGCACTAGTTCGGTGAAGAGATGGTGATACAAGTGTAGTATGGATAGTAGATATAGATTTTTGTAATCTGAAAAAAAGCAAGGTAGCAAGTGATAAAACGGAGCACAAACGGTATTGCAATGCTTAGAAACAAGGCCTAGGGTTCATACTTTCACTAGTGCAATCTCTCAACAATGCTAACATAATTGGATCATATAACAGCCCCTCAACGTGCGATAAAGAATCACTCCAAAGTTCCTATTAGCGGAGAACATAAGATAGAAATTGTTGTAGGGTACGAAACCACCTCAAAGTTATTCTTTCCGATCGATCTATTGAGCCATCCCTATAAGTGTCACGAACAGCCCTAGAGTTCATACTAAAATAACACCATATGATACGCATCAACCAACTCTAATGTCACCTAAACACTCCAATGTCACCACAAGTATCTGTGAGTTGATTATTCGATATGCATCAAACAACTTCAGATTCATAATATTCAATCCAACACAAAGAACTTCAAAGAGTGCCCCAAGATTTCTACCTGAGAAAGTAGGACGAAAACGTGGATCAACCCCTATGCATAGATTACCCCAATGTCACCTCGGGAATCCGCCAGTTGAGTGCCAAAACATACATCAAGTGAATCAATATAATACCCCATTGTCACCACGGGTATTCATATGCAAGACATACATCAAGTGTTCTCAAATCCATAAAAGTATTCAATCCGATAATAGTGAAACCTCAAAGGTAAAAACTCAATTCATCACAACAAGATAGAGAGGGAGAAACACCATATGATCCAACTATATTAACAAAGCTCGTGGTACATCAAGATCGTGCCAAATCAAGAACACGAGAGAGAGAGAGATCAAACACATAGCTACTAGTACATACCCTCAGCCCCGAGGGTGAACTACTCCCTCCTCATCATGGAGACCGCCAGGATGATGAAGATGGCCTCCGGTGATGATTCCCCCCTCTGGCAGGGTGCCGGAAAAGGGCTGTAGATGAGATCGTGGAGGTACAGAGGCTTGCGGCGGCGGAGTCCAAATTCTAGGGTTATTTCTGGGGGTTTCTCTATTTATAGGATTTTTCAGCGTTGGAATCACGTTAAGATGGGCTAAGCTGGGCCCACGAGGCACCACGGCACGCCACCCCCCTGGCGCGCCGTGGTGGCTTGTGAGCACCTCGTGAGGCTTCTGGTCCTTCCACAAAGCTTCGGGGGTCTCTTTTGGTCCAAAAAAATCATTAAAAAGTTTCACTGCATTTGGAGAACTTTTATTTCTGCACAAAAAACAACACCACAGTACTTCTGCTGAAAACAGCGTCAGTCCGGGTTAGTTCTAATCAAATCATACCAAAACCATATAGAATTGTTATAAATATGGCATGAATACTTCATAAATTATAGATACGTTGGAGACGTATCACCGGACAGGATGGCCGAGATGAGCAAACCGCCGGGGATTTGCCTGCAAGCCTTGGCTTGGCCACGAGGAGGGGCAGGTTCTACGTGCCCATCAAGGATGTCGAGGACATTGCCATGCTTGTCATCCTCGAGGCCTTCCGGTCGGTGATGAAGCAGTGGCTGATACGTCCAATTTGCATCATGATTTACTACTGTTAATTAATATTGTTTTGATCATTATTTCACTTTATGGTACAATTCTTATGCCTTTTCTCTCTTATTTTGCAAGATTCACATTAAGAGGGAGATTGCCGGCAGCTGGAATTCTGGACCGGAAAGGGGTGAAACAGAGGTAGCTATTCTGCACAACTCCAAATGACCAAAAAATTTACGGAGAATTATTTTGGAATATATAAAAAATACTGGTGAAAGAATTACCAGGAGGGGGCCCACCAGGAAGCCACAAGCCTGAGGGGCGCGCCCAACCCCCCTAGGCGCGCCCCCCGAGCTTTTGGGGACCCTGGCAGGCCTCCGGCCCCCTCCTTCTGCTATATGAAGCCATTTGCCCTAGAAAATATAAGAAGAAGACTTTCGGGACGAAGCACCGCCGTCTCGAGGCGGAACCTGGGCAGGAGCTATTTTGCTCTCCGGCGGAGCGAATCCGCCGGGGATACTTCCCTCCGGGAGGGGGAAATCGAAGCCATCGACATCACCGACAATCCTCTCATCATGGGAGGACCAATCTTCATCAACATCTTCACCAGCACCATCTCATCTCAAACCCTAGTTCATCTCTTGTATTCAATCATTGTCTCAAAACCTCAGATTGGTACCTGTGGGTTGCTAGTAGTGTTGATTACATCTTGTAGTTGATGCTAGTTGGTTTATTTGGTGGAAGATTATATGTTCAGATCCTTAATGATATTCAATACCCCTCTGATCTTGAACATGAATATGATTTGTGAGTAGTTACTTTTGTTCTTGAGGACATGGGAGAAGTCTTGTCATAAGTAATCATGTGAATTTGGTATTCGTTTGATATTTTGATGATATGTATGTTGTTGCTTCCTTTAGTGGTGTCGTGTGAACATCGACTACATGACACTTCACCATCTTTGGGCCTAAGGGAAGGCATTGTGGAGTAGTAATTAGATGATGGGTTGCTAGAGTGACAGAAGCTTAAACCCTAGTTTATGCGCTATTCCGTAAGGGGCTGATTTGGATCCATATGTTTCATGCTATGGTTAGAGTTATCTTAATCCTTCTTTCGTAGTTGCGGATGCTTGCGAGAGGGGGTAATCATAAGTGGGAGGCATGTTCAAGTAAGAACAGCACCCAAGCACCGGTCCACCCACATATCAAATTATCAAAGTAGCGAACGTGAATCAAACAAACATGATGAAAGTGACTAGATGAAATTCCCATGTGTCCTCGAGAACGCTTTGCTTATTATACTAGTTCGTTCCGGCTTGTCCTTTGCTACAAAAAGGATTGGGCCACCTTGCTGCACTTTATTATACTTGTTACTAGTTACTTATTACGAATTATCTTGCTACCGAAACTATCTGTTACCGCTACTTTCAGTACTTGCAGAGAACACCTTGCTGAAAACCGCTTGTCATTTCCTTCTGCTCCTCGTTGGGTTCGACACTCTTACTTATCGAAAGGACTACGATTGATCCCCTATACTTGTGGGTCATCAAGACCTCTTTTCTGGCGCTGTTGCCAGGGAGTGAAGCGCCTTTGGTGAGTGGAATTTGGTAAGGAAACATTTATATCACGTGCTGAAATTTACTGTCACTTGTCACTATGGAAAGTAATCCTTTGAGGGGCTTGTTCGAGATATATTCACCTCGACCGGAAGCATTGAGAGTTGCCCCTCAACCTACTGAACCTACTGAAAATATTTATTATGAGATTCCTTCGGGTATGATAGAGAAACTGCTAGCTAATCCTTATGCAGGAGATGGAACGGTGCACCCTGATATGCACTTGATAATGTGGATGAAATTTGTGGATTGTTTAAGCTTGCAGGTCTATCCAGAGATGGAATTAAGAAGAAAGTATTCCCTTTATCTTTGGAGGGAAAGGCATTGACATGGTATAGGCTATGTGATGATACTGAAACATGGGATTGGAACCGGTTGAAGCTGGAATTTCACCAGAAATTTTATCCTATGCATTTGGTTCATCGTGATCGGAATTATATATATAATTTTTGGCCTCGTGAAGGAGAAAGTATCGCTCAAGCTTGGGGAGGCTTAAGTATATGTTGCACACATGCCCGAATCATGAGATCTCAAGAGAAATAATTATTCAAAACTTTTATGCTCGGCTTTCTCACAATGATCAATCCATGCTCGATACTTCTTCTGCCGGTTCCTTTATGAAGAGAACTATTGAATTCAGATGGGATCTTCTGGAAAGAATTAAACGCAACTCTGAAGATTGGGAAATCGACAAAGGTAAAGAGTCAGGTATAAATCTTGAGTTTGATTGTGTTAAATCTTTTATGGAACTGATGCTTTTCATAAGTTTAGTACTAAATATGGACTTGACTCTGAGATAGTAGCTACCTTTTGTGAATCTTTTGTTGCTCATGTTGATCTCCCTAAGGAGAAATGGTTTAAATATCATCCACCTATTGAATTAAATGAAGAACCCGTTATGGTTAAAGAAGAAACAATCGTTTATAATGTTGATCCAGTTGTGCCCACTGCTTATATTGAGAAACCTCCTTTCCCTGTTAGGATTAAGGAACATGCTAAAGCTTCAACTGTGGTTAACAAAAGTAATGTAAGAACACATAGACCTTCTGAAAAAATTAAGGTTGAACCTAATATTGCAATGGTTAAAGATCTTTTTGTTGATGATATTGATGGGCATGTTATTTACTTTTGCGATGAGGCTGCTAGAATTGCTAAACTTGTTAGAAATGAACGATATATGCTAGATAAGAACAAGCCTGTAGTTGGCATGCCTGTTGTTTCTGTTAAGATTGGAGATCATTTCTATCATGGTTTATGTGATATGGGTGCTAGTGTGAGTGCCATTCCATTTTCTTTATATCAAGAAGTAATGCATGATATTGCACCTGTTGAGATTGAAGATATTGATGTTACTATTAAGCTTGCAAACAGAGATACTATTACACCACTGGGGATTGTTAGAGATGTTGAAGTCTTGTGTGGCAAAATCAAATACCCTACTGATTTCTTAGTACTTGGTTCACAACAAGATAATTTTTGTCCCATTATATTTGGTAGACCTTTCTTGAATACCGTTAATGCTGAAATTGATTGTGTTAAAGAGAAGGTTAGAGTTAAGTTTGGTGATGTATCTCATGAATTTAATTTTTCTAAGTTTAGTAGACAACCCCATGATAAGGAATTACCCAATAAATATGAAATTATAGGTCTTGCTTCTATTGTTGTGCCTCCTACTGATCCTTTAGAACAATATTTGCTAGACCATGAGAATGATATGCATATGAATGAAAGAAATGAAATAGATGAGTTGTTCTTTAAACAAGCACCTATTCTTAAACATAATCTGCCTGTTGAAACCTTGGGAAATCCTCTACCACCCAAGGGTGATCCTGTGTTTGATTTAATGCAATTACCCGATACGCTTAAATATGCTTATCTTGATGAAAAGAAGATATATCATATTATTATTAGTGATAACCTTTCAGAGCATGAAGAAAAGAGATTACTTAAAACTCTGAAGAAACACCGAGCTGATATTGGATATACTCTTGATGATCTTAAGGGCATTAGTCCCACTTTATGTCAGCATAAAATTCATATGGAGCCAGACGCTAAACCCATTGTTGATCATCAAAGAAGGCTGAATCCTTAAATGAAGGATGTGGTAAGAACTGAAATATTAAAGCTTCTTGAGGCAGGTATAATTTATCCCATAGCTGATAGTAGATGGGTAAGTCCTATTCATTGTGTTCCTAAGAAAGGAGGTATTACCGTTGTTCCTAATGATAAAAATGAACTTATTCCACAAAGAATTGTAACTGATTATAGGATGGTAATTGATTTCAGGAAATTAAATAAAGCTACTAGGAAAGATCATTACCCCTTGCCTTTTATTGATCAAATGTTAGAAAGATTATCTAAGCATACACACTTTTGCTTCCTAGATGGTTATTCTGGTTTCTCTCAAACACCTGTTTCACCTGAAGATCAAGAGAAAACCACATTTACTTGTCCTTTTGGAACTTATGCTTATCGTCGTATGCCTTTTGGTTTATGTAATGCACCTGCTACCATGCAAAGATGTATGACTGCTATATTCTCTGACTTTTGTGAAAGATTGTTGAGGTTTTCATGGATGATTTCTCCGTTTACGGAACTTCTTTTTGATGATTGCTTGAGCAACCTTGATCGAGTTTTGCAGAGATGTGAAGAAACTAATATTGTCTTGAATTGGGAGAAGTGCCACTTTATGGTGAATGAATGTATAGTCCTTGGGCATAAAATTTCTGAAAGATGTATTGAAATTGATAAAGCTAAAGTTGATGCTATTGAGAAAATGCCATGTCCTAAAGATATCAAAGGTATAAGAAGTTTCCTCGGTCATGATGGTTTCTATAGAAGGTTTATAAAAGACTTCTCTAAAATTTCTAGGCCTCTTACTAATCTCTTGCAAAAAGATGTTCTATTTGTTTTTGATGATGATTGTGTAGAAGCCTCTGAAATACTTAAGAAAGCCTTAATTTCTGCACCAATTGTTCAACCACCTGATTGGAACCTACCCTTTGAAATTATGTGTGATGCTAGTGATTATGCTGTTGGTGCTGTTCTAGGCCAAAGAGTTGATAAAAAATTGAATGTTATCCATTATGCTAGTAAAACTCTAGACAATGCTCAAAGAAATTATGCTACTACCGAGAAAGAATTTTTAGCAGTTGTGTTTGCATGTGACAAATTCAGATCTTACATTGTTGATTCCAAAGTTACTATTCATACTGATCATGCTGCTATTAAATATCTTATGAAAAGAAAGATGCTAAACCTAGACTTATTATGTGGGTTCTTTTGCTACAAGAATTTGATTTGCATATTGTTGATAGAAAGGGAGCTGAGAATCCCGTAGCTGATAATTTGTCTAGAATGGAACATGTTCTTGATGACCCACTTCCTATTAATGATGATTTCCCTGATGAACAACTAGCTATGATAAATGCTTCTCGTAATACTCCTTGGTATGTAGACTATGCTAATTACATTGTTGCTAAATATATACCACCTAGTTTCACATACCAACAAAAGAAAAAGTTGTTCTTTGATTTAAGACATTACTTTTGGGATGACCCACATTTATATAAAGAAGGAGTAGATGGTGTTATTAGACGTTGTGTACCTGAGCATGAACAGGAACAAATCCTACGGAAGTGTCACTCCGAGGCATATGGAGGACACCACGCGGGAGACAGAACTGCACACAAGGTACTACAATCTGGTTTTTATTGGCCTACTCTTTTCAAAGATGCATGTAAGTTTGTCCT
The DNA here is from genome assembly GCA_039707655.1 of Elymus sibiricus. Classification (NCBI taxonomy): domain Eukaryota; kingdom Viridiplantae; phylum Streptophyta; class Magnoliopsida; order Poales; family Poaceae; genus Elymus; species Elymus sibiricus. The sequence continues at coordinate 310,691,629 of CM077668.1, read as the reverse complement.
CTCTTGTGATGAATGCCAAAGAATTGGTAATGTTGGTAGACGTCAGGAAATGCCTATGAATTATTCACTTGTTATTGAACCATTTGATGTTTGGGGTTTTGACTATATGGGACCTTTTCCTAAATCCAATGGGTACACATATATTTTAGTTGTTGTTGATTATGTTACTAAGTGGGTAGAAGCTATTCCAACTAGTAGTGCTGAACATAACACTTCTATTAAAATGCTTAAAGAAGTTATATTCCCGAGGTTTGGAGTCCCTAGATATTTAATGACCGATGGTGGTTCACATTTTATTCATGGTGCTTTCCGTAAATTGCTTGCTAAATATGATGTTAATCATAGAATTGCATCTCCTTATCATCCTCGGTCTAGTGGTCAAGTTGAATTAACTAATAGAGAAATAAAATTAATTTTGCAAAAGACCGTTAATAGATCTAGAAAGAATTGGTCTAAGAAACTTGATGATGCACTATGGGCTTATAGAACTGCTTATAAAAATCCTATGGGTATGTCTCCATATAAAATGGTCTATGGAAAAGCATGTCATTTACCTCTTGAACTAGAACATAAAGCATATTGGGCAATTAAAGAACTTAACTATGATTTCAAACTTGCCGGTGAAAAGAGGTTATTTGATATTAGCTCTCTAGATGAATGGAGAACACAAGCTTATGAAAATGCCAAGTTGTTTAAAGAAAAAGTTAAAAGATGGCATGATAAGAGAATTCAAAGACGGGAATTCAAAGTAGGTGATCATGTTCTATTATACAATTCTCGTTTAAGATTTTTTACAGGAAAACTTCTCTCTAAATGGGAAGGACCATATATCATCGAAGAAGTTTATCGCTCCGGAGCCATCAAAATAAACAACTCCGAAGGCAATAATCCGAGGGTGGTTAATGGGCAAAGAATTAAACATTATATCTCAGGTACGCCCATTAATGTTGAAACTAATATTATTCAAACAATGACACCGGAAGAGGCCATAGAGGAAACCTTCCGAAATGCTCCAGAAGCCTGAAAAGGAGTAGGTATGTGGTACGGTAAATAAACCGACTCCAAAACTTCCATAAAAGTACTTTCTGTCCATTTTGGAATATATAAAAAATTAGGAAAATAATAAACAGTCCGAAAAGTGCACGAGGAGGCGACAAGCCTGGGGGGCGCGCCCTACCCCCCAGGGCGCGCCTACCAGGCTTGTGGCTCCCTCGTGGACTTTCCCGACTCTGTTTTTCTTTCATATTACTTGTCCTACACGGGAAAAATTCATTATATATACTCTCGGATGTTTTGATCACTGTATCGCAAGTTTCTCCTCTATTCTTGTTTCATGCTGTTTTCTGTCAGATTTTTTAGGCCGGGCATCATGTCTTCCTCTTCCTCCAACAACGTGGGAGACGGCGCTTGGTTGCTGCAAATGGAACTCGGGAGGGAGGAGGAAGGAAAGGTTACCATGGAAGAAGATGATGGAGATTCGCTGGAGGTCCACCCTCTGGCTTCCGAGAGGGGTACCCTTGCCGGCATCTCCACAACTCCAAATCCTCATCAAGCCGTGAGAAGCACTACAAGCCATGGGAGTCCAGAGGTACAAGAAGGGCTTCCTCCTAGGATACCCTTACACAGGTTACATCGGAACAATTTTCATAATTTGGTCCACAATTATGGGGTTGAAAACACTCCTCGCATGCACATACCTTCCAATTGGGATATTTCCCATCCAAGTGAGAATGATGCAGGAAAGGGATCAGGGTGGCCGGAAAATAAACATATTATGGTTGAAGTGCAAAAGAACGCCACTGCAATTCAGCAGTTGCTTCGGGAGGTCCAGAGTTTGAAGGATATCTTGTTAAATATTTTGAAGGACAAGCCTATCACTTCATCACCACCATCACCGAAGAAGGAGACTTGAGTACATGGGTATGGGCACCACCCTTGGCTTGTGCCAAGCTTGGGGGAGGTTCCCCGGTATCGTATCACCATCACTCTTTATCATCATTATCTATATTAGTTCGATCCTTAGTTATTTCGTGATTTAGAAGAATAAAGTTTAGTATGATTTAGTTTCGAGTGCTTGCTTTGTGATCTATCTATCTATGTAATCGTGTGTGAAAGTCATATAATAAAGAGTAGTTTGAGTTGAGTGTTTTGCTTTTGTTGATCCCATCTTAGAGATAAATAAAGAAAAATAAGATCATATGCTAATCCCATGGGGAGTGATGACTTCACATAAAAGGAGTATAATTGATAAAACTTGTAGAAAGTTGACAAACATAGTATTGGTCATTGTTGCAATTCATGAAAAAGTAATAAAGGAAGAGAGGTATCACATATAAATACACTATCTTGGACATCTTTTATGATTGTGAGCCCCCATTAAATATTCTATGTCAAATAGTCGACGTTGGACAAGGAAGACAACGTAATGAGTTATGTTTGCTTATATTCACATAGAAGTTATATTGTTTTCCATCCTCTAACATGTGGTGCTTGCCCCCTATCTTTTGCTAGCCAAAATTCCGCACTGAGTAGAGATACTACTTGTGCATCCAAAAACCCTTAAACCCAATTTCATGTCATGAGAGTCCACTATATCTACCTATGGATTGAATAAGATCCTTCAAGTAAGTTGTCATCGGTACAAAGCAATAAAAATTGCTCCTAAATATGTATGATCTTTTATTGTAAGGGAAAATAAGCTTTGTACGAACTTGTGATGGTGAAGAAATAAAAGCGACAGACTGCATAATAAAGGTCGCTATCACAAGGGGCAATATAAAGTGACATTCCTTTACATTAAGAGCTTGCACATCCAAAAACAAAAAGCGCATGACAACCTCTGCTTCCCTCTGCGAAGGGCCTATCTTTTACTTTATGTATTTACTTTCATGCAAGAGTCAATAGTATTCTCCTCTATTCCATTTTTATTTTCTCTCTTGGCAAGCATCATGTGGTGGGGATTGATCCAAGCATATATATCCATTTGGATGTAGGTGATCATGAGTTATTATTGTTGACATTACCCTTGAAGTAAATACGTTGGGCCGCGAAATTATAAGCCCATATCTTTCTATGTGTCTGACTGAAACTTTTGCTCCATAAGTATGTCGTGAGTGTCAGCAATCATAGAAGACTAAATGATAGTTGAGTATGTGAACTTGCTAAACAAAGCTCTTACATAGACTCTTTCTGATAATATGATGAATTGCAATTGCTTCAGTGACAGAGATCATAGTTTGTTAGTTTTCAATTTGTTTTATGGTTCATACTTTAACTTGTGATTGAATTTTCACTTTTTCATGAGAAGTTTTATGATGATATATTCTGTGATAATAAAGATCATGATGCTCCATGTCCGTATTTTATTTTTATCGACGCCTCTCTCTCTAAACATGTGGTCATGATTATCGATTTTGGCTTTCGCTAGAGGACAGGCGAGGTCTAAGCTTGGGGGAGTTGATACGTCCAATTTGCATCATGATTTCCTACTGTTAATTAATATTTTTTTGATCATTATTTCACTTTATGGTACAATTCTTATGCCTTTTCTCTCTTATTTTGCAAGATTCACATTAAGAGGGAGATTGCCGGCAGCTGGAATTCTGGACCGGAAAGGGGTGAAACAGAGATAGCTATTCTGCATAACTCCAAATGACCTAAAAATTTACGGAGAATTATTTTGGAATATATAGAAAATACTGGCGAAAGAATTACCAGGAGGGGGTGCTACTTGTAGCTTGCGTTGGTTTTATCCCCGAAGAGGAAGGGATGATGCAGCACAGTAGAGATAAGTATTTCCCTCAGTTATGAAACCAAGGTTATCGAACCAGTAGGAGAATCACGCAACACCTCGTTAGCAGCACCTGCACACAAACAACAAATCCTTTCACCCAACGCAAACGAGGGGTTGTCAATCCCTCGGCGGTCAATTGCAAGATTAAATTGTATGTGATAGATAGATAGATTGAAACAAAAATACAAAATAAAATAAATAAAAGAAAATGGCAGCAATATTTTTAGGGTTTTAGTAATATGATTTAGATAGACCCGGGGGGCATAGTTTTCACTAGAGGCTTCTCTCGAGAAAATAGCATACGGTGGGTAGACAAATTACTGTTGGGAAATTGATAGAAAAGCAAATAATTATGACGATATCCAAGGCAATGATCATGTATATAGGCATCACGTCCGAGACAAGTATTCTGACTCCTGCCTGCATCTACTACTATTACTCCACACATCGACCGCTATCCAGCATGCATCTAGTGTATTGAGTCCATAAAGAACGGAGTAACGCCTTAAGAACGATGACATGATGTAGACAAGATAAACTCACGTATGAATAAACCCCATCTTTTTACCCTTAATAGCAACGATACATGCGTGTCATGTCCCTTTCTGTCACTGGGATTGAGCACCGCAAGATCGAACCCATTACAAAGCACCTCTTCCCATGGCAAGATAAATCAATATAGTTGGCCAAACCAAATCAACAGATCGGAGAAGAAATACGAGGCTATAATAATCATGCATAAAAGAGATCAGAGAAGACTCAAATAATATTCATGGATAATCTGATCATAAACTCACAATTCATCGGATCCCAACAAACACACCGCAAAAAGTGATTACATCGGATAGAACTCCAAGAACATCGAGGAGAACATTGTATTGAAGATCAAAAAGAGAGAAGAAGCCATCTAGGTACTAACTATGGACCCGAAGGTCTATGGTAAACTACTCACGCATCATCGGAAGGGTAGCAAGGTTGATGTAGAGCCCCTCCGTGATCGATTCCCTCTCCGACGGAGTACCGGAGAAGGCCTCCAGATGGGATCTCTCTGGAACAGAAACTTGCGGCGGCGGAAAAAGTATTTCGTGGACTCCCCTGAGGGTTTCTGATTTTTCCTGAATTTATAGTGGTGGAATTAGGTCAAACGGAGCTGAGGTGGGCCCACGAGGCACCAGGGCGCGCCTGCCCCCCCCCCAGGCGCTCCCTGGTGGCTCGTGGCCACCTCCTCTGGCGTCTGGTCTTCTCCCGAAGCTTCTAGTGTTTATCTTGTCCAGAAAAAAATCTCCAAAAAGTTTCGTGGCATTTGGACTTCGTTTGGTATTGATTTTCTTTAAAACAAAAACAGGGCAGAAAACAGCAACTGGCACTGGACACTAAGTTAATAGGTTAGTCTCCAAAAATGATATATAATTGCTGTAAATGCATATAAAAACATCCAAGATTGATAATATAACAGCATGGAACAATAAAAAATTATAGATACGTTGGAGACGTATCAGGGGGCCCACCAGGAAGCCACAAGCCTGGGAGGCACGCCCTACCCCCCTGGGCGCGCCCCCGAGCTTGTGGGGCCCTTGGCAAGCCTCCGGCCCCCTCCTTCTGCTATATGAAGCCATTTGCCCTAGAAAAAATAAGAAGAAGACTTTCGGGACGAAGCGCCGCCGTCTCAAGGCGAAACCTGGGCAGGAGCTATTTTGCACTCCGGCGGAGCGATTTCGCCGGGGATACTTCCCTCCAGGAGGGGGAAATCAAAGCCATCGACATCACCAATGATCCTCTCATCATGGGAGAACCAATCTTCATCAACATCTTCACCAGCACCATCTCATCTCAAACCCTAGTTCATCTCTTGTATTCAATCTTTGTCTCAAAACCTCAGATTGGTACCTGTGGGTTGCTAGTAGTGTTGATTACATCTTGTAGTTGATGCTAGTTGGTTTATTTGATGAAAGATTATATGTTAAGATCCTTAATGATATTCAATACCCCTCTGATCTTGAACATGAATATGATTTGTGAGTAGTTACTTTTGTTCTTGAGGACATGGGAGAAGTCTTGTCATAAGTAATCATGTGAATTTGGTATTCGTTTGATATTTTGATGATATGTATGTTGTTGCTTCCTTTAGTTGTGTCGTGTGAACATCGACTACATGACACTTCACCATCTTTGGGCCTAAGGGAAAGCATTGTGGAGTAGTAATTAGATGATGGGTTGCTAGAGTGACAGAAGCTTAAACCCTAGTTTATGTGATATTTCGTAAGGGGTTGATTTGGATCCATATGTTTCATGCTATGGTTAGAGTTATCTTAATTCTTCTTTCGTAGTTGCGGATGCTTGCGAGAGAGGGTAATCATAAGTGGGAGGCTTGTTCAAGTAAGAACAGCAACCAAGCACCGGTCCACCCACATATCAAATTATCAAAGTAGCGAACGCGAATCAAACAAACATGATGAAAGTGACTAGATGAAATTCCCATGTGTCCTCGAGAACGCTTTGCTTATTATACGAGTTCGTTCCGGCTTGTCCTTTGCTACAAAAAGGATTGGGCCACCTTGCTGCACTTTATTATACTTGTTACTAGTTACTTGTTACGAATTATCTTGCTACTGAAACTATCTGTTACCGCTACTTTCAGTACTTGCAGAGAACACCTTGCTGAAAACCGCTTGTCATTTCCTTCTGCTCCTCGTTGGGTTCTACACTCTTACTTATCGAAAGGACTACGATTGATCCCCTATACTTGTCATCAGTGGCTTATCCCGAAGCCTCCTCGCGTCCTCAGGCTGTTTGCAAACAAGTGCGAGTTCTGGGTCCAAGTCCAGACCTTCCACGATCAGATGGTGTTGGGGAGGGGTTGAGACTACTTCTGCCAAAAGCACAAGATCGTCCACGGCGACCTGCTTGTCCTGAGGCTGTCGGGGCTGGGCTTCAAGATGCGGATCTACAACTTTGGCACCTCCACAGTCCACCATCTGCAGGGTCAGATGCACCAAGCACTGCTGCGAAGGCGACATCGGTCGTGTTCTTCCTCCTGTCTAGTTTGCCTGTGTCTAAATTAATTATCTAGTGTTGGAATGTTCTGAACTTGTCGTTACTTTGTTGTTAAATTTGTATATTTTGCCCAGGGATCAACACCCTAGGGTTGTGCAGGGACATGGGATGCATCTGGTGTCTTTAAACCGATGTGGTGGTGTTTAACTGTGGTATGCACAGTAAATTTGTGTGTTAATGTTGTAGGAGTACTGTTAATTGTGCTGATGTTCATATGTGATGTCTGTTGTGAAGTGTGTTGCATTTGGGTGGTAAGGCCATCACATTTGCAAATTATAAAATTTATTGCTCCATTCACCGTCTGTTTTGGTTAGGGAGATTTTTGAATTGGACCCTTTAAACCAGAAGGGGCGAGTATTTGATAATCAGCCAATAGTTATATGAGGAAGTGTCTTGCGTTGGTGGCTGCATGTACTATATTGATACTACAATATCACATGTTGGCGCTTCTTTTTTAGATGGTGAGAGTGCACAAGACTGATGTGTTTTTTACAGCCTAGTTGATGCCAATTAATTTAAGAAATCGTTGACACAGTTAAAATCATGAATCGAATCTAATTAAATACCTCAACTGGATGGGAGGGCTCATTGATAAATAGTTGACCCAGTCAAAATCGTTAACGAAATTCAAGATTGAACACCTCTATTGAATGGGAGAGATCCAAAATTAGGGAGTATAGTGAATTAGATGATAGATAGTGATTAATTAATCAATTGCGGCAAAAACTCCTACAACCTGCGATTTCTCCTCTTGAAATACCATACTCAACTAAAACTAAACTTAAGATGCTTTGTATTTTTGATGAACTTTTATTATAGATCCGTTCTTTTCGGGGGAAAACAGTCCCAACTCAAAAAAAAGAAAAACTAACCTAGAGTCGCTGTGCAGATGTCCACTTATTTCCATCGGAGAATCTGCGGGTCCACGCGGCAAACGCCGATTGGCCACGACAGGATAGCCAATCTCCCGCCTCACCCAATCCTGGTGGTGCCAAGCGATCCGCGGCCTCCCTTATTCTCGATATTTTCACACATCGCCTTATTAAGGAAACACTCTGCGGACCAGCACACGCTAGCCAAGCAAGACCCGAGCAAGCCACACTCTCCAGCACCAGCAGGCCGGCGGCAAGCAGCGCAAGCACAACAGCAAATGGCCACCATCAGCGCCGCCGCGGCGACCACCGTCGTCGCCCGTGCCGCGATCGCCAGGCCGCAGGCCCTAGGTACGTAGCGCTACGTGCCGCTGTGTGTGCGTGTGTTCCATGTGCAACGTTCGCAGCCCAAACCTGAGATGACATGCCGATTAACTGTGCAGGTCTGCCTCAGCTGAGGACGAGGAGCGAGAGGGTGAGGTGCAGCTACTCCAAGGGCGCCAAGGAGGCGACCCCTGCCGCCGCCGTCCGCGGCGCGGGCGCGTCCCTGCTTGCCGCGGCGGGCGCGGTGACCGCGTCCGCGGGGCCGGCACTGGCGCTGGTCGACGAGCGGATGTCGACGGAGGGCACCGGGCTGAGCCTGGGGCTGAGCAACAACCTGCTGGGGTGGATCCTCCTGGGCGTCTTCGGCCTCATCTGGTCGCTCTACACCGTCTACACCTCCGGCCTCGACGAGGACGAGGAGTCCGGCGGCCTCTCGCTCTAAGCTACACATAGTTTCCTCCTCGTCCCATGTAATCCGCCCACGAGCATCGCCATGATCGGTGTAATGTAATTCCAGAGATGTATATTTGTATCTAAGCGTTTCCATTCTGAGAGATGTTTCGCCGTCAGATGGTTTGGTTGCCCCGCTTGGAGACTGCGTCTCGCGAATTGGATGAATAAAACAATCAAGGAAAATTTCACGCACGCACAGACAGGTCCGAGTTCTCAGTAAAATTGCTGATCTGCGATAGCATGTTGCATTTTGGCCACATAGTTCCTTTGCTTCTAGTGTACATAACTTTACATCGGCTATTTGATCAAAACCATATAACTGAACATATATGCTCAACAGAATATTATTTTTAGATCTACACCAAAATCGGTTAACGAATGTTGATTCTCAAGGTGCTCCAAGTTAGGTGGGAAAATTGGTGCCTACTCTAATGGTCAGCTGGTGCTATCTTCAATATGAATGCCCTGAGACGCATTCTCTTCAGCAGCAGTAACTTCTATCTGTTCAGAGATGCTTAAGGTGTCCTCAGCAAGTATTTCGGTGTTTCCTTCGGACGAGCCACCAGTTGCATCAGTCCTCATGGGCTCAGATTCGCCAGCTACCACAATATTTTCAAGGTATCGAGTTGTTGGCCTGGTTTCCAAAGGCTCATCGGGCGGGGCTTGTGGCTGGATGAGAGATCAATATTACAGAGCTTGATTGAATCTGGACATTGGATTGGTCCACATAAGATTCATCAGGGTTCTCATGACTTCTAGAATCCTGCTCTACCGTGTTATCCTCTTCGTCATGGTACGATATGCCAAGTTTCTGTGCATGACTCAATCCTGGACAAACTCCCTAGCAAAAAGATATATCACAGTCAGGAAAAAAAAAGTGCACCTTCAACTTCAAACCAACGTGTATATTAGATGAAGTGACAAAAGATCTTAAAAGATCCTCTTGGTAAGTGTGGTATTCATGTAGAATAGCAGAAGTACCATAATAAACCATAAAATAAGGCCATACATAATGAACACTTGAAGACAACACCGGATTGACACGGAAACCATGCATGGCATTCCAAAGTCCTAACTACTCAGATAAAATTCACATTCTACTGTTCAATCTCATCTCTCCTGGCCTTCGATGAAGGACCGGTACAATGAGTGGGACGTTAGTAAAACCATTAAAATATGTTCCATGCAAACAGTTAATATATTATTAAAGCAGATTCACTTTAAACGACATATTCCATTATCGTCCCATTTTCTTTCTGCAAGGCAGAGAAGGTGCCTAAGCAAAGTTAATCAGAAATGCAGTAGAGCATACCTTGATGTAACCTCTTGTTGTAAACAAAACATTGGACAATGAATTTTGAGTGGAAACAGTCCGTCTTTCATCAAACTGAGGAAAGTTAGCACTTGGCTGTTTACTGGAACCATCACCGTTACCATAGCCATGGTCTGTACTATCATTACAGAATGCTCCAAAATAAAGGCAATGCTCATCTACCAAGGCTATTTCGGGAGTAGCAGGTAACAAATGGCCTTCTGTGCTGAATATGTATCTGCAGAATCAACGATACATGGTAAGTTGGAATGTTACATCTGAATGAGCAACTGAACTCAATAACTCCATAGAGTCGTACTTACTTATATGGCCCATTTTCCACAATGTTATCAGGGCCTACAGCTAAATCAAAAAGAAGCCAGAGATATTTTACCTGCAATGTGTTAGTAGTTAGATTTAACTGGTACAGACATGAAATGACTGTTTTTGAATTCAAGTCAAACATTATGATTCAGGAGAACGGCTCAAGGAAATATAACATGCACATAAATTTTAGCAGGCACAAAGTAAATGATTATATTCCGTAATTCATCAGACATATTCATAATGTTAGGGTCTAGAGAAGAGATTGTTTTTAAGTTTTATGGTTCACTCTCGTGTTAGTAGACTAAGATACCTACAAGATAAATGACTAAATGTTTAGAACTGGTGTACTAGGTAGTTACCCGTACACATGCTAATGTTATTTGTAACAAACTGATCTAGGTGATGTTTGGCGCTGGTCCACGAAAAAAATCATGCCAGCATTATATCAGCAAAGAATATATTGCATATTTTGACATAAAATTACTTGCCGTTTCTGCAAGGAAAAAACTCTCCATGTGGTCATCCTGCTTGTGGGTTTCCACATCTGATATGTGGCAGTAGCCGCAAGGACATTTTGCAGCATATTGAAGGCTTGCTAGTATATCCCTTCCAACATCAAGGTACCTGCAAATTTTTCATGGTAACAAAGTTATAGTTATGCACTTATAACTAAAAATCAACTGGTTCCCATCAATATTAGCGGAGGTCAACACTTCTTTTGTCCACATCAGCATCACATAAAAGAATCATACATGAAAAGCTTCACTCAGGTCCCATGTCCCTTTAAGTGGTGAGAGCAATTGAATCTAAAAGATTGGTCTGTTTACACAAGAACAAATTATATCTTACTTGCAAAGAAACACACCTATAATCTCTGGTGGCCTTGAACAGCCAATATGTGCTTTCAATCAACTCAGGCCGCAGCGGGTAGCTCCTTTGTCCATTCTATGAAACATTGAAACATATGAAACGGTGAGTACAAGAAAGTGGCAAAAACTCATTCCATACAGTTTTACTAGGACCATATTTGTCTTTTAGAGTTGATAATTCCATTTGAAGTTCAAGACTTGCAGTGTATTTGGCCAGAAGATTTGAGGACCAAAAATGTATTAACCCATAAACGTACAAAATTTACTCGGTTATTCCATTACCTGAACAGTAGATGTAGCAAGATTAAACCCTTCTGGAGTGAACCCATATTTTTTCCAGACGCTAAAGAAGGCAGCATGTGTTCGAATGGCAGGATCGACATCTCCAGCTAAAACCTTAAATCTAAGTAGCATAAGCAATTATCTAAAATATGTGCTGAAGAGCTGGTATATGTTCTGATATATGAAGAACCCAAACCTGAAGTCCTGGCCAGAATGCCTGCAGACTATTGAATAGTGGCCAAACAGTGGCACCAGAATTCATATTTACCTCAATATACCTAACATGGAATTTTAAAAAATACACATCAATTCAACAGGAAGCAGCTGAAAAACTTACAATAGCATGAAAACATAAACTATCTGACCATATATGCTGAGCAAGAAAAACATGATTGAACTTATGTAGCTGTATGTTACAGTTTCATGTTATATCCAACTTTGACCTTTAAAAAATACAACCTTGCAAAATAGCCAAATATCCTCAAACAATGGCATGATACTGGAACTTAACAATGTTGAATACGATTTCTACTAGGGAGCAAAAATTATAGCATTTTTACCAAGGATCATGGTGGAGGTAGTGCATGGCAGCCTTGTAAGCCTCTTGAAATACATGCAAGTATTCTTCATCTCCGAACAATAAATATGCCTGTTGATACAAAATAACAACTGTTAAAATCCATGGTAGGGAGGTCAAGAAATAGATTAAGAGAGAACCAACTAGATGATGAGCAGGGTTTTGTCAAGCTATAGAATAAACATGTATCAAGGACTATTCAAAAATATCTGGCATGCCTATCTTATTGCATTCGATTGTATAATACTTTTTTCCAAAAACAAATATCTAAGTCCTATGATTTAGAGTTTTGGACACCTTCAGAAGATATTCGTAGAACGAGTCGATGCTTGTGCCGATTCCTGCATCCTGCATGATGGTAATGGTGAATCATCCTCAGAAACTAAGAATGCAAAGGAAAAAATTGAAGGCACATTTTTGGAAGATTTCTGTATCATGAAACCTTAATTATGTTGGCATTGTTAGCACGGCCCCCAAACAAGCAAAAGTGACGATACAACGCAGAACAAACATCTTTCCACTCCACTGGCATGACCGGTCATATCAATTTAATAAATAGATATAGTGAGTAGTGTTAAGCTTCATGCACTAGCCAACACAACCAAAAGTCTGAACTGATGGAAAGGGCTAGGCAATCCACATATACACTTCAACACCCCCTCTCATGTGTGACGCAGGAAGTCAACACTAGAATAGACTCAGAGGTATGGCTCGAGAGGCCTATACGCGGACACAGAGGGGGGCAGTAGCAATTTTTGGATAAATTGTGAAAGCCAGGACTTAACTCAAGACCTTAGGCCCTGATACCATGTGAAAGCTTCATGCACTAGCCAACGCAACCAAAAGTCCGAACTTATGGAAAGGGCTAGGCAATCCACATATACACTTCAACAAGTAGCATGGGACATGATATTTATCCCAGACAGTGGTGCATGCCTACACAAATGCCATGAGCTAGCTTCTTGTACACCAAAGAGCTAAACGGCAAGAGAATGCAGAAAAAATACATTTGTGGGTTAAAAAATTATCATATGAGGACAATGATTAATACCTTTTGTGTCCATTCACCAGTAAAGACATTTATATGGGCACCGACAAGGTTGAGTTTCGACCTGCGTGCCCATATCCCACGTACTGAGTTTTTGGTAACTTGCTCAAAAACTGCGGAGGAGTGAAAAAATACAATAAGAAGCGATACTACAAGATCAAAGCGCAACACTGATTCATATTGCCAATACTGACCAGTGTTATTAGTCAACCGACTCAAGACACCGAACTCCAATGTCAAAGTGCCACCACCAGCCGTCGATGTTATCTGGGGTAACATCCAGATGTCAACAGTGAATCTAATGTATGTTCATGTCCACTTAATAGCCAGGTAACTTGCTCACGCTATTTACAAGCATGAATACGAGAGATTAAGCAGGACATATGTGATGGTATTTATCGTAAAAAAAATATTACATGAGTAGAGGAAATTTAACAGTGATATAGAGGATTATATGACAGTCAGGTAATATGTTTAATGGTTACAAAATCAGCAGAATAACCATTCCAAAATTACCAAAGCAAAATGCATAAGCATTTTGGAACTCTCAGCAAATCTCAACATTATCGCTAATTAACATGTTTCTAGAGATGTTTCTCTTTGCAAACTTTACAGCCAACAAAAGGGAAGAAGAAAGAAGCTTGCCTTGCTTTCATCATCATCGATTCCATACAATAAATTAACAGATCCAAATGGAATACCTACAAGTCAAATTGCACTAGTTAGGCAAACAATAGGAAATCAGAACACAATAAGAACTTAAAATTTTGAAAAGCCTTGTTGTCCAATCCATTATGAACGAGTGACCAAGAGATGCAAGGGGAAATTTCTTATACCAAACCAATTTAGTCCACATTTCTACCTGTAGCCATCGAAAGTGGCATTAAACACCAGTGATGTGGTAAAACAGGTTCAACAACAGGCAAACTCCCGTGGCAAGTCCAGCATGTTGCAAAGTCACATATAAGGTATTTTCCTTTTTACAAATTTGTGAAGTGTGTGCGCATGCTCGCATTATGAGTGTGCCTCCCATGTGTTTTCACATGTATGTGAGTGTGTATTGTTAAAATGAACATGATTTTCCTTGTAATTAGGTCTAGTACCACCACCCTGGCCAGTGCAAAATAGTCCAATGTCTGATGTACTGATGGGATACATAGCATATTCCATTACAAAAAGATACAAATAGACAAAGTAGTGAACCTGTAGGAGTGTCAAATGCAGGTAACAACCTCTGGGCTATGTCAACAGCCAAATGAAGTAACTGATCATCATAAGAGTCGATCTTCATACCCTGTCAATGAATAGTTAATACTGGAATACTTGAGCCATATCTGAGTTCAGTTCTCTTGCAAAATAAAATAAAATATTAAAACTTCAGTCATTCAGGCGTGCTTGTAATGTCAAGAGAGGTCGGGGTAGACCAAACTTGACATGGGAGGAGTCCGTTAAGAAAGATCTGAAGGACTGGAATATCACCAAAGAACTAGCCATGGACAGGGATGAGTCGGTTAAGAGAGATCTGAAGGACTGGAATATCACCACAGAACTAGCCATGGACAGGGATGCGTCCGTTAAGAGAGATCTGAAAGGACTGGAATATCACCAAAGAACTAGCCATGGACAGGGATGCGTGGAAGTTAGCTATCCAAGTGCCAGAACCATTTGTTGGTTTCGAGATCTTACGGGTTTCAGCTCTAGCCTACCCCAACTTGTTTGGGACTAAAGGCTTTGTTGTTGTTGTGAAGACAAAAGGACCATTTATGGTCACACTTTTGTAGTTCAGACTGAGAAAGTTAAAGTGGAAGCATTATCTAACCTTGTTACATTTTTACTGGTTCTATGTCGTACTGACTCTGCACACTTGATAATTGAACAAATAAGGTGAACAGAGTTTAGTATGATGAGGCGTTCTTTGGTCACTTTCTCCTCTTTTTACAGTGGATTATTTTTCTTTTTAATGAAAACATTTTCTTCATTACATGTGGGTGCTTTTAGTGAAACGTGTCAAACTAAAGAAAAATCTGACATGTGGCCACACCTATTGCTTAATGCATCACATTCAGCCATTGTAATATTACAAAATAATATCAACCAAAAAACAGAAGCGTTGGAATTAGGATACAAATGGTCTGGAGGGACTAATATCAAAATATTCCGCATGGTTATTCCCAAGTAACAAGTTACAGCGTGGTGTCAATAGTAGGCATACATATTATCAATATGGTCTTGCAAATTTCAGTTCAAAAAATGGTCTTACATTAGTAGCTTTGTTTTGCACCACGGCTGCTGCTTCAGTCAGATTTTTATGCTGTACTTAAGTACATATCATAGTTTATATCTATCAGTGTATACTTTTCATGTCATACTAAAAGTGATGTTATCAGGAAATAGGTAAAAACATATAACAGTCACAGTAAAGATGAGATAGGATTGAGCAGACATACAGTGGCATAGTCACTGGCAATCAGGTGAGCGGATAACAGGCCGCCAAGGATACGTATATTGGTTTCAAAAACTGAGACAGTTTTGTTCTGCATGCACAGAGTTAACATGATTACTCAAATGGCATGAGTTCTAAACAACAATCAAGTATTAATAAACAGACTCATAAATGCTGTAAGGAAGAAACATTCTGATTTGTACACACTGAAATTCAGACGAAAAAACAAGTACACTAAGTACAAGTAGAGCAATCAAATGTAACGAATTAGCGGGGTACCTACATAACAGATATGGTATGTTTTTCATAATCAAACTGGAATGCCCAAAAAAGGGCATGCTACTTCATAGCACACTGATATGTTTTACATAATCAGAATGCAAGGCTCCAAAAATGGTATTGCTACTTCATGTCATCATTTGCGAAGTAGATCAACAAATTCATTGAGATAATAATTTAATCAGCAAGCAGTTGATCATTTTGCTGCCCAGCAGAAATTAAGATATGAGAGCACTTCATTTTCTTTGCTATTTATTGGATGAATTTTCTTAACTCAGAAACTAACATGCAAAGAATAAACTGCATTTAGTTCGATCTGTAATTAGTGAAACCAGATTCACTAAATGTCCCTCATGTTTACTTACAATATCAAAGCGGACGTTCTTACCAACCCACTCCACACCAGCAGCAAATCTCTCCTTATCACCTAGTAAAGCCAGAGTATCCAAAGAGTCGATCTGTTCAACAATGTTTGTTCGTGATTGATGATAATCCACTAACGTAACAGATGTTAGAAAAAATACATGAGGAACCAATTTATTAGTTTCTTACAAGAGTAAGTGCATAACCACCAAGGGAGTCTTCCCCTTGACAACTCAACGGTCGCAGTTCATCAAGCGGAAAAGCATGTTGCATGTACCCATCAAATGCATGATAAAACATATCTTTCACCTGCATAAAAATATATACTTCTGTCTGTTAGCATTTCAACAAATTTTAGGTCAAGACAGGGCATTAAAAACTATGCAAGCTTGTTCTTATGCCATTTAGAGTCTCGAGTTATTGCCACTATTGCCGGCCAAGGTAAGATACTGTTACAAACATGGTTGGTTAACAAGTTAACACGCGATGTTATCTTGGTTGAGTACAAGAGTAAGACATATAGGAGGAATCCTGGATAAATCAGATAACTAAACTGGCCTAAGCCGCACCTCGTACAAAATGAGCTATAATTTGGATTATAACCCCATATCCTACCATCGAGAACATCATCAGAAGTTCAGAACGTGCCTCGCAGAAGGCACAAAAAATTCAGAGCCTTACCCCAGAAATGCTTCATTACAAGATAAATTTAAGAAGGCATGGAAAAAGAAAGTGAAGTTTTTTTCTCAAAACAAGGCAACCTCAAAAGCACCAGAAAATTGAGTCAACTTGAGACCCGAAAATGGTCTGGTCCAGTAAAATTCAGAAAATGATCACGTCCAGTAAAAGTCAACGGACATGCTCACAAAAATGCCTTTGTAGGTGTAGGGACAATTGCTTCAAGTCCCAAACGGTACCTCTGATGACACAATCTTATAACTAATAGCATGTGCCAGTGTGTCTCGGGAATGCCAAATCCAAAACTAAGATGATGTTGTTTTTTCCACTCAAATAAGCTTAAATGGTAGACATGCTCACAAAGTCACAAGCACAATCGAAGAATGATCTGGAGTGGGGGGGAAATTCACTAAAGGTGCCAGCAATATTCCTGAATCCAAAATATGTGCACTGACAGGAACACTAACAGTGTGCCTTATGGCATCTCATATCAGGCATGAAAAGACCAAAAGTGGGTTATATGATACAGCTCTCGAATGTGGTGGTTTCATGTGGTTTACTCCGCCCCAAGTGGTGAACTCTTGAAAGTCGATTCCTGCAACACACGTTATCCTGGAATAAACAGTGGGTACGACTGATGCCAGGAATCTAACAATTTATTTCTTCCAGTAATAAACTGCGGGTGCGACAGAAGCCAGGAATCTGACAATTTAACTAGTCAAACCAAGCAAGCTGATCGATCCAGGGAGCCTAGCAACAGATTACAAAACCAGCTTACAATCGAGCAGGAGCAGACGACACCATTCAGCAAGCCGCAGAGAGCCGAACTGTAATAGAATCACGGAACTAGCTATACTAAGCTAGGACGGGCTGCGGCTAGGAGTGGCGGATCTGAGGGAGGGCGGGGTACCTCGTCGCGTAGCCGGCGTGCCTCGGAAGGCGTGACGCCATCGGCGACGGCGGCGCCGGGGAGCAGAGCGGCCGCGAGGAGGACGGCGGAGAGGCAGAGGAGGGGGGAGCCGCGGCCTTGGCGCCGCAGTCGCAGCCGCATCGGCTGCATCATGTTCGAGTTTGGGGACGGGCCCGACAGACGGAGGGGAAGCCCGGGAGGAGATAGGAGTAGGACTGCCGAGTTGCAGGACAGGGTACTCTCCAGGAGACGTGTTCTTTCTTTTCTTTTTATATTGTATCAGGAAAGGAATGCCATCATTTGCGGTTTATATTACTTGAGTAAACAAGGATCGGTTTTGCTATTTATCAGGTATCTGAAATTTTATATCGTGTCAGTCACCTTCCTTCCTTTCTTCCTTCCTTCATGCCGGACCTCGCCGAAGAACTCGCCAGAGAAGACAACCCCACTATCTATCTTAGGGAGAAGCCATGACCCCATTATTTATCTTAGGGTGTGGGGTGGGGGATTGCCGGAGTTATTTTCGGTGTGGCGGGGCTTAGAAGGATGGCCGGGGCGGCGGCCAGCACGGTTGTGGGGAGGTAGAGGGGAGAGCGGCACGGCGAGGCGGCACCGGCAGTGGGGGACGGAGGCAGGAGGTTAAGTCTGGGCTGGCGGGCAGCTGCGCGAAAAAGAATAAGCCAAAGGTAGAAGATGAACAGTGTTGGGGAACGTTGCATGGAAAACAAAAAAATTCTACGCACACGCAAGATCTATCCATGGAGATGCATAGCTACGAAAGGGGGAGTGTGTCTACGTACCCTCATAGACCGTAAGCGGAAGCGTTAGAACAACGCGTTTGATGTCGTCGAACAACTTCACGATTCAACCGACCGAGCACCGAACGTACGGCACCTCCGCGTTCAGCACACGTTCAGCTCGGTGACGTCCTCAACTTCTTGATCCAGCAAGACGGTGAGGTAGTGGATGAGTTCCGGCAGCATGACGGCGTGGTGACGATGATGGTGATGCTATCTCCGCAGGGCTTCGCCCAAGCACTGCGAAAATATGACTGAGGGACGGAACTGTGGAGGGGGGCGCCGCACACGGCTAAGACAATGTTGTGTCTACTTTGGGGCGCCCCCTCTCCTCTATTTATATATGTGTAGGGGCTTGGAGTAGAAGGAATAGTGCCACGTGAACAGTAACCGTGAATAGTACACACGTGGACTTGTACTCCAAAGTCCAATCCTATTCCTACTAGGACTCTCTCTTTTTTCCTTCCCTAGCTGCGTGGGCTTTTGAGGACTTGGTGCGCCTGGCCCAATAAGGCCAGGGCGCCTCCCCTTAGCCCATGCCAGCCCTTGAGACGTGGTGGACCCACTTGTGGACTTCCGGACTCCTCCGGAATCCTCCGGAACCTTCTGGAAGCTTCCCGGTACAATACCGAAAAAACTGCACATTTTTCCGGAACCCAAAATATTACTTCCCATATATAAATCTTTACCTCTCGACCATTCCGAGACTCCTCGTGACGTCCGGGATCTCATCCGGGACTCCGAACAATATTCGGTTACCAATTCACATAACTCATATAACACTATATCGTCAACGAACGTTAAGCGTGCGGACCCTACGGGTTCGGGAATGATGTAGACATGACTGAGACGCCTCTCCGGTCAATAACCAATAGCGGAACCTGGATGCTCATATTGGTTCCTACATATTCCACGAAGATCTTATCGGTCGAACCGCAATGACAACATACGTAATTCCCTTTGTCCGTTGGTATGTTACTTGCCCGAGATTCGATCGTCGGTATCTCCATACCTAGTTCAATTTCGTTACCGGCAAGTCTCTTTACTCGTTCCTTAATACATCATCCCGTAACTAACTCCGTAGTCACTTTGCTTGCAAGCTTCTTATGATGTGCATTACCGAGAGGGCACAGAGATACCTCTCCGAAACACGGAGTGACAAATCCCAGTCTCGATCCATGCCAACTCAACGGACACCTTCGGAGATACCTGTAGAGCATCTTTATGATCACCCAGTTACGTTGTGACGTTTGATAGCACACAAGGTATTCCTCCGGTATCCGGGAGTTGCATGATCTCATGGTCTGAGGAACATGTATTTGACATTCAAGAAAGCAGTAGCAATAAACAGAACGATCATATGCTAAGCTAACGGATGGGTCTTGTCCATCACATCATTCTCCTAATGATGTGATCCCGTTATCAAATGACAACTCATGTCTATGGTTAGGAAACCTTAACCATCTTTGATCAACGAGCTAGTCTAGTAGAGGCTCACTAGGGACACGGTATTTGTTTATGTATTCACACAAGTATTTAAGTTTCCGGTCAATACAATTCTAGCATGAATAATAAACCTTTATCATGAACAAGGAAATATAAAATAATAACAACTTTATTATTGCCTCTAGGGCATATTTCCATCAGTCTCCCACTTGCACTAGAGTCAATAATCTAGATTACATAGTAATGAATCTAACACCCATGGAGTCTTGGTGCTGATCATGTTTTGCTCGTGGAAGAGGCTTAGTCAACGGGTCTGCTACATTCAGATCCGTGTGTACTTTGCAAATTTCTATGTCTCCATCCTTGACATATTCACGAATGGAGTTGAAGCGTCTCTTGATGTGTTTGGTCTTCTTGTGAAACCTGGGCTCCTTGGCTATGGCAATTGCTCCAGTATTGTCACAAAAGATTGTCATTGGACCCGATGCACTAGGTATTACACCTAGATCGGATATGAACTCCTTCATCCAGACTCCTTCATGTGCTGCTTCCGAAGCAGCTATGTATTCCGCTTCACACGTAGATCCCGCCACGACGCTCTGCTTGGAACTGCACCAACTGACAGCTCCACCATTTAATATAAATACGTATTCGGTTTGTGACTTAGAGTCATCCGGATCAGTGTCGAAGCTTGCATCGACGTAACCCTTTACGACAAGCTCTTCGTCACCTCCATAAACGAGAAACATGTCCTTGGTCCTTTTCAGGTACTTCAGGATATTCTTGACCGCTGTCCAGTGATCCACTCCTGGATTACTCTGGTACCTCCCTGCCAAACTTATGGCAAGGCACACATCAGGTCTGGTACACAGCATGGCATACATAATAGAACCTATGGCTGAGGCATAGGGAATGACTTTCATTTTCTCTATATCTTCTGCCGTGGTCGGGCATTGAGTCTGACTCAACTTCACACCTTGCAAGACAGGCAAGAACCCTTTCTTTGACTGATCCATTTTGAACTTCTTCAAAACTTTGTCAAGGTATGTGCTTTGTGAAAGTCCTATCAAGCGTCTTGATCTATCCCTATAGATCTTGATGCCCAATATATAAGCAGCTTCACCGAGGTCTTTCATTGAAAAATTCTTATTCAAGTATCCCTTTATGCCATCCAGAAATTCTATATCATTTCCAATCAACAATATGTCATCCACATATAATATTAGAAATGCTACAGAGCTCCCACTCACTTTCTTGTAAATACAGGCTTCATCGTAAGTCTGTACAAAACCATATGCTTTGATCACCTCATCAAAGCGTATATTCCAACTCCGAGATGCTTGCACCAGTCCATAGATGGATCGCTGGATCTTGCACACTTTGTTAGCACCCTTAGGATCGACAAAACCTTCTGGTTGCATCATATACAACTCTTCTTTGAGAAAACCATTAAGGAATGCAGTTTTGACATCCATTTGCCAGATTTCATAATCATAAAATGCGGCAATTGCTAACATGATTCGGACAGACTTAAGCATCGCTACGGGTGAAAAAGTCTCATCGTAGTCAACCCCTTGAACTTGCCGAAAACCTTTCGCGACAAGTCGAGCTTTGTAGACAGTGATATTACCATCAGCATCTGTCTTCCTCTTAAAAATCCATTTATTCTCAATGGCTTGCCGATCATCGGGCAAGTCCACCAAAGTCCACACTTTGTTCTCATACATGGATCCTATCTCAGATTTCATGGCCTCAAGCCATTTGTCGGAATCCGGGCTTATCATAGCTTCTTCATAGTTCGTAGGTTCGCTATTGTCTAACAACATAACTTCCAGAACAGGATTACCGTACCACTCTGGTGCGGAACGTACTCTGGTCGACCTACGAAGTTCAGTAGTAACTTGATCTGAAGTTTCATGATCTTTATCATTATCTTCCTCTCTTATTGGTGTAGCATCAAGGGAACGGTTTTCTCTGATGAGCTACTTTCCAATTTGAGAGAAGGTACAATTACCTCATCAAGTTCTACTTTCCTCCCACTCACTTCTTTCGAGAGAAACTCCTTCTCTAGAAAGGACCCATTCTTGGCAACAAAGACCTTGCCTTCGGATCTGTGGTAGAAGGTGTACCCAATTGTTTCTTTAGGGTATCCTATGAAGACGCACTTCTCCGCTTTGGGTTCGAGCTTATCAGGTTGAAGCTTTTTCACATAAGCATCGCATCCCCAAACTTTAAGAAACGACAGCTTAGGTTTCTTGCCAAACCATATTTCATATGGTGTCGTCTCAACGGATTTAGACGGTGCACTATTTAACGTGAATGCAGCTGTCTCTAATGCATAACCCCAAAACGATAGTGGCAAATCGGTAAGAGACATCATAGAATGCACCATATCCAATAAAGTACGATTACGACGTTCGGACACACCATTACGCTGTGGTGTTCCAGGTGGCGTGAGTTGTGAAACAATTCCACATTTTCTTAAATGAAGGCCAAACTCATAACTCAAATATTCGCCTCCGCGATCAGATCGTAGAAACTTTATTTTCTTGTTACGATGATTCTCTACTTCACTCTGAAATTCTTTGAACTTTTCAAATGATTCAGACTTGTGTTTCATCAAGTAGATATACCCATATCTACTCAAATCATCTGTGAAGGTTAGAAAATAACGATACCCGCCGCTTGCTTCAACATTCATCGGACCGCATACATCGGTATGTATTATTTCCAACAAATCAGTAGCTCGCTCCATTGTTCCGGAGAACGGAGTTTTAGTCATCTTACCCATGAGGCATGGTTCGCAAGTATCAAATGATTCATAATCAAGAGATTCCAAAAGTCCATCCGCATGGAGTTTCTTCATGCGCTTTACACCAATATGACCTAAACGGCAGTGCCACAAGTATGTTGCACTATCATTATCAACTTTGCATCTTTTGGCATCAATATTATGAATATGTGTATCACTACGATCGAGATTCAACAAGAATAGACCATTCACAAAAGGTGTGTGACCATAAAAGATGTTACTCATATAAATAGAACAACCATTATTCTCTGACTTAAATGAATAACCGTCTCGCAATAAACAAGATCCAGATATAATGTTCATGCTCAACGCTGGCACCAAATAACAATTATTGAGGTCTAAAACTAATCCCGAAGGTAGATGTAGAGGTAGCGTGCCGACGGCGATCACATCAACCTTGGAACCATTCCCGACGTGCATCGTCACCTCGTCCTTAGCCAATCTTCGCTTATTCCATAGCTCCTGTTTCGAGTTACAAATATGAGCAACCGAACCAGTATCAAATACCCAGGCGCTACTGCGAGCATTAGTGAGGAACACATCAATAACATGTATATCAAATATACCTTTGCTCACTTTGCCATCCTTCTTATCCGCCAAATACTTGGGACAGTTCCGCTTCCAGTGACCAGTCCCTTTGTAGTAGAAGCACTCTGTTTCAGGCCTGGGTCCAGCTTTGGGTTTCTTCGTGGGAGCGGCAACTTTCTTGCCGTTCTTCTTGAAGTTACCCTTTTTTCCCTTTCCCTTTTTCTTGAAATTAGTGGTTTTGTTAACCATCAACACTTGATGCTCCTTCTTGATTTCTACCTCCGCTGATTTCAGCATCGCGAAGAGCTCGGGAATTGTCTTCTCCATCCCTTGCATATTATAGTTCATCACGAAGCCTTTATAGCTTGGTGGCAGTGACTGAAGAACTCTGTCAATAACACTCTCAACCGGAAGATCAATTCCCAGCTGAGTCAAGTGGTTGTGGTACCCAGACATTCTGAGTATGTGTTCACTGACAGAACTGTTCTCCTCCATCTTACAGCTAAAGAACTTGTTGGAGACTTCATATCTCTCAACCCGGGCATTAGCTTGAAATATCAATTTCAGCTCTTGGAACATCTCATATGCTCTGTGGCGTTCAAAATGCTTTTGCAGTCCCGGTTCTAAGCCGTAGAGCATGGCACACTAAACTATCGAGTAGTCATCATATCGAGCCTGCCAGGCGTTCACAACGTCTGCAGCAGCTCCTGCAGCAGGTCCATCACCTAGCGGTGCATCAAGGACATAATTCTTCTGTGCAGCAATGAGGATGATCCTCAAGTTGCGGACCCAGTCCGTGTAGTTGCTACCATCATCTTTCAACTTAGCTTTCTCTAGGAACGCATTAAAATTCAACGGAACAGTAGCACGGGACATTTATCTACAACATAGATATGCAAAGAAACTATCAAGACTAAGTTCATGATAAATTAAGTTCAATTAATCAAATTACTAATGAACTCCCACTTAAATTAACATCCCTCGAGTTAACTAAGTGTTACATGATCCAAATCAACTAGCCCATGTCCGATCATCACGTGAGATGGGATAGTCATCAATGGTGAACATCTCCATGTTGATCATATCTACTATATGACTCATGTTCGACCTTTCGGTCTCCAGTGTTCCGAGATCATGTCTGTACATGCTAGGATCGTCAAGTTTAACCCAAGTATTCTGCTTGTGTAAAACTGGCTTACACCCATTGTATGTGAACGTAGAATCTATCACACCCGATCATCACGAGGTGCTTCGAAACGACGAACTTTAGCAACGGTGCATACTCGGGGAGAACACTTTTATCTTGAAATTTAGTGAAGGGATCATCTTATAATGCTACCGTCGTTCTAAGCAAAATAAGATGCATAAAGGATAAACATCACATGCAATCAAAATATGTGACATGATATGGCCATCATCTTGTGCTTTTGATCTTCATCTCCAAAGCATCGTCATGATCTCCATAGTCACCGGCTCGACACCTTGATCTCCATCGTTGCGTCGTGGTCGTCTCGCCAACTATTGCTTCTACAACTATTGCTAACGCATAGCGATAAAGTAAAGCAATTACATGGCGCTTGCATTTCATACAATAAAGAGACAACCATAAGGCTCCTGCCGGTTGCCGATAAATTACAAAACATGATCATCTCATACAATAACGTATATCACATCATGTCTTGACCATATCACATCACAGCATACCCTGCAAAAACAAGTTAGACGTCCTCTACTTTGTTGTTGCAAGTTTTACGTGGCTGCTACGGGCTTCTAGCAAGAACCGTTCTTACCTACGGCACAAAACCACAACGGTGATTTATCAAGTTTGCTGTTTTAACCTTCAACAAGGACCGGCCGCAGTCAAATTTGATTCAACTAAAGTAGGAGAAACAGACACCCGCCAGCCACCTTTATGCAAAACAAGTTGCATGTCTGTCGGTGGAACCGGTCTCATGTACGTGGACATGTAAGGTTGGTCCGGGCCGCTTCATCTTACAATACCGCCGAATCAAAATAAGACGTTGGTGGTAAGCAGTATGACGATCACCGCCCACAACTCTTTGTGTTCTACTCGTGCATATCATCTACGCATAGACCTGGCTCATGATGCCACTGTTGGGGAACGTTGCATGGAAAACAAAAAATTTCTACGCACACGCAAGATCTATCCATGGAGATGCATAGCTATGAGAGGGGGAGTGTGTCTACGTACCTTCGTAGACCGTAAGCGGAAGCGTTAGAACAACGCGGTTGATGTCATCGAACAACTTCACGATCCAACCGACCGAGCACCGAACGTACGGCACCTTCGCGTTCAGCACACGTTCAGCTCGGTGACGTCCTCAACTTCTTGATCCAGCAAGACGGCGAGGTAGTGGATGAGTTCCGGCAGCACGACGGCGTGGTGACGGTGATGGTGATGCTATCTCCGCAGGGCTTCGCCCAAGCACTGCGAAAATATGACTGAGGGACGGAACTGTGGAGGGGGGCGCCGCACACGGCTAAGACAATGTTGTGTCTACTTTGGGGCGCCCCCTCTCCTCTATTTATATATGTGTAGGGGCTTGGAGTAGAAGGAATAGTGCCACGTGAACAGTAACCGTGAATAGTACACACGTGGACTTGGACTCCAAAGTCCAATCCTATTCCTACTAGGACTCTCCCTTTTTTCCTTCCCTAGCTGCGTGGGCTTTTGAGGACTTGGTGCGCCTGGCCCAATAAGGCCAGGGCGCCTCCCCTTAGCCCATGCCAGCCCTTGAGACGTGGTGGACCCACTTGTGGACTTCCGGACTCCTCCGGAATCCTCCGGAACCTTCTGGAAGCTTCCCGGTACAATACCGAAAAAACTGCACATTTTTCCGGAACCCAAAATATTACTTCCCATATATAAATCTTTACCTCTCGACCATTCCGAGACTCCTCGTGACGTCCGGGATCTCATCCGGGACTCCGAACAATATTCGGTTACCAATTCACATAACTCATATAACACTATATCGTCAACGAACGTTAAGTGTGCGGACCCTACGGGTTCGGGAATGATGTAGACATGACTGAGACGCCTCTCCGGTCAATAACCAATAGCGGAACCTGGATGCTCATATTGGTTCCTACATATTCTACGAAGATCTTATCGGTCGAACCGCAATGACAACATACGTAATTCCCTTTGTCCGTTGGTATGTTACTTGCCGGAGATTCGATCGTCGGTATCTCCATACCTAGTTCAATCTCGTTACCGGCAAGTCTCTTTACTCGTTCCGCAATACATCATCCCGTAACTAACTCCTTAGTCACTTTGCTTGCAAGCTTCTTATGATGTGCATTACCGAGAGGGCCCAGAGATACCTCTCCGAAACACGGAGTGACAAATCCCAGTCTCGATCCATGCCAACTCAACGGACACCTTTGGAGATACCTGTAGAGCATCTTTATGATCACCCAGTTACGTTGTGACGTTTGATAGCACACAAGGTATTCCTCTGGTATCCGGGAGTTGCATGATCTCATGGTCTGAGGAACATGTATTTGACATTAAAGAAAGCAGTAGCAATAAACAGAACGATCATATGCTAAGCTAACGGATGGGTCTTGTCCATCACATCATTCTCCTAATGATGTGATCCCGTTATCAAATGACAACTCATGTCTATGGTTAGGAAACCTTAACCATCTTTGATCAACGAGCTAGTCTAGTAGAGGCTCACTAGGGACACGGTATTTGTTTATGTATTCACACAAGTATTTAAGTTTCCGGTCAATACAATTCTAGCATGAATAATAAACCTTTATCATGAACAAGGAAATATAAAATAATAACAACTTTATTATTGCCTCTAGGGCATATTTCCATCAAACAGTACCACGATCTGTTTACAGCCGTTGGATGAAGATCGAACGGTCTAGAATAGAAGTGACTGATGAAACTTTTTTTCCAGGTGATGCATAGTCGGTCCCAACAAGGATACGTCACTTGAGAATTGAGAGTACACGGGCCAGAAAGTCAGGTGGATCAGCATTCCAAACAGTTGTCTGATAATCCATCAGTTGACCGGCAAGAGTATGGGCAGCTACATTAGTCTCTCAGAGACAATGATTAAAAAATATATGATCAAAATTACGGCTTAAAAAGCTACATTCCCCTTTTTCAGATACGAGGAGACGTATATTCTAAAAAGGAAAAATACACTCCATAAACCACAATAATGCTATGATAGTGCTGTTTTCTGCGTTTTTTAGATAATTTTGAGGGCCTTTTTGGCTAAGTGATTTCATAAGAAATTCATAGGATTTCATTCCTTACGAATTTTCATATAGGACTCCTTTTGGTTTGTTGGATTTGAAACTATAGGAATTTATTTTATGCCGACCTACTTTGTATGAAGTTCTAAAAGACAATTTTAAATTATATTTTTCACAAATATGTCATGCACCAAATCCGATAGAAACTCCGTGCATTTTCTCTATGGTGCAATCAATAACTTTTATTATAGATCTCCACGTTTCGAATCATGTGGGATTCAATATGGCATGATACATTGACCTAAAGGATTTTCTATCCCTATGCATTTAGACTTATGAGAGCCAAAAAAACGTGCACTCATGTTGGTTAAACACTTTACATTTGGTTGTCTGTACGGAAGGAATTGACAAATGAACAATATCAAGAGTTGACGTGGTATACGGTAAAAAAATTAGCATTTTCCTTTTTCATAATATAACACTAATTTTATTTTAAACCCCATACCCTGGAAATTCATGATTAAGTGTTATTTTGAATCCTAAAAAGGATACTTTGAAGATCATATCAATATCCTACCTTAAACGATTCGGTAGAGTGGTAGGTAGCAAATGAATTGTTGTCATAATGTCATTTCATACTCCCCACCCCTCGTTCGAAGATCTTGTTCATGTTGTAGTACACCTGGCACCCAAGGAATGATACCGTCTTCGAAGGCAAGTCCCAAATCAAAAGCTTTGTATTTTTTCTACACAACTATGTCGAGGTGTGGAGTTCAAGCATACTTGACTAGCAAGAGTTCATAAATACATGTGTGTGGGCAATCCTTTTTTTAAGGTATTTGTTTAGAGAAATTATGGCTACCTTTATGACTTCTTCTTGATTACTAGCTCTTGAAGGTATGAAGAGAGTGCAACAAGGTAGGTCACGAGCTTCTTTAGTTTTTTCAGGAAAAGGGTAACCCCGACGAGCTTATTTAGCTAAGAGGAACCTTCACTTGACCGTTTGGTGGTTGGCTCAGGCTACATTGACGTACAACTTTTAACTTCTTTCAGATGATTGTAAGCACATTATGACCGATTAACAAAGCTCTCTCATTACTCACAACAAATAATCTTACAATGAGGAAATGAAGGATTCAATCGTTGGCGAGCCAAAAGACAATAAATTACTCCACACCCTTTGTCTAAAAAGGTAGCCTAAAATTATGTCACAATCATATGTAAACAAACACAACGCAAAACATACCTATTGTAGTGGAGTTTCATTGTATACTTATGCTTCACACCATACTATGACATCCCCTCCTGGCGAAGATGACCTCATTGACCATTTGTGTCACAGTATCACCGCAAAAAAAGGGTGTCGTCATAATCCATCTCATGGTTTGCATAGCCCTAAAATATTCATAGGGGCAATGCTGGCACAAAGTTGCGTATGGTTATTTGATTCAATTGAACCCAAAAAATTTAGAAACTGAGCACAAGTCACTATTGATTAATGGATTCGCAGATAGTTTAGTGGAGTTCTGATGAGAATCGATGCATGGAAAACAAAAAAAGAAACCTATGAATTCACCCAAGATCCAATCTACTATATGCTAGCAACGAGTGGGAAAGTCTACATACTCTTGTAGACCGAAAGCAAAAACGTTCTAACGGACGTGGTTGGCGTAGTCGTACTTTCTTCGTGATCCAATCCGATCCAGCACCGCATGAACGTCACCTCCGAGATATGCACACGTATGGCTCGGTGACGTCTCCTTCTTCTTGATCTAGCAAGGGAGAGGGAGAGGTAGATGGGATCTAGGCCAGCACGTTGGTGTGGTGGTGGAGTTTATGGTGGAGCTCCGGCAGGGCTTCGCCAAGCGTCTACGGAGGAGCAGGGAGGAGTAGCAGGGAGGGAAGGCGCCAAGGGATGGATTCGCCGCTGCCCCTGTGCCTCCCCTCTTTATATAGGCATGGGGAGGGGGCTTGGCCCCTCCTCCAAGCCCCTAGGGCCGGCGTCCAAGGGGGGAGGAAATCCCCTCCTTTCCTTCCCCACCGATCGTGATCCCCCCTTTTTAGGGATCTTGATCTTATCCCTTCGGGATACGATCCTATTCCTTTTAGGGGGGATCTTGGTGCGCCTGAACCATAGGTATGGGGCCTTGCCCCACTACCCACGTCCATGTGGGTCCCTCCATGTAGGTGGGCCCCACTTCGAAACCTTCTAGAACCTTCCCAGTACAATACCGAAAAATCCCAAACATTTTCCAGAACCCTGAAAACCACTTTCCTTCTATGAAACTTTATTTTCGGACCATTTCGAAGCTCCTCGTGATATCCCAGATCCCATCCGAGACTCTGAACTATATTCGGTCTCACCATTATGAATATCCCATTACTACCCTAGCGTTACCGAACGTTAAGTGTGTGATCCTACGGGTTCGAGAACATGCAGACATGATCGAGACACCTCTCCGATCAATAATCAATAGCGGGACCTGGATGCCCATAATGACTCCCACATATTCAACGAAGATCTTTATCGGTTTGAACCACAATGTCGAGGATTCAGACAATCCCGTATACAATTCCCTTTGTCTTGCGATATTTTACTTGCCTGAGTTTCGATCATCGGTATCACCATACCTAGTTCAATCTAGTTACCGACAAGTTCTCTTTACTCGTTTCGTAATACAACATCCCCGTGACTAAACACATTAGTCACATGCTTGCAAGCTACTTAGGATGTTGTATCACTGAGAGAGCCCAGAGATATCTCTCTGTCACATGGAGTGACAAATTCTAGTCTTGATCCATGCAACCCAACTAGTACCTTCCGAGATACCTAAAGAGCACCTTTATGATCATCCAGTTACGAAGTGGCGGTTTATACCCACAAATCATTTTTCCGGCATTAGGGAGTGGCATGATCTCATGGTCTAATAAGGAATATATACTTGACATTAAGAAAGTTGTAGCAATTAGGAGAAAAAAAACTTATCAAGAACAAGGAAATATGATAATAACAACTTTATTATTGCCTCTAGGGCAAATTTCCAATAGTCTCCCACTTGCACTAGAGTCAATAATCTAGTTTACATTGTAATGAATCTAACACCCATGGAGTTCTGGTGTTGATCATGTTTTGCTCGTGGAAGAGGTTTAGTCAATGGGTCTGCAACATTCAGATCTGTATGAACTTTGCAAATCTCTATGTCTCCTTCCTTGACGCAATCACGGATGGAGTTGAAGCGGTGTTTGATATGCTTAGTTTTCTTGTGAAACCCTGGCTCCTTGGCAATGGCAATGGCACCAGTGTTGTCACAATAGATAGTCATGGGATCCGATGCACTAGGAACCACACCTAGTTCAGATATGAACTCCTTCATGTAGACTGCTTCCTGCGCCGCTTCTGAAGTAGCTATATATTCCACTTCAGTTGTTGATGCTGCTACAACGCTCTGCTTGGAGCTACTCCAACTGACTGCTCCACCATTCAAAATAAATACGTATCCGGACCGAGACTTTGAGTCATCCGGATCAGTGTCAAAGCTAGCATCGACGTAGCCCTTTACGACGAGCTCTTCATCACCTCCATAAACGAGAAATATTTCCTTAGTCCTCTTTAGGTACTTAAAGATATTTTTGACCGTTGTCTAGTGTTCCACTCCTGGATCACTCTGGTACCTACCAGTCATACTAATGGCAAGGCACACATTAGGTCTAGTACACAGCATGGCATACATGATAGAGACTATGGCTAAGGCATAGGGGACGGCTCTCATCTTTTCTCTTTCTTCTGCCGTAGCTAGGCATTGAGTCTTACTAAACTTCATACTTTGCAACATGGGCAAGAACCCCTTCTTTGACTGATCCATTTTGAACTTCTTTAAAACTTTGTTAAGATATGTACTTTGTGAAAGTCCTATTAAGCGTCTTAATCTATCTCTATAGATCTTGATGCCCAATATGTAAGCTGCTTCACTGAGGTCTTTCATTGAAAAACTCTTGTTCAAATATCCCTTTATGCTTTCCAGAAGTTCTACATCATTTCCGATCAATAATATGTCATCCACATACAATATTAAAAATGCTATAGCGCTCCCACTCACTTTCTTGTAAATACAAGCTTCTCCATAAGCTTGGATAAATCCAAAAGTTTTGATCACCTCATCAAAGCGAAGATTCCAACTCCGGAATGCTTGCACCAATCTATAAATGGATCGTTGGAGCTTGCATACCTTATTAGCATCCTTAGGATCGACAAAACCTTTGGGTTGCATCATATACAACTCTTCCTTAATGTACCCATTAAGGAACACAATTTTGACGTCCATCTGCCAGATTTCATAATAAAAAAATGCAGCAATTGCTAACATAATCTTAACAGACTTTAGCATCGCTACGGGTGAGAAAGTCTTATCATAGTCAACCCCTTGAACTTGTCGAAAACCTTTTGCGACAAGTCAAGCTTTATAGACGGTGACATTACCATCAGCGTCTGTTTTCTTCTTAAAGATCCATTTGTTCTCAATGGCATTTTGGTCATCGGGTAAGTCCACCAAAGTCCATACTTGGTTTTTGTACATGGATCCTATCTCGGATTTCATGGCATGTACCAATTTTTTGGAATCTGGGCTCATCATCGCTTCCACATAGTTCGTAGGTTCATCGTTATCTAAAAACATGACGTCTAAGGCAGGATTACCGTACCATTCAGGGGCAGTACGTGTCCTGGTCGACCTACGAAGTTCAGTAGTAGCCTGATTTGAAGTTTCATGATCATCATCATTAGCTTCCTCTCTAGCTGGTGTAGGCACCATAGGAACATATTTTTGTGTTGCGCTACTCTCCAATTCGAGGGAATGTTTGATAACCTCATCAAGCTCTACCTTCCTCCCACTCACTTCTTTCGAGAGAAACTCCCTCTCTAAAAAGGATCCATTCCTGGCAATAAAGATCTTGCCCTCAGATCTGTGATAGAAGGTATACCCAATTGTCTCTTTAGGGTATCCTATGAAGACACATTTTCCGCTTTGGGTTCAAGCTTATCAAGTTATAGCCTCTTGACATAAGTGTCGCATTCCCAAACTTTAAGAAATGATAGCTTAGGTTTCTTGCCAAATCATAATTCATATGGTGTCATTTCAACGGATTTAGATGGTGCCCTGTTGAAAGCACATTTGCTCCCTTGGTGGTTTTGGTAATTCATGTCAACATACATGTTGTTGGACTAACACTTTTATCTAGTACATTTCAGGAAAAGTTCAACATTGGCATGGCAAGGATATGTGGATGTGGATCCCTCAAAATGCAAATGAAGCGCATTGGAAAAAGCTCCAAGACTCTACATTTTTGGTTAAGTGATCCAAGATCACATTGAGTCCATAGGAAAGTCAATAATATTAAAAGGGGATGAGGTTTTGATCATGACTTAATTGCTCAAGTGCTTGAAGATATTGCTCCAAAACCCTCAGCCACTTTACCACATTCAAATCTGTCCAAACCCTAAATGTCAAACTCGGTCCCACCGAAACCTACTCATCCGGACCCACCGAGTTTAACCTAGACAGAGCCATAGTCAAACCCTAGAAACTCGGTTCCACCGAGATGACATTCGGTCCCACCGAAGTGCAGTGACCAAGTTTCTGTACCCAGTCGATTTCACTTCGGAATTACCGAGTTGAAACGATCGGAACTACCAAAACGAGGTTTTGCTTAGGTCATCGCAAATCGGTCCGTTCAAGTTGTATTGATAGGTCTCACCGAAAAGCCTAACGTTCGAATCTTTTACACAGGTCGGTCTCACCGAGATTTTGCTTCGGTGTCACTGAGTTATGCTAAAAGTTTGTAACGGTTGGATTTTTGGTGCTGCCTATTTATACCCCACCACCACCACTTACTCTCTAAGAGAGCCATCAGAATGAAGCTACACTTCCACCATTCATTTTCTGAGAGAGAAACCTACACTTGTGTTGAGATCAAGGCATTCCAATCCAACCATTTGAACCTTGATTTCTAGCCTCCCCAAGTTGCTTTCCACTCCAATCCTTCTCCTACCCGAGACAAATCTGTGAGAGAGTGATTGAGTATTGAGGAGACTATCTTTTGAAGCACAAGAGCAAAGAGTTCATCATCAACAACAACATCTATTACCTTTTGGAGAGTGGTGTCTCCTAGATTGGTTAGGTGTCACTTGGGAGCCTCCAAGATCATGTGGAGTTGAACCAAGGAGTTTGTAAGGGCAAGGAGATCGCCTACTTCATGAAGATCTACCTGAGTGAGGCTAGTCCTTCGTGGGCGTAAGCCATGGTGGAATAGACAAGGTTGCTTCGTCATGGACCCTTCTTGGGTGGACCCCTCCGTGGACTCGCACAGCCGTTACCCTCCATGGGTTGAAGTCTCCATCAACGTGGATGTACGATAGCACCACCTATCGGAACCATGGGAAAAATCTTCGTGTCTTCACTGCATTTGATCTTCCTGTCTCTACCCTCTTTACTTTTCGCACACTTGCATGTTGTACTATTTCCGCTGCCCTATCTCTAGATATGCATGTGTAGAAAGTATTGGTTGCAACTTAACTAGTGCCAAAATCTGCCTAATTGTCAAGAAAATTAAAAACTGCACCTTGCCTTTTTAAGTGTCTATTCACCCTCCCTAGACCTATCTTCTCGATCTTTCACATGTTTAAAGTGAATGCGGTTGTCTCTAACGCATAACCCCAAAACGATAGTGGCAAATCGGTAAGAGACATCATAGAACGCACCATATCTAATAGAGTACGACTACAATATTCAGACACACCATTACGTTGTGGTGTTCCAAGTGGCGTGAGTTGTGAAACAATTCCACATTGCCTTAAATGCATACCAAACTCATAACTCAGATATTCACCTCCACGCACTACAAAAAAAATTATTCCGTGATGATACGTCTTTGTCACAGTAGGTCACGTTTTCTGTCATGCATGTACATCCGTGACGATTTTATGACAGAATCAAGATAGTCATACATGTGCTGTCGTAGAAGTGTTCCATGACAATACTGAAATTATCATCACGGAAGTGTCCACTTCCATGATGATAAATGTCGTGTCATGGAAGTGTTTTCGTCAAGGGTAACCGACACGTGGCATCCACCATAACGGGTCGCCGTTAAGCTATCGGGTGCGGGATTGGATCCGATAACCCGTTATCATCCCGGACCAATGGCGATTTTCCACGTGTAAAATTCTCATTCGCCAACGGAACCACGTGTCCGCTCGGCGTTGGGACAGATGTCATCCATTCATTGGACAAGAGGCGCCTATGATACGTCGACACGTGGCATGGCCCAATAGTGGCCCATTTAGGTTAAAAAGGCCGGCCCGTTTGACTTGGTCAAAAGTTAGCGGGCCGACCCATGGAAAGCCTGTTAACGGCCTGTTCGCATACAACCCATTTACGGCCTGTTCGCATACAACCCATTTACGGCCCGGGTACTCACGGCCTGTTATGGCCTTTCAATATTCGACCCAGCAGCGTCATGTGGGCCATCCCATATGATTCCAGCCCGTTGTCACTTTCGGCCCATCTATGGCCCGTGACGTCTTTCGGCCCATATGAGGCCTTTTGCATCTATGGGCCCATTGACTGCCCATGGTGAATCTGCCCCATCATGAATAGTAAACTGCTTTGAGCCCATTAACAGCCCATGATTCAGTTGGGCCGTTTCCAACCCGTGTTTTCTTTCGGCCTTCTAAGGGCCCATACATTCTTGAGCTCATTTCTGGCCCTCGATTACTTATGGTCCGTTACTGGCCTGTTATGCTAATGGGCCAAATTCAGCCCATGGTAACATCGGTCCGTTTGTGGCCCGTTAATCCGTTGGGCCGTTTTCATCCTATCCTGTAATCCGGCCCATTAATAACCCGTCATGCCTGTTGATAGAATTAAGCATGTGCTGTCTTTCGGCATGTTAACGGTCCGTTATGGTCTAGGCCCATAAACGGACGGTTCTGATTTTGGCCCGTTTATGGTTCATATTGCGGTCCAGTTTTGGCCCACGAACAGTACGACCCATGGATCCTACGGCGCGTAGGAGGCCCATGGTTCCTACAGCCCGTAGGAGGCCCATGGTTACCACGGCCCGTATGTGGCCCATGGTTACCACGGCCCGTATGTGGCCCATGGTTATTGCGGCCACTAGCAAACCGAGGAAAAAGAACTGTAGTGACTACAAGCAATAAACAAGACTATAAGTAAATAAATAAGCAAGCAACTAACGCTAGGCTATTACGGCGATTACACACATTACATCCACTGGGCATCAAAGTTTGCCACCAGTGCAAATATAGGGAACAATAAAGCAGCATATTACAAACACTGGGCATCTAAGTTGGCCACCAGTGCAAATAAATGCGGCAGCAAAACAAGTCCAGAAATGAAACCACTTTAGAAGAGCTCAAGAAACGATATCCTGGGCACCCACCATGCTAGCAAGAAGCTTAGCAAGCTTATTAGCTTTCTCTTGTTTGGTGCTAAAATCCTCCAACTCTTGCTGTTACACCAGAAAGTGTGCATCTGAATTCTGCAGGGACTTCCTCAGTCCTTCAGCTTCTTGTCGTAGCACAGCTGATCATTGTCTTTCAACTTGTAGTTGAGACTCAAGAAGCCGAACTGATTCAGGCAGCGAGTTCGAAGAGCTTGTGCCAGCAGTAGTGGCCAGTAACTCGAACACTACATCAAGGCAGGACTTTGGGGTTGTCTCACTATCTTCAAGGTAGTTTTTATCAGCTTTCTTGGAGACCAACAAGGTTGTCTCACTATCTTGAACCTTATCTCCTTTACCATTGCATAATGGGGTACTCTTCTCCAATATTCTACCGGCATTCTAAAAGAGGAACAAGCAGACACATCACAGGTTTAGCATGTAGTATATGAAACTCATTTCGGTAAACCAATTCAGTAGTAATGTTGACAGGATAACAACATGAAACAAACATTATGTACTATGGTCATTGTATTGTCAATATCATCCGAGTTTATGTTGCCAAATCAAGATAGAAACGAAGTTCAAATCATATATGTTTAAGACAAAGTAGCATAGACTAAATATAAGTGTCGGAAACTGTAGGAATGAAGTATGTCTACCAGAGGGGGGGGTGAATGGGAGTTTTAAATTTTCTTTGGAAATATCAAAACTCTCGGAACCCAGCAGCGGAGCGAATGAAAACAGTATACAGTGAGCGAATTCAAACTACCGAATGGAAACTAAGAGCATGCATCGAGATAAATCACATGATTGAAATATGTCATATGGCATAGTTCGAATGAAAAAGAGAGTAGCAGAGGTAACCAGTGATGCTCGATGGCGACAAGGTATTTGGTAGACCAGTTCGCCCTTCTGCAAAAGGACTACGTCTGGTTGGAGGGGTTGTGATTTAACACAGAAGATAAACTCTCTTCGCCCTATTCTCCTTGACAATTGGTTCGTCAACCAATGCCGATTACTCATGGTAGATGCTTGAGGCGATCTCCGAACCTTTACAGACTTCTTCTTCGAGAACCACAATTACTCTTGGTCTCTGAAGAAATTGACACCTAACCGCCTAGAGAGTTCGCAGCTCTCAAGAGTAATAGGCGGAGCGTACTGGACTTAGATTTGAGTGATGCTGAACCACTATCTAATTTTTCGGCTCTGGGGTTTTCTCTCGGTGGATTTTAAACTCAAATCTCTCATAGAGGGGGTTGCTCAACAATCTTCTCAGAATCAAACGGAGCAGCCACCGGACAACGCCGGTGCAGGGTGGCTATTTATAGCCGCAGCCTTCCCTGATGGGAAATGACCATTTTGGACACGCGGTCCAGCCAATGGCCAACCGACACGTTCACAACGGTCGGATTTTAAGAGCAACGGTAACATTACTTGAGGAGCAAGTAATGCTAACTCCTCGGTCAAAGACAAATCTCTCGCAGTGAAGAAGATCACAGTCTCTTGCTGGCAAGTATTTGCTCGGAACACAAAGAGATTTCTCTCGCAACTTTCATAGGATTTGGGTTTAGCATCAGAGAATCAAAGCTTCGAACGCTACACCCCTCTTAATAGTACGGTGGTCCTATGACTCAATAAAGAGAAAAGAAACAACGAAATGAATGCTACGTCTTCACTTCGTCTTCAATCTTCTCGGCCGCAGTCATTTACTTCGGACGAGCACAAAATTAATTGCTTCGCATCAGCAATTTTTGAGGGGTCACTCTTGTCGTCATAATCTTCGGTGATAACCTTCATTGCTACGCAGAGAATATTCTTCGGAGTTTGAACCAAACTCCTCTTGACTCCAGGGACCTGTT
Organism: Elymus sibiricus; assembly: GCA_039707655.1. NCBI lineage: Eukaryota > Viridiplantae > Streptophyta > Magnoliopsida > Poales > Poaceae > Elymus > Elymus sibiricus. The sequence continues at coordinate 310,653,901 of CM077668.1, read as the reverse complement.
ACTCTGTGTGCACTAGCAAACACATCGGTCCCTCACTATTTATGTCAACAATCTCCAAAACATAAGGAGGCAAATTATTGCACCAACAATCTCCCCCTTTTTGGACGATTGTTGACAAAACAGATAATCATCGAAGTGAAGATAGATAAGTGTAAAGTAATTCCAACAAGAGTGAGTAACTGTTACTTTGCTCGATGATGAAATAGACTCCCCCTAAATGTATGCAGGGAAGAAAGATATGAGATAAATTCTCCTGCAAGTATTGAAGTATATGGAGGAAATTTCAATCATTCGAGACATTGATTCGCACTGATGAGATATAATCCATCGAGATCATAGTGCAATCAAACATAACTTCTGATAATAATTCCACCCGCAAGACAAATGCTTCGAGAGAAATAGTGCAGCAGCAGGGGTTATTAACATTGCAGCACATAAGTTATCGAGTTTTACAACATAGTACAGATAAACTTAAACCAGAAGTTGCAAACTCGCACGAAACAAAAAACAAACGAAACACCGAAAGTAAATCTATCGAGACTCGATGTAATTCTCCCCCTTTTTGTCAACAAGTGTCAAAAAGGTGACGAATAACATGAGTGCAAAAAAGAACGCAGAACTCGGTTCAATCAGTGGCATCTCCCGAGGAACTGTCCGAGGTGAGTTCTTCTTCGGAGGTGACGGGATTGTCTTCGTCTTCAGCAGCATCAGATTTTCCTTCAGAAATAATAACTTGGGGCTGAGCAGACGAGGGAACATTGGGAGTAGCCACAGGAGGAACACAGAATATCACATTGCCTTCGGTAGGTTTTTCTATCGGTGAGGTGGCTTCAGATTCGTCAAGCAGTTTGCGAAGCTTGATATGAAGAAGATCAGTGGTTGGCTCACGAACAGGTAGAGGAGGGGTGCTCCGATCTTGAAAATCTTCAACAGTGAAGCCTTTGTCAATATAATCATAGAGCTCTTGGAGATTGACATTCAGGAGTTGTTTCTCGGTGAAGAACTTGCGAAGCAATTTCCAGAGCCTCTTCTTGTTTTCATCAGCTATCAGATGCATTATCCTTGTGCGATTGTTGAGGGCATTCAGCTCGAAGGCAAGATGTTCTTTTTCGCGTCGATCCTCAGCTATATGTTGCAGCAGCAGTTGTTGTGTACGCAAACTGACTTCAAGTTGCGAAGGAGGTTGAGGCGAAATCTTTCAGTCGCACTGAGGCAGACGTGGCCCGTCGAATTGCTTGTGATAGTCTTGGGGACTTGAAGCGGGCGATTTGCCTGAAGTAATATCATCCATGACTTGCAGAGTATCGCGAACAGGAGGGATGAAGCTTTTATGACTTTCCTTCGCAAGATACATTGTGCGCATAGCATGATCAACAACTTTCTGGATCCAGGGCGCGAACACTTTGATGCAGAAAGGAAATTAAGCAGAATCCTTCAGAATGCACAGGAACATGTCTTCCACGTCGAAGATGTATCGCTCAGAGATTGCATATATAGCATTTCGAAGAACATCAGAGATGGATTTGTCCGGGTTCATACCCGCCAGAGGGCAAATGGTGTAAGAGAGCATGTGGATTAGCGTCTGATTCTCAAAAGTTGAGTGCTCACGACGAGGAGGACCAGTGTAGTCATGAATATTTTCTTGATCCATTGTTCATCGAAAAATTTCATCTGATATGACATCAATGTTGTGAACCCGAATTTCAGTGTCACCATGCTCAAAGCGAGGGAAATGAAAGTGCGAGACAAAATTTGTTGAAGTGCATTTGATGCGTTTTCCTTCGGTCATCCACTCCATAATCCATTTTGAGCTGTCAGATTCATCGCCAAAGATATACAGTGTAGCATAGAACTGAAGAATAATCTCTCTGTTCCAAGGATGCTCAAATTCAAATACCTTGGTGAGGCAGAAATCATCCAGATCCTGAAGCAATTGATTGAAACAGCCAATATTGTGCATTGCAGAGATGTTCAGATATTCATGAGGAAATATCTTTCTGCTCTCATAGAGGACCCGAGAGTAATATATGGCCTGTTCCTTAGTCCAGAAGCGAGGCGATTCCGAAGTGCGCGGCCCATCATACGGACTAGCTTGAAAGAATTTGGGATGCGCATTCCGATTGAAAAGAGGACCTTTTGCGCCTGCTCCTGACGAGAACAAAGGTAATTCTTCACGAGGGTACGGGTATTTGGGTTCTTCTTTAGGAGAGAGATATTCATCGCCATATACAACTGAGTCAGTTCGGCGAGCAGAGACAGATTTTTGTTCGGAGGGACCAACATCTTGGATTCGTGTCGCTGTGTCGATACTTAACTTGAGTGGAGACGGGGCAGGTGTTGCAACAGAGGGTGCTGCAGTAGTAGGCAGCAGGGCAGGTTCATTCACTATAGGCACTGAGGCCGAATCATGCACGGGAGGTTGTTCCACGGGAATCTGTTGTTGCTCGACAATAGGAGATGCCGAGACTTTTGGAGCTTCATGAGCCAGAGAAGCTTGGGGCTCGGAGCGAGGGATTTCACCTTCCTCAGAAACAGATTTATGCGAGGGAATATCAGCCCGAGTAGGGGAGGCCACAGGCACTGATTCAGTTGGCCTTGGCGAGGGAGGAGCATCCGAGTCTTTGACTGGGGGGTTCGAAGGAATAGCTGGCTCAGGAGATTTTACTTTCTGAGACTGAGCAACTTGGTGAACAGGCGACGTTTCCTTCGGAGCAGGAGGTACGTTTTTCTTTGCCATTCGCTTTCGTTGCTTTTTCTTTTGCTGAGCAACTTGATCAATGTGACCCTTGACCAAATCATTGTATCGAGTGACTTTGGCTTGATGTTCATCACAGATCTTGCGAACAATTTCATCTAGATCCGTGTGAAAGCGTAACCTTCGGTGGCGAAGGAGAGTCATGGCACGATTGACATCCTTGTAGGAATCTTCAAGCGCTTTGATGACAAATTTTGAAGAGGCAGTTTTCATTCGTTCATCAAGGTCCATTAGCTCGGCAGAGAGAGAGTTGAGCTCAACTGCATCTTCTCTCAGTTCTTGAACTACAGAAGTGGCCTGAGTAATGACTTCAGCAGGGATAGGCAGAGATGCCACTTCGCCATCGAATGGATTGTCCACAAATTTATCGAGTTGTTCCATGATAAATATGTGATCATAGTAATGAGGAGCATCAGACTTGACAGTAGGAGCAGTCTGGACATGAACTTGCTCGGAAGGAGGCTTAGAAGCCAATGGTTGAGTCAAGGTAGGCGCAAACTTAGCAGCCTTCTCCTTCGGAGCAGTAGCTTGTGGAACATCTTTCTCGGTAGGCGCCTTGATTTTCTTCAGGTCAGGCTTGGGAATACTTTTGTTTGGCTTTGCAGAACTCACTGGAGTGTCAACCACCAAATCTTTCAAATTGATAGCATCTGGATGAGGAGTTGTGTTCACATGCTGTTTCAGAGTGACAGTGGTAGCAGGGTTTTTTCTAGCAGGGATCTTCTTCGGTGGTGCTTCTGGAACCATGTTAACCCGAAGATCAGGCAGTACAGTTGAAGTTGTGATATTCACTTCCTCGCTGAGAGTAGCAGCAACTTCTTCCTTGGTGAGCGGAGGGTCATCAGCATCATCCAAAGAATTATTCAGTTGAAGTTCATCAGCTGGTTCAGCCTTTTTCTTCTTTGGTGCATATTTTCTCTTCGCAGCAGCGCTGGGATCATGCTTGCGTTTTGAACAACTTTCTGATTTTCCTTCGGCCTTTTTCTTCTCCACATCATCTTTTAGAAGGCGAAGGTTTTCCTCTTCACGAGCCTTTTGCTTTTCAGCCCTCTGAGCTCGCTTGATGGCATTGCGCTGACGCTTAGCAAGCTCATCAGGATAAGATTCGGATGTGCGAAGGGAAGACTCATGAGCATTTGGCGGAGGAGGTGGTCTCTCTTGGGGACCATTTGGTTTGATGAGAGAAATTTCCCAGCAATCACCCCATGGTGGATGAAAAGCAAAGTTTTGAGCAAACCGAGGATGAACAAATTCATAGTTGAACCATTTGCGCACCCAGTGACGACGAAACCATTGTTGATGCGTATCTCTCTAGTGTTTGGTTTCTCCTAGAACAGTATCGTACCGGTCATGAGAGATATACTCAGCTGTGTTTGTGTATGCCTGTCTGCCACCCCTCTTCTTCTTCGGAGCATTCTCTTCTTGCTCATCTGCATTTTGCTCGGTTCTTTTTTGCTTGCTGGTTGATGGGCCTACCGTTGGGCCCTTAGCATTCGGAGCTTTGGATTCATCAGCAGTACCCAGAATAGCATCATCTCTGTCAGCCAGGCTAACTGGTTTAGCCGAATCCTCAACTGACTGCATTTTCCTGTGAACAAAGATAGATGCGAGGGAAAATGGGGACAGGGTTACGAATGCACACAGCGAAGATTTGGAAAAAGAAATCATTTTTGATGAAGAAGTAGATGCAGACTTTGAGAAATGTTTCGGATGAAGGAAATGTGTAGAACGAACTAGTAGGTTCGAAGATTATACTAGTTAATGTGCTAAGCATTCCGTTCGTACGAGACACAACACAAACCCTAGATCTGAAAATTTTCGGATGCGAGGGACAACTACAAACCACATCCGCACAAGTTACCTAGCAGTAAAGATCTGTGAAATGCGGTAAAAATAGGCAATTTCTACCGCGGATGAACTCGAACAGGATGAATGAAGGAACGAGTTCGCACTACACGTACCCTAACTCGGTGATGTGCAGCGACTACGGTGGCGCGGGGATGGAGATGATCCGCGACAGCGAGGAATGACTCCGGCGACCTCTTTTCGGCAGCGAAGTGGCGAAGATGATCGGCGTCGTCGAGCTCGAGGAGGAGCAGTGCGGTAGGGCTTCAGAAGGTGACGGTGGCGAAGATGCGAAGTGAATCGAGGGAGGGTGGCGGTGCATTATATATATGCGAGGAGGAAATAACCGCACCCGGTGAATTTGATCGGACGGCTACAGATAGAGGACTATTGCGATTCAATGGATCAGATAAACTGGCAGTTGATGAAGAGCACGTGGCAACCGTCACCAAAGAACGTGGTCCAGACTTGGGCGGGAAACCCCAAATTTTGGACGGCTTTCGCCAAAATAGATTAAGTTCAGACCGAAACTTTAACGTGGTCAAGGACACAGATAAAGTTTCGTTTCCAGATGACTTTTGTGCATTCATAACGGAGCAGCATAGACTGGAAGAGATAGAATAGAGGGAAAACAGGGTCCTAGGTATTTCACTCAGACGAAGAAACACAAACACCCGAGAGAGAAACTATGAGTGAAATACATTCGGACTAACACAAAAATTTCAACCGCAACTCAACAAAGAGAAATTGTGGTGGCGTTACCCACCGTATAAGAACTGTACGACCCCGAGTATCGCACAATTATCGTGGCACCCGGTTAGTCTAGTTCTTCGTTAATGTATTCACTCTCAGAAAGAAAATTTCACTTTGTCAAAATTTTCAAACTCTTCGAGTGTTATACACCCATTCCTTCTAAGATGTGGAAGTGATGGTACGGGTGCCGAGTCTAGCTTACTGCATGTTTGCGGAATCTAGGATATTTAGCTCACACCGTAACGCACAGAATCTTTTCTCATCGAGAGGCTTGGTAAAGATATCGGCGAGATTCTCATCGGTATTGACGTGACTGATAACAATATCCTCTCGAGCAACATGATCACGTAGGAAATGATGTCTGATCTCAATATGCTTGGTGCGAGAGTGCTGCACTGGATTGTGTGCAATTTTGATCGCACTCTCATTGTCGCACAATAGAGGGATCTTCTTGATCTTGATGCCATAATCCTTCAGAGTTTGCTTCATCCATAATAACTGAGTGCAACAAGCGCCAGCAGCAATATATTCGGCCTCAGTCGTAGGGAGCGAGACACAATTCTGCTTCCTTGACGACCAACATACCAATGATCTACCGAGGAAATGGCATGTCCCCGAAGTAGATTTTCTGTCAACCCGGTCACCTGCATAATCTGAGTCTGAATATCCAACGAGGTCAAACGGTGCTCCCTTAGGATACCATAAACCTAAGGTGGGGGTGTGAGCCAAATATCTCAGAATATGCTTGACTGCTTGGTGATGCGATTCTTTCGGTGCAGCTTGAAAACGAGCACACATACAAACACTCAACATAATATCAGGTCTGGATGCACATAAGTAGAGCAAAGAACCAATCATCGAACGATAAGCTTTCTGATCGTAATCTTTACCGTACACATCTGCGTCCAGCTGTCCATTTGTGGGCATGGGAGTTTTGTAGCCTTTCTGTTTGCAATCTTGCATTTTAAACTTCTTCAGACAATCTCTCAGATATTTCTCCTTAGATATGAAAATTCCATTGTCCTGTTGACGAATTTGCAGTCCGGGAAAGAACTTGAGTTCACCCATCATAGACATTTGATATTTCTCGGACATCATTCGCCCGAATTCCATGCTGCATGCATTGTTAGTACATCCAAAAATAATATCATCCACATAAATTTGACACACGAATAGATCGCCATCAATAGCATGAGTGAAAAGAGTGGAATCAGTGGATCCTGGCTTGAACCCTTTGTCAAGCAGAAACCTCTTCAGAGTGTCATACCAAGCTCGAGGGGCTTGCTTCAGCCCATACAGAGCCTTTTTCAACCTGAAAACTTTGTTAGGAAACTGAGGGTTTTCAAAGCCAGGTGGCTGCCTAACATATACTTCCTCATCAATTTCACCATTGAGGAAAGCACTTTTCACATCCATTTGATAAAGCAGAATATCATTGTAATTTGCATAAGCGAGAAGAATACAAATTGCCTCAAGGCGAGCAACAGGAGCATATGTTTCACCGAAATCAATACCTTCTACCTGTGTATACCCTTGAGCAACAAGACGCGCTTTGTTTCTCACAACAATGCCATTTTCATCTTGCTTGTTCCGGAAGATCCATTTTTTGCCGATGATATTGTGCTTCTTAGGATTCGGTTTGTCAACCAATTCCCACACATCATTCAATTCGAATTGCACCAACTCTTCTTGCATAGCATTCATCCAATCGGGATCATTCATGGCTTCTTCATACTTGGTGGGTTCTGTCAATGAGACAAAGGAGAAACTGCCACAGTAGTTAGCCAAACGAGTGCGAGAGCGAGTTGTTGGTCGGTAACCTGGATTCTCGAGATCTTCGAGGATTAATGCAGGGTCAACTCGATTTGCCACTCATGGGTGAGCATTTCCTTCTTGATGATCATTTTCATTTTCCTCAGTATCAGCATCAGGATTAGCATTTGTATCGCCATTCTCATCTTGATTGCCATTTTGATCGGCATTTGCATTTGGGTTGCCATTTGTGTTCGGTGCGGCATTTTCTTCGGCAGTAGATTGGCGTGTTCTTCGAGCTATGGGGGCATCATCATCGGAAGAGTCAAGTGTATTTCCTTCGACTGGCCTGACGTCCCCAATGGCCATTTGCCGAATAGCTTCCGAGATCGGAGGTTCATCTATCACATTAGGCAGGTGCTCCTTTTGAGAGCCGTTAGATTCATCAACCCGCACATTTACCGTTTCCATAACTTTCCCGTGGTGAGAGTTATAGACACGATAAGTATGCGAGTTCGAGCCATAACCAAGAAGAAAACCTTCATGTGCCTTAGGTGCAAACTTGGAATTATGATTCATGTCACGAATATAGCAAGGTGCACCGAAAACACGTAAATAAGAAACATTCGGTTTCTTGCCAGTGATAAGCTCATATGAGGTTTTCTTAAGGAATTTGTGAAGATAAACATGATTCACAACATGGCAAGCAGTGTTAATAGCATCAGCCCAGAAACGAATGGGAGTTTTATACTCACTGAGCATTGTTCTCGCCATTTCAATGAGAGTTCTATTCTTTCGCTCAACAACTCCATTCTATTGGGGAGTGTATGCGGCAGAGAATTCATGAGTGATACCATTTTCATCGAGAAAATCTTCGATATGAGTATTTTTGAACTCAGTACCATTGTCGCTTCTGACATGCTTAATTCGCACATCATATTCATTTTGAGCCTTCTTGGAGAATCTTTTGAAGATGTCTTGGGTGCAGGTTTTGTCCTCGAGAAAGAATACCCAAGTGTATCGAGAGAAATCATCAACAATAACTAGACCATAATGACTGCCTCCAAAACTTGCATAGTTTTGAGGTCCGAATAAATCCATATGAAGAATTTCTAGTGGTCTTGTTGTGGTCATGACAGTTTTTGACGAATGGTGCTTCTTGGCCAATTTGCCAGCTTCACACGCAGCACAGAGACGATCCTTGTCGAATTTCACATCAGGAATACCACGGAGATGATTTTTCTTCACGAGAGTCTGCAAATTTCTCATACCTGCATGACCAAGTCTTCGGTGCCACAGCCATCCTTCGGTTGCTTTTGCAAGCAAAAAAGTTTGGACTGAGGGACCCTTAGAGAAATCCACAATATATAAATCACCTTTTCTATTTCCTTCGAAAACGAAGGAATTGTCAGTGGCCATAAAGACGATGCATTTGGATTTAGAAAATAGAACTAGCATGCCTAGATCACAAAGTTTGCCAACTGACATGATATTGAATCCAAGAGACTGAACAAGTAAAACATCATCAATGTTCTTGTCCTTGGATATAGCAATTTTACCTAACCCAATTACCTTTCCTTTGTTGTTGTCGCCGAAAGTAATATACTTCTGAGATGAAGCAGTTAAGTTGGGGTCGACAAACAAGGACTTGTCTCCGGTTATATGACTAGTGCAACCACTATCCATTATCCATTCGGTACACCCGGAGACATAGTCCTGCAGAGAAATCAGGCTTTCTTAACCACCCACATCTTTGTAGGTGGCTTCGAAACATATGAGCGAGCAGGATATGATTTCTTTCGATAGTCATACGAATTGTGACTTGAAAGAGTACGAGCATAATTAAAAGAATATGCATTAAAATTCCTTCCCGACAAATGAGTATAGCGATTAGATGAGGTATGCATGTACTCATTCTGTCGAGCCTTTTCAAGGATATATCGAGCATTTTCTTCCTGCATGGTTAGTAGTCTGGTAACAGGTAATGCTTCGATAGTTTTCCTGGGCACCCAAATAGCTTCCTTTGGGTGGCCATTCCTGCTGTTAGGTCCAACATAGCGAGCAACAGCCTCACCACGTTGATTTTTGAACAACTTATAGTTGTCCAGAGAATCATCATAAGAGTATTCAGGAATAGGAGAGTCATATCCCGAAATTAAAGCTGGATCGAGCGTTTTGCTCTTGGCAGGCACCCACACAGTGCGAGGATATTGATCAGGTTCCCAGTAGGAGCCATTTTCATTCAGTTTCCTTTCGAAACCGATACCTTCTTTCCTGGGATTTTTGTGAAGAATGGACTTCTTCAGAACATCACACAGGGTTTGATGCCCTTTGACAGACTTGAACATTCCTGTCTGAAGAAGATCCTTCAACCTAGCATTTTCATCAGAAACAGAACCATTTTCCTCGACAGAGGGGTTAGCATTCACAGAAGATTCAGCATTTGATTCAGAGTTACTGCGTTCAAGACATTTTAGGCAGGGTGGTACGAACACCTCGGGTTTCTCTTTGAGTTGTTGGGTGAGAAGAGAATTTTCTCTAATCAAGTCATCATGAGCCTCTCTCAGCGACTCGAGTTCCTGTTTCCTTTTTAGGTAATCATAAGTCAATCTCTCGTGGTCGGCTGAGAGAAAATCATGACGACTTGATAGTTCTTTCATTCGAGACTCGAGAGCGGAATGCTCTTCTGTTAACGACTGATTTTTTCTCCATCTCCTCAACCAACAACCCTTCAGATTTCCTGAGGGTTTTCTCAATTTTCTCGAGAGAGTTTTATTGCATATTAGCAATTTTGATCAGTTTAGCATGGTCATCCTCATCCGAAGAGTATTGATCACTGGAGTGAACCTTGTGATGTTTGGAGGATACCTTTTCTTTCAAAGCTTTGGCCATGAAGCAGTATGCAGGAGACTTGTTATCGCTTGAATGATTCTTGAAGAAGTTCGATGCAGGAGTAGAAGCACAAGCTATGCCAGCCATGCCGGAATCAGATTCCTCATCGGATTCATCAACTTCTTCGGAGTCAGATGACTCTTCTTCATCGGAATCCATCTCCTTGCCAATGTACGCCTTGGCCTTGCGAGAGGTATTCTTGCGGTTGGATGAGGACTTGGAAGGATTCCTTGAGGAAGATCTTGACGAGGACTTGGAGCTATCCTTCTTCTTGAAGAACTTCTTCGTTTTCTTCTCATCATCGGAGTCGTAGCTTTTGCTCTTGCCCTTGCCATGGTTGTGTCCTGAATCAAATCTTCCACTGGCACGGATTTCAGCTTCCCAGAGAGGGCAGTCCAAAATGAAATGTCCTGGCTTTTTGCACTTGAAACAGGTGTAATCTCCAGTAGGTTTTGATGAAGATTTGGAGCCACCAGAGTTGCTGGATCCTTTCTTCTGAAATTGATTTTTCCTTTGAAGGCGCTGGAATCTTTTCATGATCAATGCGAGATCCTTGCTGATCCTTTCTGGGTCATCTGAATCTTCTTCAGCATTTCCTTCTGAGGAAGAATCAGCCACAGCCTTGAGAGCATGACTTTTTCGGTGACTTGAGCCATAGAGATCTCTCTTTTCTTCTTCTTGTTCTTCGTGGGTGTTTAGCCTTTCCATGATATCAGCAGAGTTGAGAACTTTGAAATCAGCTCGTTCCCGAATCATCAGAACTAGAGTGTCGAACGAACTGTCAAGGGATCGGAGCAGTTTCTTCACAACTTCGTGATCAGTGATGTCTTTGGCGCCGAGACCTTGTAGCTCGTTTGCAATGTCACTCAGATGATCGAAGGTTTGCTGGCAGCTTTCATTTCCAATTCGCTTGAACCGATTGAACTTGGCCCGAAGAGTATCAATGCGAGCTTCTTTCTGAGTTGAAACACCCTCGTTTATCTTTTCGAGAATGTCCCACAATTCCTTTGCGGTTTCACACTGACGATAGCGAAGAAATTGAGCACGAGAGAGATGGCCACCAATTTCATCTTTGGCTTGAGCATCCATCTGAATGAGTTTCTTCTCATGGTCAGTGGGGACCTGGGGCACTTCAACCATGAATCCATTCTACACCACATTCCACATATCCTCATCAATAGCTCGGAGACGGATCTTCATCTTCTCCTTCCAGAAGGGATAGTCCGTCCCATCGAAGATGGGAATCTTGAGGTGCGACTTGTAGCTCACTGAAGACATACTTAAACTCCAATGTGGTTAGACCAAAATGAGCAGAGTCAAGGAGTACCTTGCTCTGATACCAATTGTAGGAACGAAGTATGTCTACCAGAGAGGGGGTGAATGGGAGTTTTAAATTTTCTTCGGAAATATCAAAACTCTCGGAACCCAGCAGTGGAGCGAATGAAAACAGTATACAGTGAGCGAATTCAAACCACCGAATGGAAACTAAGAGCATGCATCGAGATAAATCACATGATTGAAATATGTCATATGGCATAGTTCGAATGAAAAAGAGAGTAGCAGAGGTAACCAGTGATGCTCGATGGCGACAAGGTATTTGGTAGACCAGTTCGCCCTTCTGCAAAAGGACTACGTCTGGTTGGAGGGGTTGTGATTTAACACAGAAGATGAACTCTCTTCGCCCTATTCTCCTCGACAATTGGTTCATCAACCAATGCCGATTACTTGTGGTAGATGCTTGAGGCGATCTCCGAACCTTTACAGACTTCTTCTTCGAGAACCACAATTACTCTTGGTCTCTGAAGAAATTGACACCTAACCATCTAGAGAGTTTGCAACTCTCAAGAGTAATAGGCGGAGCGTACTGGACTTAGATTCGAGTGATGCTGAACCACTATCTAATTTTTCGGCTCTGGGGTTTTCTCTCAGTGGATTTTAAACTCAAATCTCTCGGAGAGGGGGTTGCTCAACAATCTTCTCAGAATCAAACGGAGCAGCCACCGGACAACGCCGGTGCGGGGTGGCTATTTATAGCCGCTGCCTTCCCTGATGGGAAATGACCATTTTGGACATGCGGTCCAGCCAATGGCCAACCGACACGTTCACAATGGTCGGATTTTAAGAGCAACGGTAACATTACTTGAGGAGCAAGTAATGCTAACTCCTCGGTCAGAGACAAATCTCTCGCAGTGAAGAAGATCACAGTCTCTTGCTGGCAAGTATTTGCTCGGAACACAAAGAGATTTCTCTCGCAACTTTCATAGGATTTGGGTTTAGCATCAGAGAATCAAAGCTTCGAACGCTACACCCCTCTTAATAGTACGGTGGTCCTATGACTCAATAAAGAGAAAAGAAACAACGAAATGAATGCTACGTCTTCACTTCGCCTTCGATCTTCTCGGCCGCAGTCATTTATTTCGGACGAGCACCGAATTAATTGCTTTGCATCAGCAATTTTTGAGGGGTCACTCTTGTCGTCATAATCTTTGGTGATAACCTTCACTGCTACACAGAGAATATTCTTCGGAGTTTGAACCAAACTCCTCTTGACTCCAGGGACCTGTTACTCTGTATGCACTAGCAAACACATCAGTCCCTCACTGTTTATGTCAACAATCTCCAAAACATAAGGAGGCAAATTATTGCACCAACAGAAACTAACAACACTTGTAATGTGCATGACATGAGAACATAACTGTTTGTATAATTGAAACTAAAATCAACATAGAGCAAGAAGTTACAACGGTAAACCAGTTAAAAAATAGGTTTTAAACATACCTGTTGCACCATTGGAGTTTCAATTGGATCCTTCAAATTTGAAATTAGTTGGTACGAGTAAATACAGTGATGCAAGAGCAAAGGAGTATGCACCATAGCTATGGAATCTGACATGAGAACAGTTGTTCTTCTACTTTAAGTGTTGAGTTGGGGTTCACAGTGCTAGTCCTCATGCTTTGGGCACTATAGTTGCCTTACTAACTGCTCATGTTTGGGTGCTCTGTGGTGGAGATGGTGCTGTGTCAAGTGGAACTGGGTTACTATCTGCTGGGGTTGGGGTTAGATGGGGTGTAGTTGGTTCTCTGTCCAACTGGGTAGGGGTACAATCTGCGAGAGTCTGGGTTATGTGTGGTGGGGCTGGTTCTTGGGCAAGTACAACCGTCGTTCTATCTGCATCGACGGGTAGCACTGTCTTTTCTGACACTACTGCAGGCGACCGCTAACGCGACACATGAATCAGAGACCCCGTGACCAAACTGTGTGCGATGCATGCATCGCAAAACGATGTAGTAATAAAACCGTCGCCAATAATACGAACTATTTATGATGCCGGAGACATAAAAAATGATTCAGATTAGAGACGCGTGTGCGATACGTGGCATACAGGTGATCCATACGAACTGTTTGCGATGAGCCAGAACAACAGAAACGGGCAGCCAGTTCGAGGTGTGTGCGATACACGGCATACAGTTCACTCGGATGAACTGTTTGTGATTACCCAACACAACAAAAATGGTCAGGCAGATCAAGGTGTGTGCGATGCACGACATGCGGTTCACTCGGATGAACTGTTTCCGATTACCCAACACAACAAAAACGGTTCAACTTAACAAGGTGTGTGTGATACGCGGCAAACAGGTCAGTAATCCTAAATGTGTGGGAAGACGGTTAACAACACGGACGATTCCTGTGAATAAGCCGTCTGTGTTGTGGGCAAATGGTTGGTGGTAAATAATTGTCAGTGATTGATGAATTCATCACCGACGGGTTTTGTAGTTTAGTTCGTGTGCGATGTGATTTGCTCTGTCTGCACAACATCTATGCTCTGTCTACAGAACAACAACATATATACTTATAAGGACATGATTGCATAACCAAATTTAACATCCAATGACGTTATATCACAGATACCAGAAAAATTGCAAGGTTCAAATTCCAGCATTACAAGACCCAAATTCAAAGATTACAAGGTTCAAACTGTTCTTACAAATCAGATTCATCTTCTTCAGAATCTGAGCCATACACTATTTGTGCGAATGGATCAGCCACCGAGAAGTCATATATCGGTTTGATAGTGTGACTTCCCAATAATCTGTCATTTGTAGTTCCAAACTGAAATTTAGCTTCTGTAGAGACTTTTCCATTCAGTTGTAGATGCCTGCGCTGATCAGCAAACCATTCACTTCTGCGCACTAAATATAGTGCAAACCTCATTACCTTGAGCACACTTGCTCTCTGAACAAAGAACCTGGCAAATTTAATCTCTGGTGTGGTGCCTCGGTAGTGGTTCAAAGTAATTTCTGTGAGATGAAGATCAAGGCATTCAATGGGATAGTTATATTGCGCCACATTTTCCACTTTTGGGCCTGCTTCTATTTGCAAACGAAGACAACATATTAGTGCCTAGCTACAGTTTTGAAAACTTCGGGGCTCTTTGATTTGCAGGATTTCTAAAATACACGAATAGAGTGACATGACATCTTCAATCGTTCATGATTAACATCTCAAAAAATATATGTATTGAAATCCTCCAAATTTCCTTTAGAAATCATACTACATTTGTCATTGTAATCATGGGGAAAAGTAACAACAAATTGAACTCCGTTGTGGTTAACAATTAGCAGGAAAGGAGCATCACCTCGATGTATAGCTTCCCCGTGCACGGAAAGCATCTAAGGAATCTAACAACTTCATCCAGACCGGGGCCGACAGATTGTAGTGCCAAGATCTTTACTGTGCGCGGAGACGGGGTCAAGCTTGTGGGAATCATTATCTGGATGACAGCCGAACATAGATCAACAAAACTTAGATAAAATGTGATGTCCAATAAGAAGAATGAGTAGAATAAGACTGTTGTACCTGAGCAGGTAATGATCCAACAACAAGTCCGGAGAATTCAGCACACGAATAGCCCAACACTATCAATTTCGGTGCGTCGTTGACCCTGATTCTTGTTAGACCTTCTTTATCAAATACAATCAATCTCTCAAGGAAAGGCGCATTCTCAATGACCATTTCGTGAAACACCTGAAATGACAGCCTGTTGCGGCACCAGCAATGCACATAAATCGTACGGACATTCGTCGAGGCGATGCGGAGGCTACTGAACCCATCCATCACCTAAAGACAAAGGTACTCGAGCGATGTACAGCCGCCGAGCAGGCGCTCCAAATCCTCCCTCAAGATGTGGACGCCCATGAGCTTGAGGTGCTTCAGTTTAGGGAGATGAAGAGCGGGTGCGGCATCAATCTGGGGGAAAAGGCACTGCCTGAACGTAGCGCGGCGCAGCGTGGGCGCGAGGCGGAGAGCGGACGGCGGCAGCGAATGCGGATGTCGAGCATGAAAGCTGAGCTCCTCGAGCCGATCTAGGGCGGGGGATAGGAACCACTCGTGAAACTTGCATTCGGCCTTGCAGTCAGAACGGAACTTGCCGATGACAAGGCGTCTGACCGGCCCAGGGTGCGTGGCGAGGATGTGGGACAATGCGTCCAAGCATTTGCGCTCCCCTCTGCAGAGCTCGTCGTCCACGATGAGGTCCAGGGCGGTGGAGAGCCAAAGGGGGCGCCACCGCCGGGAGAGGACAGTGGTCCGCACGCCAGATTTGATGGGGAGCAGGGATATGATGGTTACCAACATCTCGTCGGGGAGGCTGCTGATGAAGTCCACGCTCGCCGGAGGCTCTTGCGGTTCTGGCTCAACCCACCCTCGCTTGTTGGCCGGCTCGTCCTCCATCACAGCAGGCAGCAATCCTCGGCGGTGGCGCTTATAGATAAGAACGGAGGAGTAGGAGGAGCACTGGAAACTGTTCTACGTACCTTCCCGAGGCGGCCGTAACCAAGGCCATCAATAAATTTTGCTCGCTGGCATGTCAAAGGGCTCGCTTCCCGGTGAGCCTACGCGGCGAACTGCTCGCACGCGTCCCATCAAGCCTGCACGGCGGACAGCTCGCACGCGTCCCGTCTAATCAAACAGCTACCCGCGGTAGTAAATGGTTAGTGGAACGCCCACGGTTGGAAGAATACAACCGTTTGCGATAATAACGTGGCAGCTATTTGTTCCAAAATGCCTAGAAAACTCAAATAATGTAAAAGGAAGGCAAAACGAACACTGGATAATTTCATATTTTAGCACGGCACTCCTATAGTTGCATGTTGCCTCTGTAAAATAAATCAAGGTGGGAAGAGTCGGCGTATGTCATTTCGGACACAGAGGTGACACGTTCCCTCTCGGAACCATGAGGCTTCTTGAGAGAAGCTACGGTTTGTAAGAAGCTTATACCAAAACATGTCCCCAAATCGGAGAAAAAAATTACCACAACATGTTGGTGCCATGTCATGACACCATGCCAAGTTTCATGGTTTTCAGGCGAGTTTTGGATTTACAGGAATTTTAAAACCAAGTTTCTCAATGTTTCCGGTCGAGCCACGATGCCCAGATGTTTGAAATTCATTTTCATTTCTTGCATGGCACCTAAACATTCACCCAAGGACACATATATGATTTTTCAACCCATTTTGGTGCACTGGAGCATGTGCCTGTAGTTCAAATTTGAATTATGCACATTAAATGCCTAGAAACTCAATTAATGTATAAAAAAGGCCAAACGAACCCGGACAAATTCCAAGTTGTAACACGAAAATCCTATGGTTGCATGTTGCCTCTGTAAAATAAATCAATGCGGGAAGAGGCAGCGTATGCCGTTTCGCACATAGAGGTAACACGTTCCCTCTCGGAACCATGAGGCTTCTCGAGAGAAGCTACGGTTTGTAAGAAGCTTATACCAAAAGTTGTCCCAAATCGGCCAATTTTTTTACCACAGCATGTTGGTGCCATGTCATGACACCATGCCAAGTTTCATGATTTTCAGGCGAGTTTTGGATTTACAGGAATTTTAAAACCAAGTTTCTCAATGTTTCCGGACGAGCCACGATGCCCAGATGTTTGAAATTCATTCCCATTTCATGCATGGGACCTAAACATTCACCCAAGAACACATATATGTTTTTTCAACCCATTTTGGTGCACTGGAGCATGTGCATGTAGTTCAAATTTGAATTATGCACATTAAATGCCTAGAAACTCAATTAATGTATAAAAAAGGCCAAACGAACCCGGAATAATTCCAAATTGTAACACGAAATTCCTATGGTTGCATGTTGCCTCTGTAAAATAAATCAACGCGGGAAGAGGCAGCATATGCCGTTTCGCACACAGAGGTGACACGTTCCCTCTCGGAACCATGAGGCTTCTCGAGAGAAGCTACGGGACGAGCCACGATGCCCAGATGTTTGAAATTCATTCCCATTTCTTGCATGGGACCTAAACATTCACCCAAGGACACATATATGATTTTTCCTAGAAACTCAATTAATGTATAAAAAAGGCCAAACGAATCCGGAATAATTCCAAAATTTAGCACGACACTCCTATGGTTGCATGTTCACTGCAAATAAATGTTCTAGCAATTTAAACACCAACCTTTCCTGCCATAACTCATTTTGTCTTTCAAATCAAAATGAAAAAATCAAGTACACCACAAACAGTTTATTAACAAGAATCGTGTGCGGTGCAGTATAAAATATCTAGGGGCACCCTCATGTATGGCTTATGCCAGAAGTTTCGTTGGCTATAGTCCACCGCCAGCGCGGCAACCACACTTGGGCGCCAGTTTTTCTCTGCACCGAGCGAAAATTTGGCAACCGCGGAAACATCTAGCTCCCCGCCTTCCCCCCCGACCGAAATCCACATTTCCACTGTTTCCTCCTTCCTTTCCAAGTTCAAACCTTCACTGCTTGCTTGCAGCGCCGCCTGCTCGCTGGCGACGCTCCTTCCTGCTGCGCGGCCTCGTCGATATAGTCAGGTAATCCACACCCCACCCCATCCTCCTCCTCCTTCTCCATCCTACATGCCCCGACCGCCGACGCGACACCTTCCACCCAAATCACTGCCCCATCCTCCAAATAAGCGTTGCCCATAGCCATTTTGCACGTAGTATAGCTAGGAGCTCAAGGAGCATCTGGCAGCGGAGAAGCAAATCATGGCCGCACGCGCGGATGAGGTCGCGATGGCTGCCATGCGTGCCGACCGCCAGATCTTGCAGGTGCACCTCGCCGTCGAGGCCACCGTCGATGCCTCGCGCGCGAACGCTGCCACGTGGTTTAAACGACAGTTCGTGGTGTTTTCTCGAGGCCACCGCCGGTGCCTTCTAGTGAATTGTCCTCTGTAATGTTAATATGCAATCTGATCTACTGAAATGTGATGTTCAGTTAACAGTTTTGTTCAACAATTGCTATATTTCCCAGTAGTTCTTAAGCATGCTTGGTTTGGTTAACTGTCTGACTTCTAGTATACGTTCTATTCTGCAATACGTTGCTCAGTTAACTGTTTGGTTCATTTGTTGTGATGTCCAGTTGACTGTTTGGTTCAATTCTGCAATGTGATGTTCATTTGTTGTGGGTACAATTTTGTATTGTTATGCATGTGAGAAATACATCGAATTTGGCTGTACAAAATATGTATTACATGAGAAACATATACATTTGCCATATTTCATAGTTCTTAAGCATGCTTGGTTTGGTTAACTAGCTTTTCCATGCGGGTCGAATTAATCTGCTGGATCTGCAATTTGTTTATTTTTTATTAACATATTCTACTGATAGTATGCCAACTCTCACTTAACCTGATCAATAACTGCCTTATATGTGTTGCAGGGAAACAATGGGAGGCACTGAGGTTTACCATCGAGGTTCGCACATGCATGGTCCTTTGTCTAATAGCACATTATTGTGCAATTGCAAGAACCATTCTAATATTTAGGTTTTTAACAATTTGGTCTTGCACATGTAGGTCCTGCTGTCAGAGGTTTAGACCCACTGTTTGACCCATTTTGCATATGGGGAAATGAGATGTCCATGAATATCAGTCAAGTCAAGAAACTCAGAAAGATTGTTAGGATAAAGAAACTAGCGACGAATAACAGCAAGATCTTTGTTTGCATAATGAAGAAGACATCAATCAACTATAGGATGGTACTACCTCTTTTACCTTGTTTTTTTTCCTTTGCGCCATTTCAAAATTTAGAACAAATATTTATGCATATCTTTGTTTCCAGTCCTTTCCAAAGCACTTCACCGATGATTACCTCTCAGACCACCTGCATGGTCAAGAGGCGAGGAAGGTATTCATTCAACACCCATGGTACAATATTGAAGTCTTTCTCAAGAGGACGAAGGTTGGGCGGGCAATTATCCACAGCCACTGGCCTAAAGTTGCAAGGACATTCAACATCACTGAAGGCTCAATATTCGCCTTCTGCTTCAGCAGTTCTCCAGATGAGATTCATCTGTCTATTTACCCTGTATGATGCTACTTTCGAAAGGTTTTAGATGTTGCATGTGAAACTTGGCGCTGTTGTGTAATGCCGTAGGTAGCTACATGCCTATATGGTGTAACTGAGTGCTGAAGCTATCTGATGTAATTCAATTATGAAATCCTGGTTGCCGTAATATGGATATGAAATATATGGTGTGTTTGATATGAAATGTCAATTTGATTACTAAATGGATTATCAATAATTGGCCAATTAGCCTGCTTATTGGGTTTTTCTATTGCAGACGGTTTGTCAGACAACACCGTGGGCGATGAACTCAAACAACCCACACAGTTTCTAGAAAGTAGGCGTGTTGGATCAATGAACAATCACACACGACTTTTGCCCGACAAATGTTTGTGTTAGGCCACCTTACACAAATGTTTCCACATAAAAATTGTGTGTGATGTACATACGAATGGAACGTTTGTCTAGGATTCACCGTGTGGGATGTACATACGAACGGAAACGATTGGGCCTGTATAATTGTCTGCGATGGCTCGCCCGATCGCACACAAGCTCTTTTTGCCCTACTTGTGTGACCAGAAGCTCCATCGCCGATGGTTTCTGGGTCGTGTGGGTTGGACCCCCCTATCACACACACAGGCAAGGTGACGGTTTAAAACTCCGTCACGGAAAGGGGGGCAAAAACCGCTTGTATAGGACGTCTCTGCACCAGTGTGAAGACCGTGTTTTTACTCCCTTAGATACTGCCATCACCCCCTCCAATTCAAATGGCACTGGTATAGCGAGCTGCTATACAAACGGTTTTTAACCCCTTTCCGTGACATAGTTTGAAACCGTCGCCTTGCCTGTGTGTGCGATAGGGGGGGGTCTTCCCACACGACCCAGAAACCATCCGCGATAGGGAACACGCAAGCATACGTTTCGCAGAACTAAGCGTATGCGATGCCCGCACCTTTCCCAAACGCTCCGTCCTTGCTACTTTTTTGTGCTCGCATTACCATCGCACTCGGTATTCTATGCTGCAACGTCTGCGATGCTCACCCCATCACAAATAGTTCACAATTTTACACCGTATGCGAAGCTTGAATATCCCACACATTTGTGTGTACATAAACGTTTGAGAAGTATAAAATGTCCCAAACGATTCATCTGTATTACCCGTGTCGGATGAAGGCCTATCACACACGTTCTTCTATGAGCAAACGTTTATGATGCACACGACATCATACACAGTTCATAATTGCCTAGCGTGTGGGATAAGGTCACTTTCACAAACATTTATTAAGAAGGAACTATGTGCGTTCTTGTTGTTAATCTCACACGTTTTTTCTTGTCTGATCGTGTGTGCAGTAGAGTTTCATCGCACACGTACTAATCTGAGAAACGTGTCTGATCTTGACGTTTATCACACACATTTTGCTTTCACAAACCATGTGCGGTGTAATGGCCTGCATATCATAATTTATCCCTAATTTAATCCCTGCATTTAAAATTCACAGAATTTGAAATTGAAACAGATTTTCAATATGAAAGTAGGCAATCACTTATTTCACATCGAACCATGTTTATTACAAATACAAGTTCAAGGACGAATGAATAATTCGATGCACAGGTACATATACCGAAGAACTACAAAAGCAGCAAGGAAAGAATGATGAACCACAGTTGTACTAAAGACTGTAAAGAGAGAGGTGGAAGACATTATGGTTGCTGGAGAAGGTGAAGTGGAATGCCCATATTGTGCCCTCCTCCATGCCTAATGCGCGCACGACTCTAGGCCAACCCCTTGTGATGGCCGCCCGCCCACCTTTCACTATCTTCATTAGGACTTCTCGATGCTCATTGTAGTCTCGACGAAATACTTTAACCTTCATTGCATCTCCACCAATCATGTACTTTGCGAGGTAATCTTGAGTAAACTGCTTTGGGAACCACTGCAAACGAAAAAGATTCAGACTTTGTTATCTAACAACTCATTATGGACAATAAAAAGAGAAGGCTACAAAGTTCGTAGTTACCATCCTACAGCTCACTGTTGTGTTGGATAGAGCGTAGACAAATAATTTAATTGCCATCGGTCGTATCTTTTTGCTAATAATTCTTATCAGTTTCCTCACTTGATGTTGGTTCATGAATATCTCATTGCCCCATACGCAAAAAAGGTCGAGGCGTGGATCTTTGCCTAGGACATATGTACTTACAAGCAACAAGTCAATATTGGAAGCTAAAAAGTGTCCAGCCGTGGATTTGTATGCACTACATTATGGAACAGAGGTAGTATAAGCCGAGGGATGAAACTAACCTCGGTGGAAAATGCTGGCCACTCCCGTTGTTGTCCTGCGTAAGTACATGGAAAGGCGTGATAAGTACTACAGGCTTAACATCAACCAAATATAGCCATGGTAAATAACAACATCTCAAAATGACAGCTTGAATGTGTTGGTTTCAGCATGATGTTAAAGCAGATAAAAAAATCGAAGGGAGTGTTAACTAGAATAGGCTTAACAGGGACCAAATATTGTAATTCAAACTGGTACTATTGAAAATGAATAGAACATAGCTCATGCTTAAACATCACACTGCATAAATATGTAAAACTGAAACAAAGGGCATGTGTTAACTTCACCAGGCATAACAGGAACCAAATATAGCCGTTCAAACTGGTATTGATGAAATCGAACTGCACAGTTCATACTTGCACATAATGAACATCGCATTGTGAATAACTGAAATAAACAAGGCATATATGCTCACTATAACAACCTAATATAGCCATTGAAAACTGGACAGAGGCTCACTGCAACCAACCTAACAAGCAAATACAGATAAACAAGGCACCTGCTTGAAAACTGGACAAAGGCTCACTGCAACCAACCTAACTAACAAGCAAATACAGATAAACAAGGCATCTGCTTGAAAACTGGACAAAGGCTCACTGCAACCAACCTAACAAGCAAATACAGATAAACAAGGCATCTGCTTGAAAACTGGACAAATGCTCACTGCAACCAACCTAACAACCAAATATAGATAAACAAGGCATCTGCTTGAAAACTGGACAAATGCTCACTGCAACTAACCTAACAACCAAATACAGATAAACAAGGCATCTACTCACTATAAACAACCAAATATAGCCATTCGTGAAACTGAAGTGGACAATTCATACTTAAATATCAAATAGCCATATTAAACATTACATTTTTGCATAACTGAAATAATTAAACACGGCACAGTTAAAACATCGCATGGCAAAAGCTACTACAACAATGGGTATGAGTTGGCTAGCTAGAAAGAGTAAGATTTGCTTATTGGATATTGCCTCACTTGTCATGGACGGGATCCTTCCACTTGGAAGAGCACAGACCCAGGGTGCGATCCCTGATGTCGCAGATGGGCTGTCTCACCTTGGAAGAGCCGTAGTGGGTGCCCTTCGCATGGTCGTGGTCGATGAGATCTGACTTGGCAGCTGAGGATCCCAAGCCACCGCCGTAGAACGTGTCCTTCAGAAATGACATAATGGGCTCGATGGCATACAAGGATCGCAAATCCTTGACCGCGAGGTGGAGGAGATAAGCGGCGGGGCCTTTGAAGATATCGACGGCGGTTGAACCAGAGGCGTTGGGGATGGACCACTTAACCTGTGACATGGCCTGCGTTAAGCCTTCGCTCTCGACGAGCTTGATGTCATAGCCGGCTATCCTGAGATTCAGTAATACGTGAGCCTGCTGACGTGAAGCCTTCACCATGGCGACGTAGTCAACGTCCTCGCCGGCTTCCGCGGCGAGGTGTTCCTTCGGGATCGATAGGTCGGCACGAACGGTGGCCACCCCGACATTGTCCGGCGGAGGGGCCATGATAGACCTCCTTTTGGCCGTACGCTCCTTGGGCTCCCCGGGATATGTGGTCGGGCTTAGGCTGCGACTCTCTGGAGTAGGGGATGGGGATCTGGAGGGAGGGACATCACAGGCCTCATCTAAAAACTCAAGGCGGCGAGGGTATGAGAATTGGTGGGTAACCTGAACTTATCTAAGCTAGGAGGCACGGGCAGACCGGCAGGGGTTGGTGGCGGCGGCGACGGGGAGCTAGGGTTCGAGCGGGGGAGGGTGTAGAGTGTGGAGGGGGGACGGGGTTAGGGCGGGTGGTGTTTGAGGATATGCCGCGGCTACTGAAAATTTTAGTTATGGTGGGTGGAGATGGTGGTGGACGAGGGAGGGTGACGGTTCAAATGCCTCTGCTACTGGAATTTTACTATGAGGTCAGTGGTGGAGGTGTGAGGGCGACGGTTGAAATACCGCGGCAACTAAAATTTGGGTAAAGGAAATGAAGCGGGGCGGGAGCAACCAGATCGCACACGGTCCAAACATAATAATTGTGTATGATAATAAGGAAAAGCCGCGGAACCACCAATTTTTGCATCGCTCAAGGCGGGTAGCTTTTTTTGAGATTTCTAGCTAGCTGGTTTATCGCACACGGTTCGTCCTAATTTTCAGACGCATACGTGGAATTCTCATCCTAAATATCCTGTACACAGTACCCTTCACCCTTGCTGGCGCTTGCGAAGTCGTGGCGATTTTACAGGGCACTAGCTTCGCACACGGTTAAGCCAGTGCACCCGTGTCCGTTGCGCGTACATTCGCACGCAGTTTTTCATCCGAGGCGTCTACTATTTTATATAGCACCATTTGGTAACAAAAAATGCGAGAGAGGGTAAGAAGACAACCACAACAGCATGTGGCCCAAATATATATGTATGAAAAGGGTGGTGTGTGATGTTCAAATTCCCAATGCACAACTTTGATGCGCGGGCCCATGGGTAGGCGCGTCGTCGAAGATCGGGTGAGAGGGGCCAGAAGACAACAACCACATGGAAGTGGCCAAATATATGTAGGAATAAAGGGTGTGATGTTTAAATACACAATGCACAACTTTGATGTGGCACCTCCCTCACAAACCGGAAAGCCCCCTTGGATATCTATAATGACGGGTTAAGGTCGTAGCTAGGTGCCTGCCCCACCCCCACTTTGTGTCGGCGAGAAATATCAGGTGATACCGATGTTTAGGTGATACCATGATACGGGCTTCTGGGAGCCGTTGGATCTCAGATACGGTGGCCACTGGGAGCTCTAGAACATTTTGCTAAAAAGTCATTCAAGAGTCTTAAAATTGCGTACAGATACAAGAGCTAATCAGATACCGTCGGATTTGAGATCCAACGGCCCAGAAGTCAGTAGCATGGTATCACCCAAACCGTAGTATCACCTGAAACTTTCCCGTACTCATACTTTGGTCGGACATGCATGCATGACCTACCATAAGACGGACCAAGTGAATATATCTTGGCCAAACAACCACTGTTGTTGTCGGTCAAAAAGGGATATAATAGACCGCTCGGGCCCATAGATTGGACCATCACCGTAACCGCACGAGAGGGGCCACAAAACCAGCACCACCTGCATGGGGCCCAAATTGATGTACGTTGGAAGGGTGATGTGTTTTAAATACCCATTAATGTACAATTTTGATGTGGCGCCTACCTCACAAAATGGACAACCCCCATGAAAGGTAGGTAGTAATTAAGGACGACGTCGACGTATGTAGGGTGTAGATCCAACCCACCATTTCGAGCGCATGGGAGGGAATCCTGAGAACGCATGAGCTCGAACTTTTTGCTCGGACATGTCACCATGACCCGCGGTAACACGAACTAGGAGGAATCCATTCATGGCCAAACCCCCTCATTGTCGGCGAAAGGGATGATATATATAGACCAGGCCCACAGATAGGCTTGTCGTTGAAAACCACACATGGGAGACGGGGTCGATCAGAAGATCCTATACATACCTTGCATGCGGCCCAAATATATGTATATATGGGTGGTGGTGTGTGATGTGTTCAAATCCCCAATGCACAACTTCGATGGGGCACCAGCTGCATTACAAACCGAACACCGTACCCCGAGGAAGCCACGTTACGTATGATGTCGGTTCCCCAACTTCGAGCCAGCGGGAGGGAATCGAACAAATGTTCCCCAACTAAATTTGGTCTGACATGTCGTGACCTATACCAGGAGGAAACCGTCATGGTCAAACCCTTCTCGTACGTTGACAGGTCACTGCAGACAAATTTTCAAAGCAAGTACATTGTGGGTCAAAGGATATATAGAACGTGCGGGCCCACAGATCTCAAACGTGGTGGATCAAAGGATAGAACGTGGTGGGCCCACAGATCAATCTCGATCATTCTCCGATTTTTCAAAACAACAAATGACAAAAAACATCATTCTCCAAATTTTGAAAACAAGTACGTTGTGGGTCAAAGGATAGAACGTGCGGGCCCACAGATCTCAAACGTTGTGTGTCAAAGGATAGAACGTGGCGGGCCCACAGATCAATCTCGACCATTCTCCGATTTTTCAAAACAACAAATAACAAAAAACATCATTCTCCAAATTTTCAAAATAAGTATCTCAAGATTTATTTAATCGACATGACAGGTCACTACAGACACATTTAGATGCTAAATGTCTGTAATGACTGTATCATGGCGCTTAAATGAAGCTTGAGATATAGCAACTTCCCACCCGGTCACCCATCCTTACACTGCTCCAGCCCCAAGCTCGCTTAACTTGTGCGTTCTATTCGACTAGGCTAGCGGATGGGAAGCTGCCCCTTGCTGATAAGAGTTGCCTCCTCGTGTTTAAGGCGTTTACCGATGGTCACCGCGTGGGACCTACTCCTTACTATCACACACGTTTGTGCTTTTAGAAACTATGTGCAATCTTTACATACCGTACCACTTCCATTCAAACTTACATTATTTTTTAACTACTTAAAACCACTAGCCGGAAGAAGCAAAAGCTTTGCCTTTTCATTAATTAAGAACAAGATAGTTGCCCAGTTAATTGCGGAAAACCGGGCTAAAACCGATACAAACAGGGCCTAAACCTACGGGAACTCTTGGCTGAGCATGAATTGGTACAGGCCTTCGTCCACACGTCTGATACGCTTGCGGAACTGCTGTACTGCAATATCGATCTCCGCCCAGGATATTTCATCGGCGACAGTCGATTCCAAGCCACGACGAGTATTTTGCTCTGCTTCATCGTTGGCGGCACCTGGGGGGCCGAGGAGGTCAAAGAGCCAATCGACCAGCCCGTTGGCGTCGTGGCGGCGGATTCTGGCAGTGCGAACTTTGTCCGGTGCAATTATGGCGCTAACGGCGTCTGCCCATTCCTGGCGGGGAATCGGGATGCTTACCGGCCCTGGAAACGGCCTCTCGAGTGGTTGAGTCAACAGGATGCTGACACGGCTCCGCTCAGATAGCGCGGCGCACCGCACCTGATGCGCGGCGGCATTCTCCCGCTCTTGCGTGGCAGTGCTTTGCCACTCTTGCTCTGCTTCGCTCCATGGGCGGCGACAAACACATGTGTAGACATTGGCCCACTCAAGCACTGGGGCGTGATGATACCGCTCATGCTCGACGGCGCGCTGCCGCTCTTGCTTGGCGACGCACGGCCGTTCTGGCTCTCCGGCCTGCTCTGGCTCGTTCTCCTCGTCGAGGAGGTTGATGACGGCGGCGGCGCTTCTCCGGATTGGCATGCTTGGAATGGTATACTGCGGTATGGCCGGTGTGTCGCTGCCTAGCCCTCTTTGCCCACTGACACTGGCAGCGGGAAACCGATTTGGGGGGAGTGGCGGGAAACCGATTGGGGGAGTGGCGGGAAACGGTAGCGTGTTTGCATATATAACACCATTAATATGGAAAACTTGGGAAAGAAGGAAGCGCAAGCTAGCACGACGCGTGCGCACAGTGCTTACCCACGGGTGCCAGACGGTTGAACAGAACTGCTTTAAATTATTCAGGGTTTGTTTGGCATTTTTTATACATTATAATAGAGTTTTCTAGGCATTTAATGTGCGAAATTCAAATTTGAACTACAAATACATGCTCCAGTGCACCAAAATGGGTTCAAAAATCATATATGTGTCCTTGGGTGCATGTTTAGGTCACATCCAAGGAATGGGGATGAATTACAAACATCTCGGCGTCCTGACTCGGCCTCAAACATTGAGAAGCTTGGTTTTTAAATCCCCATAAATCCAAAACTCACCTGAAATTCATGAAACTTTACATGGTGTCATGACATGGCACATATATGCCATGGTAAAAAAACTGACCAATTTGGGGCAAGTTTTGGTACAAAACTCTTACAAACCGGAGCTTCCCGCAAGAAGCCTCCGATAGGGAACGTGTCACCCTTGTGGGCGAAACGACAATCGCTGCCTCTTCTCGCCTTGTATTTTTTTCTACGGGCAACATAGAACAATAGGAGATTTGTGCTGAAATATGGAATTATTCAGGGTTTGTTTGGCCTTTTTATACATTAATTAAGTTTTCTAGGCATTTTAATGTCCATAATTCAAATTTGAACTACAAGCACATGATCCAGTGCACCAAAATGGCTTCAAAAACCATACATGTGTCCTTGGGTGCATGTTTGGGTCCCATGCAAGAAATGGGTATGAATTACAAACATCTCGGTGTACTGGCTCGGCCTCAAACATTGAGAATATCGGTTTTTAAATCCCGGTAAATCCAAAACTCACCCGAAATTCATGAAACTTGGCATCGTGTCATGACATGGCACATATATGCCATGGTAAAAAATTGTCCAATTTGGGGCAAGTTTTGGTACACGCCTCTTACAAACCGGAGCTTCTAGCAAGAAGGCTCGTGGTTCCGATAGGGAACGTGTCACCCCTGTGGGCGAAACGACAATCGCTGCCTCTTCTCGCCTTGTATTTTTCTTCTACAGGCAACATAGACCAACAGGAGATTCGCGCCGAGATATTGAATTATTTAGGGTTCATTTGGCCTTTCTATACATATATTAATTGAGTTTTCTAGGCACATAATTCAAATTTGAACTACAAGCACATGCTCCAGTGCACCAAAATGGCTTCAAAAACCATACACGTGTCCTTGGGTGTATGTTTAGGTCCCATGCAAGATATGGGGATGAATTACAAACATCTCGGCGTACAAGCTCGGCCTCAAACATTGAGAATCTCGGTTTTTAAATCCCCGTAAATCAAAAACTCACCCGAAAATCGTGAAACTTGGCATCGTGTCATGACATGTCACATATATGCCGTGGTAAATTTTTTGTCCAATTTGGGGCAAGTTTTGGTACAAGCCTCTTACAAACCGGAGCTTCTAGCTAGAAGCCTCGTGGTTCCGATAGGGAACGTGTCACCCTTGTGGGCAAAACGACAATCGTCGCTGCCTCTTCTCGCCATGTATTTTTTCTACAGGCAACGTAGACCAACAGGAGATTCGCGCTGAAATATGAAATTATTCAGGGTTCGTTTGGCCTTTTTAAACATTAATTGAGTTTTCTAGGCATTTAATCCCCATAATTCAAATTTGAATTACAAGCACGGGCTCTAGTGCACCAAAATGGATTCAAATACCATACATGTGTCCTTGGGTGCATGTTTAGGTCCCATGCAAGAAATGGGAATGAATTACAAACATCTCGGCGTCCTGGCTCGGTTTCAACCATTGAGAATCTCGGTTTTTAAATCCCCGTAATTCCAAAACTCACCCGAAATTCATGAAACTTGGCATAGTGTCATTATATGGCACATATATGCCGTGGTAAAAAATTGTCTAATTTGAGACAAGGCGCACACATTAATAGCCAACGTAGGCATTTTGGAACAAATAGATGACACGTTAATATCGCAAACGGTTGTATTGTCTGAACCGTGGGTGTTCCACTAACCATTTACGTGCGGCCACGCGTCCCTCTTTTTATTGGAGAGTACTACCTCGGTCCTGGTTTATTGGTCCTCTTTGTATTTTGTGCAAAAATTTGACCATACTAGGTGGCGTGCGTGCAGCTGTTTGATTAGACAGGTCGAGTGCGAGAAGTCCGCCGCGCAGGCTCGACGGGACGCGTGCGAGTAGTCCACCACGCAGGCTCGACGGGACCCGTGCGAGATGTTTGCCGCGCAGGCTCACCGGGAAGCGAGCTCTTTGACCTCCACCCGCCGCCTTGCTCCCAACTTCTCCATTAATGGGGGCCGAGAGGGCTCACCAGGAAGCGAGCTCTTTGACCTCCAGCCGCCGCCTCACTCCCAACTTCTCCATTAATGGTGTCCGAGCCACTGTTTAACAAGTGGTTAATGCACCTGGATGGAAAGTGTTAGCTTGTGATCCCATGGCCCCGCTCAACGATAGCTAGCATTGTTTTGTTCATGCCTCGCCGAGAACGTGAATTTTAGCCTGTTTTCAACTCGTATACATGTACCTACAAGGTTACAAACGAAATAATACGACGACAAATTGACAATGGCAACGGATAATAATTGTCTTACATATCCCGGATAATTTCCAATTTAAAATGCCACATGCGGCAACGCCCGAAAGAACAGGGGCAAGAGAAGAAAAAAAAAGAGGAAGAAGGAAGTCGCTGCTCTCTACTTCTCAATGGATCGCTTGGCGAGGAGTTCTTCCAGCTCCTTCTTCACATCCTCATGACTTTGCTTGACAGCAGCCATGGATTCCTCCACCTGCAGCTCGCGCTCGATGCGGAGCTTCTTCAAGTCATCCCCAAGTTCATGGACGACGGCTGTCAGCTTCATCCGCGAGGCTACGCTCTTCTCATACAGCTCCCTCCAGCCGGCGGCCTCCTCCTTCTGCTTGTCGAGCTCCTCGTGAAGCTTCGCATTGTCACCCATGAGTTTCATGACGAGGCCGATCGCCTTATCAACCGAGGCATCGCTAATCTCAAGCAGCTTCTCCAAGCCGGCGAGCAGCTCCTGCTGGTTAATTAGGCTAGCGAGAATGTCGTCGTCGCTGGCTAAGGACTTCAGCCTCGCCAGCTCGCCGAGTTTGCCGACGCGGCGAGAGCGCTTGTGAGAGCCCTCGCCTGCCCGTGAGAGCTCGTTCGAGGGCCCTGCGGCACGGCAGGACATCTCTGTTGCGGCTGCCACGTTGCGGCGGGACCTTTCTAGTGCTTCCGCGGCCTTGGTCTTTGCTCCCTGATTATAGGTCGACCTAGAACTCCTCCTACCGGCCATGGCAGACGCAAGGAATGGCTTAAGAGGAAAGACCTATTTTTTGGTGATGAGGAGAGGAATGTGCAGTAATTTTCGAGTGGGTACTAGTTTTTATAGCCCAGTGCTAAGTGGGAACATGTTTAGGTTTGATCGGTGTGAACAGATTTGCATTTACTCATTGCGTGGTAATTTGATCGGTGTGAACACGTTTAGGTTTGATCGGCGTGTCAGCGTGTCCAATGGATGGGCCGTCTCGCCTCCCACGCGTGCCAGACGGTTGACCAGAGCTGCCATACGCAGGTGGATGCTCGCCGTTTAGGCGGCCGCGGCGCGCTATGCTCGCGTCCCTTCGCTCGCACTGCTCAACGTTGAGGCAGCCGCAGCGCACTCTGCTCGCGTCCCTCCGCGCGTGCTCTTTCAGCGGTTGGGGCTGACGCACGATCACGTTTTGGGCGCCATATGCATGCGGTTGCGTCCACGTGCGTTGCCACGATGTAGTTAATACGTGCGGCACGATGCAGTTAATACGTGCTGCAACAACTGCCATCCGCGTGCGCCGATACTCCAGGCTGTTTGGCCTCCCCATTTGTTCCCACGGCCATTATAACCTTAGTCTCTTCAACCTTTCAATCGCGCCCCACAACACAACAAGCACACCCACGACGACACATAGAGAGAGAGGATATCCAATGGCGCTCCAATTGAGTACGGCGTGCATCGTGTGAACACCCACGTGAGGGAAAAGGAACTCACGGTGGTGTACACCATCGACCCAGCCGTGGTAGAGGACTCCATCAACACCAGGGAGCAGTTGCTTGCTAAGGACGACAAGTGCAAAGTGGTTGGCTTCGACCTCCAGTACACCGGCGGTCGTCTCGGCATTGATCAGGCGATTGCCGTCGCCCAGTTGTGCGTGGGCCATCACATTCTCGTCTACCACTACTGCCTGGCCACAAGTGCTTGCGAGCGTTTCACTAGGTTTGTCAAGAGCCCCGGCTACAGTTCGCTACGGTGGACACCGTCAATGATGTAAAAGCGCTCAAGATTTCGGGCTTGGCCTGCCCGAAGCTTGTCGACATCCGTGGCCACTACAGGGTCTGGGGCAGCACGAAGTTGGACTCCCTAGTCAAACTCGCCGCCACCATCATCGACCCCTACTACGAAAACATGAAGGAAGGTTCCAGGAGAAATCCTGGATCCTGTCACGGTGCGTGGGTGCAGAAACTGGATGAACCTCACCTCGAGTTTGTAGCCAAGAACGTGTACACATGCTATGAGATGCACAGGCGGATCATCGACATGAGGGAGTGCCTCCTTCCTGTAGATCACGAGGGATCGAGCCACCAGCAGAGCAGTGCTACTTGTGAGCTGCGTTGGGATTTCCCCGAAGAGGAGGGGATGATGCAGTACAGTAGAGATAAGTATTTC
Source organism: Elymus sibiricus (assembly GCA_039707655.1). Classification (NCBI taxonomy): domain Eukaryota; kingdom Viridiplantae; phylum Streptophyta; class Magnoliopsida; order Poales; family Poaceae; genus Elymus; species Elymus sibiricus. Next base: position 310,622,073 of record CM077668.1, on the reverse strand, counting down.
CTTTAGTTATGAAACCAAGGTTATCAATCCAGTAGGAGAATCACGCAACAACTCGTTAGCAGTACCTGCACACAAAACAACAAATCCTCGCACCCAACGCGAACAAGGGGTTGTTAATCCCTTGGCGGTTAATTACAAGATTAAATTGTATGGTGATAGATAGATAGATCGAACAAAAATACAAAATAAAATAAATAAAGTAAAATTGCAGCAAGGTATTTTTAGGATTTTCAATATATGATTAAGGTAGACCCGGGGGCCATAGTTTTCACTAGAGGCTTCTCTCTTGAAAATAGCATACGGTGGGTGAACAAATTACTGTTGGGCAATTGATAGAAAAGCAAATAATCATGACGATATCCAAGGCAATGATCATGTATATAGGCATCACGTCCGAGACAAGTAGACCGACTCCTGCCTGCATCTACTACTATTACTCCACACATCGACCGCTATCCAGCATGCATCTAGTGTATTAAGTTCATAAAGAATGGAGTAACGCCTTAAGCAAGATGACATGATGTAGACAAAGTAAACTCACGCATGAATAAACCCCATCTTTTTACCCTTAATAGCAACGATACATACGTGTCATGTCCCTTTCTGTCACAGGGATTGATCACCGCAAGATCAAACCCATTACAAAGCACCTCTCCCATTGCAAGATAAATCAATCTAGTTGGCCAAACCAAATCAATAGATCAGAGAGAAATACGAAGCTATAATAATCATGCATAAAAGAGTTTAGAGAAAACTCAAATAATATTCATGGATAATCTGATCATAAACTCACAATTCATCGGATCCCAACAAACACACCGCAAAAAGTGATTACATCGGATAGAATTCCAAGAACATCGAGGAGAACATTGTATTGAAGATCAAAAAGAGAGAAGAAGCCATCTAGCTACTAACTATGGACCCGAAGGTCTGTGGTAAACTACTCACGCATCATCGGAAGGGTAGCAAGGATGATGTAGAGCCCCTCCGTGATCGATTCCCCCTCCGACAGAGTGCCGGAAAAGGCCTCCAGATGGGATTGATGGGGATATGTACCTAGGGTAGGGTCATAGGCCTGACCTACATGCCCTACCTAAGGACACTGCCCCAGAAAGCTTAAGAGCTACAAGGAAGTCTCCGACTGAAATCGCCAAGACATACAAGTCACTCGACAATATACACTCGGAGGTACCTTTCACTCGACGCTTACCTTTCACTCGGAAGGACCAGAAGACAGTCGACCACAGAAGCCCAGAAGTCACCCCAAGGAGGCTAACGGGCAGGCGCTCATCAAGACCATTAATAGCATTTATGTTGTACGTTACCAGTAACGTACGTCTTTATAACCACGATCTGACCCTTAAACGCCGGACACTTATGAGGGGCAGCGCACTCTATATAAGCCACCCCTCCCCTCTGGCATAGTGGTTGGTTGGTTCGCACCCCCTGTAACGATACTCCTATTACACTCGACAAAGAGCTCCCGAGCACCTGAGATGTAGGGCTATTACCTCCACGAGAGGGGCCTGAACTCATACATCTGTGTGTACACCCTCGCCGTAGCTAGGACTCTGCCCTCTCCTTACGTACCCCTACCTTCTACCGTCAGACTCGTTCCCATGACAGTTGGCGCCCACCGTGGGGCAGGCGTCTAAGCGACTTCCGGCGAGGTTGCATTTGTTTTCCTTCGTCATGTCTTCCGGCGGTGATTTGTTCCTGGGCCGCGAGATCCGTCTCGGAGCGCTCACCTTCATCGCCGACGATTCGGCATGGCTCCGAGAAGCGCCTCTAGATGTTGAGGTGCTCTCGAGTCGCGGGGCGACGCACTTCTGCGCGAGCTCCTGCGGTGTTCTTCTCCTTCATCCGTCGTCTCCGTACGTGTCGGCCCTCCATGCTGTTCGTCACCGCAGGCGATCCGGTCGTTCACGGCTACAGCGTTGGGTGCGACATGCGGCGGCCTGCCAGGCTTCGTCCCCGCAGATTGCGGCCATCGAGCCCACCGAGTCACTTCTCGGCGTGTTCGACTCGGCGTCAGATCGGTCTGACGTTCCCTCCGAGTGCAAGAGCTGCGATCCTGCGGCTGAAGTTCTTATGGCTGGCTCTCATCAGAGTCCACCACCTGGCTTCAACCACGCCAGGCACGAGATTGGTGGAACGTCGAATGAACAGCAGCGCCGGGATGAGGATGTTCTCCATACTCCCATCGTCGGCACGACTGCTGAGGCCCAGGCCATGGAGGCGACTCGCCTTCGACTCAAAGAGATGCAGAAGGCACTCGACGAGCGTGCTCGACAGCGTCCGCCGCGTCCCAATCAACATCAGCGACAGTTGTTTCCGAGTGGATCTCGGAATAACGTCGAGGTATTCCGTACTCCAGTGCTGAATGTTGCAGCTGCTGCTAGGATTGCAGATTCTATACAGCCGTCATGATCGGAAGCTGGTAGAGGTTTGCAACAGATCAAAACATTGCTCGAGGCAGCGCAGCAGCAGAATGCGGTTGTTTCTCAGTCGCAGAACAGGTTACATAGCGATTCGCCCAGGGCGGAAACAGTTCAGTCGGCCCACAGCCTTGGGTCACCTCTGCGCCACAGAGGCGGAGGTTACCGTGAAGATCGGTACAGAGATCAGAGGCGAGATCAGCTTGCTCCCCGTTATCACCGTGATGACCGCCGTCGAGTGCTTTCTCCCCCGCGGAGTGGTTCATATGTGCCCCGGCACAATGATGATAGGCACCCGTTCGGTGATGAGCGGAATCCTGGATTTGACGCAAGGGATGTCCTTGCTCAAAGGCGGGTCGACAGAGGCAGAGCCCACAGAGATAGTTATAACGGAGATTATCCGAGTGGAAGCAGTGCTGTTGTTTCTGGGCCCGAGTGTTTTAGCAGAGCCATTCGCTCTGCAGAGATTCCTCCCAAGTTCAGGTTGGCGGCTGGAATTAGCAAGTTTTCTGGCGAGACGAAGCCCAAGACATGGTTAGATGATTACCGAGTGGCCGTGCAGATTGGTGGAGGAAACGACAACATAGCCATGAAGCATTTGTCCCTGATGTTAGATGGTTCGGCCAGAGCTTGGTTGAATCATTTGGCTCCCTCTAGCATCTATTGCTGGGAGGATTTGGCCCGAGTGTTTATCAGAACCTTTGAAGGCACCTGTAAACGTCCGGCTGGTTTGATTGATTTGCAGCATTGTGTTCAGAAGCCCAATGAGACCTTGCGAGACTACATTCAGCGCTGGTCCACCCTGCATCACACGGTGGAGAATGTTTCCGAACACCAGGCTGTTTGTGCTTTCAAGGCTGGTGTTAGATACAGAGAGCTCTATCTGAAATTTGGTCGCACTAGTGATATTTCTCTGAGCAAGATGATGGAGATTGCCACTCGGTACGCCAATGGTGAAGAAGAGGACCGCCTCCGAAGCTGTAAAGGAAAAGCAGTCGACAATGATACAGGCGGAAATTCCAATCGGAAGCAGAAGCGCAAGGCTGATCCCCCTGTTCAGGCAGAAGCGGCCGCTCTGGCGGCACAGGCCAAAAATAAAGGAAAATCCAAAGCTAAGTTCACCCCCAAGAAGTCAAAGGATCAGTCGGGTACAGATGTTATGGATTTACCGTGTGCAATCCACACGAGGAAAGATGAAGAGGGCAATTTAATATTGCCAAAGCATACCACTCGACAGTGCCGTTTGCTGATCCAACAATTCAAAGAGAGCCAGTCGAGTGAAAAAGACCCTGAAAAGGAGGATGAAGAAGATAAAGAAGAGTTTCCTGAGGTCAATGCCACTCTGTTGATTTTTGCTGATGTTGAGAGCAAGAGTCGACTGAAAGTTATCAACAGGGAGGTTAACATGGCGGTTCCCTCTATCCCCACATATCTCAAGTGGTCCCAGACTGCTATCACGTTTGATCAGTCAGATCACCCTGGGCATATCGCTACCCCCGGGCGGCAAGCGCTGGTGGTGGACCCAGTCGTGGGGGGCACTCGACTCCGCAAGGTTTTGATGGACGGTGGGAGCGGTCTGAACATCCTATATGCAGATACCCTCAAGGGGATGGGCATTCCGATGTCCCGTCTCAGTGAAAGCAACATGCAGTTCCATGGCGTCATCCCTGGGAAAAAGGCCCGTTCACTCGGTCAAATAGCGTTGGATGTTGTGTTTGGCGACAATAAGCATTTTCGCAAGGAAAAATTGACATTTGAAGTGGTGGACTTCCAGAGCACATACCACGCCATCCTTGGTCGTCCGGCTTATGCCCGTTTCATGGCCCGTCCATGTTACGTATATCTCAAGCTGAAGATGCCCGGGCCCAAGGGTGTGATCACAGTCATTGGCAATCGACAGAGGGCTGAGGAGTGCCTTCAGCAGGGCTCCAAGATCGCCGATCATCAGATGGCTATGGTTGAATTGGAAGAATACAAGAAAAACGCTGATCCTTCCGACTTGTTGCGCGCTAAGAAGCCTGCTTCTGAGTCAGCTTTTCAGTCGGCAGGAGAAGTGAAGAAAGTGAACATTCACCCGACAGATCCCACTGCTGCCCCAACCAACATCTCGACGACACTCGACAGCAAATAGGAAGCCGAGCTCATCCAGTTCCTCCGTGAGAACTGGGACATCTTCGCATGGAAGCCTGCTGACATGCCTGGTGTACCCAGGGAACTGGCTGAGCACCGGTTGAGAGTTGACCCGAAGGCCAAGCCTGTGAAGGAGCATTTGCGTCGGTCGGCAACGGAGAAGCAAAAAGCAATCGGCAAGGAGGTGGCTCGTCTCTTGGCGGCTAAGTTCATACGTGAGATTTACCACTCCGAGTGGTTATCGAACGTCGTTATGGTCCCTAAGAAGGACAAGTCACTCCGCATGTGTATTGATTTCAAACATATCAATCGGGTCTGCCCGAAAGATCATTTTCCACTCCCCCGCATTGATCAGATTGTCGACTCAACTGCGGGGTGTGAGCGTCTATCTTTTCTGGATGCTTACTCTGGTTACCATCAGATCCGTCTGTTTGGTCCGGATGAAATAAAGACAGCCTTCGTCACCCCTTTCGGGTGTTTCTGTTATATCACCATGCCTTTTGGTTTGAAGAACGCTGGCGCTACTTTCATGCGCATGATTCAAAAATGTTTACTCGATCAGATTCCTCGGAATGTTGAAGCGTACATGGATGACATTGTCGTCAAGTCTCGCAAAGGTTCCGACCTGTTGTCCGACTTAGCTGAAACATTCACCAATCTGAGGAGATATGATATCAAGCTAAATCTGACTAAGTGCACTTTCGGTGTTCCTGGCGGCAAATTACTCGGTTTTCTCGTTTCTGAAAAGGGAATCGACGTTAATCCTGAAAAGATCGGTGCCATCACCCGAATGAAAAGCCCTGAGCGTGTGCACGATGTCCAGAAGCTCACAGGTTGCTTGGCAGCATTGAGTCGATTCATTTCTCGTCTCGGTGAAAAGGCATTGCCTTTATACCAACTGATGAAGAAGTCTGATACATTCGAGTGGACTCCTGAAGCTGAAGCAACGTTTGTCGAGCTCAAAGCTCTGCTTTCCACCTAGCCGGTGCTTGCTGCTCCGCACAGTAAGGAGCCATTGCTATTGTACATAGCGGCTACTAATCAGGTCGTCAGCATAGTTCTCACTGTCGAGAGGGAAGAGGAAGGTAAAGCTTACAAAGTCCAGCGTCCTGTTTATTACGTCTCTGAAGTGTTGACTCCTTCAAAGCAAAGATATCCACATTACCAGAAGCTCGTGTACGGTATATATCTGCCAGTTAAGAAGGTGGCACATTATTTTCAAGATCACTCAATTTCAGTCGTCAGTGATGCTCCATTGTCTGAAATTCTCCACAATCGAGATGCGTGTGGTCGAGTGACCAAATGGGCTATTGAGCTCCTCTATTTTGACATCAAATTTGAAGCAAAGAAAGCAATCAAGTCTCAAGCCCTCGCCGATTTCCTGGCCGAGTGGACTGAACAGCAGCAGCCGGTCCAAGTTTACTCGGCACACTGGACCATGTTCTTTGATGGCTCGAAGATGCTGAATGGGTCTGGTGCTGGCGTAGTACTGGTGTCCCCAAAAGGCGACAAACTCAGTTACGTCTTGCAGATTCACTTTGATTCCTCCAACAATGAAGCTGAATATGAAGCACTCTTGTATGGGTTGGGCCATTTCTTTCGGCGTCCGGCGCCTGATGGTATATGGCGACTCTGATTTGGTGGTCAATCAAGTGATGAAAGAGTGGGATGTCAGGAACCCCGCTATGACAGGATACTGCAATTCAGTAAGGAAACTTGAGAAGAAATTCGAAGGCTTGGAACTCCATCATGTTCCCCGAGTGAAGAATCAAGCAGCTGATGAGCTGGCAAAGATTGGATCCACTCGGAAACCTGTCCCCAGCAATGTATTTCTCGAGCACCTTCATTCTCCTTCGGTGCAGGAAGATCCTTTCACTGAGGAGCCCCCGCAAGCAAAGAGCGCCTCAGATCCGATTGAAGTCGACGTCCCAGCAGTTATTGATCTGGTTATGGAGATTTTAGTGATCATCCCCGACTGGACTGTTCCTTATATTGCGTATATTCTGAGGCGAGAACTCCCAGATGATGAAGATAAAGCTCGACAGATAGTCCGCAGATCCAAGGCTTTTACTGTTATGGATGGACAACTCTACAGAGAAAGTGTGACTGGCGTGAGTCAGCGGTGTATTTCTCCTGAAGAAGGTCGACTGATTTTGGAGGAGATTCACTCGGGAACTTGTGGTCATCATGCGTCCTCTAGGACAATTGTTGCCAAAGCTTACCGAGCGAGTTTCTTTTGGCCACGCGCCAATGAGATGGCTAAAGATATAGTCGATCACTGCGAAGGATGCCAGTTTTATTCGAACCTGTCACACAAACCCGCGTCTGCCTTGAAGACTATTCCACTCGTCTGGCCGTTTGTTGTATGGGGCTTGGATATGGTTGGACCCCTTAGAACAGGCCAGAGTGGATTCACTCACTTGCTGGTTGTAGTCGACAAGTTCACTAAGTGGATTGAAGCTAAACCCATCAAGAAGCTGAACGCCCGCACTGCTATCAAATTCATGAAAGAGATAACATTCCGGTATGGAGTCCCCCACAGTATCATTACAGACAACGGCTCTAATTTTGACTCGGAAGAGTTCAGATACTTTTGCTCCTCTCAAGGCACTCGGGTGGACTACGCGTCCGTTGCACACCCCCAGTCTAACGGTCAAGCTGAGCGAGCGAACGGCCTTATCCTCCAAGGACTGAAGCCTCGGCTCATGCGAGATCTTGATCATGCTGCTGGAGCTTGGGTCACTGAATTGCCGTCTGTTCTGTGGGGCTTGAGGACGACTCCAAACCGGTCGACTGGGCGCACTCCTTTCTTCCTTGTGTATGGAGCTGAAGCCGTTTTGCCAAGTGACGTCCTTCACAATTCCCCCCGAGTGGATCTATACTCCGAAGACGAAGCTGAGCAAGCTAGGCAAGACGGTGTGGATCTCCTAGAGGAAGAACGAGAGATGGCCCTGATCCGGTCGACTGTATATCAACAAGACCTTCGCCGCTTCCATGCGAGACACGTCAAGAGCCGTTCATTCCACGAAGGTGATCTGGTGCTCCGAGTGGATCAGCAGCGGCCCCACAAGTTGGCCCCAGCGTGGGAAGGCCCATTCGTCGTCACCAAGGTGCTGAACAACGGAGCGTACCATCTTTTCAACTTGAAGAAGAATATTGATGAGCCACGCGCCTGGAACGCGGATTTGCTTTGACGCTTTTATACTTGACGACTGAGTTGTTTTGATGTAATAAGAGTGCTCCAGACGATGTCGTTTGTTAAGTTATGACTTCCGCAGTCTATTGTCGATTCCGATCGCACAATTTCGCATTCAAAGACTTCTCCGAGTGAAGAGCAACCCTCTTGCTCGGGGGCTTAGCTGCGAACCCGTTTCGCCTAAGTTAAAAACCCTTCCGAGTGTATAACATTCAATACACTCGGAGACTTAGCCGCGAACCAGTCTTCGCCTAAGTTCAGAAAACTTCTCCGAGTGAAGAGCAACCCTCTTGCTCGGGGGCTTAGCTGCGAACCCGTTTCGCCTAAGTTAAAAACCCTTTCGAGTGTATAACATTCAATACACTCGGAGACTTAGCCGCGAACCAGTCTTCGCCTAAGTTCAGAAAACTTCTCCGAGTGACGAGCAACCCTCTTGCTCGGAGGCTTAGCTGCGAACCCGTTTCGCCTAAGTTAAAAACCCTTCCGAGTGTATAACATTCAATACACTCGGAGACTTAGCCGCGAACCAGTCTTCGCCTAAGTTCAGAAAACTTCTCCGAGTGAAGAGCAACCCTCTTGCTCGGGGGCTTAGCTGCGAACCCGTTTCGCCTAAGTTAAAAACCCTTCCGAGTGTATAACATTCAATACACTCGGAGACTTAGCCGCGAACCAGTCTTCGCCTAAGTTCAGAAAACTTCTCCGAGTGAAGAGCAACCCTCTTGCTCGGGGGCTTAGCTGCGAATCCGTTTCGCCTAAGTTAAAAACCCTTCCGAGTGTATAACATTCAATACACTCGGAGACTTAGCCGCGAACCAGTCTTCGCCTAAGTTCATAAAACTTCTCCGAGTGAAGAGCAACCCTCTTGCTCGGGGGCTTAGCTATGAATCCGTTTCGCCTAAGTTAAAAACCCTTCCGAGTGTATAACATTCAATACACTCGGAGACTTAGCCGCGAACCAGTCTTCGCCTAAGTTCAGAAAACTTTTCCGAGTAAAGAGCAATCCTCTTGCTCGGGGGCTTAGCTGCGAATCCGTTTCGCCTAAGTTAAAAACCCTTCCGAGTGTATAACATTCAATACACTCGGAGACTTAGCCGCGAACCAGCCTTCGCTTAAGTTCGGAAAACTTCTCCGAGTAAAGAGCAATCCTCTTGCTCGGGGGCTTAGCTGCGAACCCGTTTCGTCTAAGTTAAAGACCCTTCCGAGTGTATAACATTCAATACACTCGGAGACTTAGCCGCGAACCAGTCTTCGCCTAAGTTCAAAAACTTTTCCGAGTAAAGAGCAATCCTGTTGCTCGGGGGCTTAGCTGCGAACCCGTTTCGCCTAAGTTAAAGACCTTTCCGGGTGTATAACATTCAATACACTCGGAAACTTAGCCGCGAACCAGTCTTCGCCTAAGTTCAAAAAAATTTCCGAGTAAAGAGCAATCCTCTTGCTCGGGGGCTTAGCTGCGAACCCGTTTTGCCTAAGTTAAAGACTCTTCCGAGTGTATAACATTCAATACACTCGGAGACTTAGTCGCGAACCAGTCTTCGCCTAAGTTCAGAAAACTTCTCTGAGGGAAGAGCAACCCTCTTGCTCGGGGGCTTAGCTGTGAACCAGTTTTCACCTAAGTTAAAAAATCCTTCCGAGTGTAAGGTATTCCTAACACTCGGAACTTAGCTGCGAACCAGTCTTCGCCTAAGTTCCATTCGAGAATTAAATAAATTCAGCCAAGCAAAATGTCGGAAAGCAAAATGCGAGTAAGACTAAAATCTCTAGCGCAGCAAAAACTTGTTCGCGCAAAGGGAAGTTCTCAGGCTTAGGGCCTGAACAAAGGTTTAATCGGTTACACCATCGCTCGGCATACCGAGGCAAATAAAGTTTTTACTGAAAGCAATGTACTTGTTCAAGCTCCAGTAGGGCTTGAGGGCTCGACAAAGGTGTCCAGGTCAATTCCGTCGGCGATCCGAGTGGCTGCTTCGATGAAAGTCTCCATGAAATCTTCAAACTGAAGTTTCTTTGTGTTGATCACTCGGAGGGCCTTCAGTTTGTCCTCCCTGGCCTCCTTGCAATGAACCCTGACGAGTGAAAGGGCCACATCAGCACCACAACGAGCAGCGGATTTCTTCCACGCCTGCACTCGACTGGGAATTTCGTTGAGGCGAGTCATCATAGACTCGAGGTCAGTCTGGAGAGAATCTTCAGGCCACAACTCCTTGTTGACCTTCTCGATTGCAGCCTTCAGCCGAGTGACATATCCTTGGACACTCTTAAGACGAGCTTCGAGTCGAAACATATCCATGGCCACGGCGTCTCCGACGAGTGACTTCGTGGGGTCCAGATTGGGCTCGATTTCTTCGGTTTCCTTCTCAAAGTCTTGACAGAATTCTGCGTGAAGAGAAAGGGAAAAGGTGATCACAATGCCGTTCTGAGGAAATCAAAGAAATTCATTCGACAGAAGAAAGTCACCTTCAAGCATGCTGAACATTTTCTTCGCAAAGTCTCCTAAGTGTTTTTCCAGAGCACTCTTTCCCTTGGTCTGCACTTCAAGTTTTTTGATCCAGTCGGATCGTTCCTGCTTGAGTTTGGCGTTCTCTTCTTCCAGTTTACTGGCTGCAGCAAATTTCTTCTCAGCAGCTTCAGTTTTCTCCTTCGCTTCCTTCTGAGCATCAGCAAGTGATTTGTCCTTGTCCTCGAGTGCCTTCTTCATGGTATCTAAAGAAATAACATTGTTGAGTCGCGCTCGGAGACAACGGTTCTCATCACGTACGTCTGTTCGAGTGGATTCGCTCGGTTCAAAGGATGGAAGATGAAAGTGATAATGCAATTGGTTGACAAGGATGACCTCCCAAAGTCTTCAATTCGGTCTATGCACGGTCCAGGTTGTTGTTCGTCAGCTTCAGATCCAGCAGAAGTCGATTCTTCTCCTTCTCCAGCTCGACGTACTTGGTCCCGAGCCCACAGGCTTTCTGAAATCAGCAAAGAAGGGGTTCAGTCGACATGGATATTTCTCTACTCCCGAGTGGAAAAGTACAAGTGCAGTCGACTGAAAGGCGGCCCGCCGCCCCACCCCACAACCCTATACAGCGTCATATCATGGTTGATGGAAATGATGTCCATGAAACCTGCAGAATGGTTCTTAAGACTACTGCCCATCGTCAACGATCGACAGTAGTCTCGGGGACTACACCCAGTGGGTGCACTCAGCGTGCTCCCACTGGATACAAAAACACTCGACCAGGTCTGGCCTGTCAGAGTATAAACAAAGAAGCAAGCAAGCGAACATTGTCTCTATCAGACCCCCGTCGATACAAGCACCCGACGGCGGTCTTGGGGACTACACCCAGTGGGTGCACTCAGCGTGCCCCCACTGGACCTACTATCACTCGACCAGGCCCGTCCTGTCGAGTGACAAGCAACTTTCAAATCAACTCTAAGACCCCTGCCGATGCCTTCGTCATTTGACAGCGGTCTCGGGGACTACACCCAGTGGGTGCACTCAGCGTGCCCCCACTGGACCAGAAACTACCTGATCTACTTGCGAAGAAAACACCCAGTGGGTGTAAAATCAAGATGGACAGGAATTCAATCGGAAATGAACTTACAATAGCACTTACTCGGACGTTGGCTTGAAGCGCTGAGCTGGCATCATAGGCTAACTTGCTGGCTTCATACGCCTCCTTTGTTCGCAGCATCATCTGCCCAGCCTGAATCATGGCTTCCTTGGCAGCTCCAGTTTGGTCCTCCGGGACATGATACAAAGGTTGTGCGGGCGTCGAATGAGTTGGTGCTGTAACTGAGGCAGCAGGAGGTGCTTCAGATTGTCCAATAGGTGCTGAAGCCACCAGAATTGAAGTGGTTGGCGGAGCACTCGACAGCGGGGCCACAAGGGCTGGAGGTGTCGCAGCAGTCGACCCATGGGGCGTCTGTCCTGACGATGTTCTCCGAGTGCGTACGTGTGGAGCCTCCAGAGGCACAGCCTCATCTTGCGTTCCTCGCTGCAGCTCCTCGTCATCTTCCAGTTCGATGACTTCGTCAGCTATCAATCGGCAATTTTAATCAAGTCACTCGAGGATTATTCTACAAAAAACAGAGTAGAGTGTGGGTTTGTTATACCTCGTTGGGAGGTGGCCGCATCAGGAGTGTCCACTTCCATATGGTCCCCATCATTTCGCTGAGGCGACGTCATAGAGGTAGCAGCTCTGGCGGATAGACTCCATTCGGTCAACAGAGACATGAAGTGCCACAATCACAATTGCGGGAAAATAAACACTCACGTTGAGGCAACAGGCACAGCAATCTTGATACGAGGCAGGGCCTTCCGAGGTTTTGGCGCGTCCGGCTTGAGTTGTTTCGCAGCTTTTTCAGTCGACCCTGATGTTGCGGCACGGTCACGCTTTGGGTTCCTTGTGCTCGACGCCACAGTTTTGCTCGGAGCAACCTCTGGGTCTTCTTGCTGCTTGGTGCGACGCCCGGTGCGCAGAGGGACCTGAGCTTTCACCTCGCCTTCCTCCAGGTCGTCATCGCTGCTCTCGCTGTCGTTGGCATAATCGCCGTCTGCGCTGTCATCTACGCTCCCTTCTTCTTCGTCGGACTGTTCTCCGTTGGGCACGGGTGAGTACATGTTTGTAAATTCCTGCAAGATACAAGCTTCAAAGTCAGTCGACTGAAGATCCAGTTACTCGACAAATATTAAAACAATCGACAGAGGTATAACTCACCAGGTTCTTTGGTGGGTTCAAAGCAGAAAAGGGTGGAATTCGCTTGGCTCCCTCGGGATTATCACAGGCTCCGGTGATGCTCCTGAGACACTGAGAAACGGTCTCATCGGAAACTTCTTCAGGATGAGTCCGAGTGGTATCCTTAGGGCCCGAGTAATGCCACATTGTGTGATCCCGGGCTTGGAGAGGCTGGATCCGTCGACTGAGAAACGTTTCAAGGAGATCCAAGCTAGTCACTCCGCCGCGGATGAGATCAGATACATCGTTCACTAGGATCCCTACCTGGATTTTCTCTACCTTTGTCACGTACAGTGGTTTGGGGGTGGTAGGTCGATCCAAGGTGAAAGGAGGAAGTCCAGTTGACATATTTGGTGATGCAACATCCTTGCAATAGAACCATGTCGACTGCCAACCCCGGACAGAATCATGAAAGGTCATGGAGGGAAATGCACTCCTACCTCTCTTTTGGATCCCTAAGCCACCACACAGTTGGATTACGTGGGTTTTGCTATCACTGGGATTGGCTTTCTTGACGGATTGAGATCTAACAGAGAATATGTGTTTAAACAAACCCCAATGCGGAGGACAGCCCAAGAAGCATTCGCACGGGGTTATGAAACAGGAAAGATAGGCAATCGCATTCGGAGGAAAATGGTGGAGCTGCGCTCCGAAATAGTTCAGGAAACTACGGATGAACGGGTGGGGTGGCATGGAGAAACCTCGCTCGACGTGGGTGAGAAGCAGAGCTCGCTCGCCGTCACGTGGCTCTGGCTCGGTCTCCCCCTTCGGCAATCTCCAGGACCCCGCAGTTATCAACCCGTCGACGATGAGATTTTGCACATCCTCCGCCGTGACCGTCGATTGGAGGAAATCCCCCTGGATCCACCCCGGCGGCACCGTCGACCGGGCGCCCGACGGCTTCTTCGCCTTGGCTCCTCCCTTCTTGGTGCGCTCGAGCTTCTCCGTCTTGCCCTTTGTCATGGCGGCGGCGGTCGTGGGAGCGGAGCTGAGCAGAGGAGGAGGAGGAGAAGAGCAGATTTGGGGGAAGAATACTGTACCAGCACCGGCGTCGTCGCCCCTTATATCCGCCCGTGTGGGTCACTGACCTGCGGGCCCGCCAGATCTCTGAGTATCCCGAATTCAGAGGAGGCACATCACGTGGCGATTCCGGTGGTGCAATAATCGAGGCGTCGTGTCCCCGCTTGCCTTTGCGGTTGCGTCATCCCCGCTCGGCGTGCGTTTATCCAATTTTCGAATCCCGTAAAATCCGGACCCGACGGAGCGAACCGTCACATCAGAAGACTCTGCAGACAACTCGAACCTGATTTCGAGCTCAGTTTCACTCGGACCTGATTTCGAGCTCAGTTTCACTCGGATATACTTCAAGATAGAATCGATCAGGGCGAATGATAAAGGTTCCAATCGACGCAGATTTCTAAGAAGCCTCAAAATGCACTCGGAATTTTTGTGTCTTGTCAGAACCTGCATTGACACTTTTTACACTCGGACCCCGATCCATTCGGGGGCTAATGATGGGGATATGTACCTAGGGTAGGGTCATAGGCCTGACCTACATGCCCTACCTAAGGACACTGCCCCAGAAAGCTTAAGAGCTACAAGGAAGTCTCCGACTGAAATCGCCAAGACACACAAGTCACTCGACAATATACACTCGGAGGTACCTTTCACTCGACGCTTACCTTTCACTCGGAAGGACCAGAAGACAGTCGACCACAGAAGCCCAGAAGTCACCCCAGGGAGGCTAACGGGCAGGCGCTCATCTAGACCATTAATAGCATTTATGTTGTACGTTACCAGTAACGTACGTCTTTATAACCACGATCTGACCCTTAGACGTCGGACACTTATGAGGGGCAGCGCACTCTATATAAGCCACCCCTCCCCTCTGGCATAGTGGTTGGTTGGTTGGTTCGCACCCCCTGTAACGATACTCCTGTTACACTCGACAAAGAGCTCCCGAGCACCTGAGACGTAGGGCTATTACCTCCACGAGAGGGTCCTGAACTCATACATCTGTGTGTACACCCTCGCCGTAGCTAGGACTCTGCCCTCTCCTTACGTACCCCTACCTTCTACTGTCAGACTCGTTCCCACGACAGGGATCTCTCGAGAACAGGAACTTGCGGCGGCGGAAAAAGTATTTCATGGACTCCTCTGTTGGTTTCCCGATTTTAGAAAATTTATAGAGGTGGAATTAGGTCAAATGGAGCAGAGGTGGGCCCATGAGGCACCAGGGCGTGCCACCCCCCCGGGGCACACCCTGGTGGCTCGTGGCCACCTTCTCTGGCTTCTGGCCTCCTCCCGAAACTTCTAGTGTCTCTTATGTCCAAAAAAAAATCTCCAAAAAGTTTTGTGGCATTTGGACTTCGTTTGGTACTGATATTTTGGAAAACCAAAAACAGGCAAAAAACAACAACTGGCACTGGGCACTAAGTTAATAGATTAGTTCCAAAAAATGATATATAATTGCTTGTAAATGTATATAAAAACATCCAAGATTGATACTATAATAGCATGGAACAATCAAAAATTATAGATACGTTGGAGACGTATCAAGCATCCCCAAGCTTAATTCCTGCTCGTCCTCGAGTAGGTAAATGATAAAAACAGAATTTTTGATGTGGAATGCTACCTATCATATTCATCATATATTCTTTTCTTTGTAGCATGGACATTTGGACTTGAATGATTCAAAGCAATAGTCTATAGTTTGACATGAAGACATAAATACTCAAGCATATTAACAAGCAACCATGTCTTTCAAAATATCAATGCTAAAGAAAGTTATCCCTAGCCCATTATGCTCAATCATTGATCCATTCATGAAACACACTCAATATTAGCTACACACAATGCACAAGTATGACAATAGTGCTCTCTAGTTGGTGCTTTGTAAGAGAAGATGGAGACTCAAAATAAAAATAAAAATTGCATAAAAGTAAATAGATAGGCCCTTCACAGAGGGAAGCAGAGATTTGCAAATGTGCCAGAGCTCAAGGCTTAAATTAGAGAGATAAAATTATTTTGAGAGGCATGCTTTTCCTGTCAACGAAAACGACCGAGAATTCCCAATATCTTCCATGCTAGACACATTATAGGCGGTTCCCAAACAGAAAATAAAGTTTATTTCTTTTCCACCATTCTTTCACAATCCATGGCTATCCGTATCCACGGGTGCCCTCCATACCAACACTTTCCAAGGAATTTATTATTATCATCAAATTAATTTTTTTTCATTTCGGGACTGGGCATCCCTATTACCTGCCACTCTCTCGTGCAATGAAAAGTGAATAAACACTCGTCGTGATAATAACACACCTAGCATGGAAAATATTGGCCACCCATGCCGCTTCATGAGCGGTACGGGCACACAAAACGGAAAATTATTTTGAAAAATTAGAGTTGGCACATGCAAATTTACTTGGAACGGTATGGAAATACCGCATATAGGTAGATATGGTGGACTCATTTGGCACAACTTTAGGTTTAAGGAGTTGGATGCACAAGCAGTATTCCCGCTTAGTACAAATGAAGGCTAGCAAATAGATTGAGAAGCGACCAACCAAAAAGCGAAAACGGTCATAAACATGCATTGAATATAACTAACACCGAATAATGCACCATAAGTAGGATATAATTTCGTTGCATAACTATTGACTTTATGTGCATGCATAGGGAATCACAAACCTTAACACCAATATTCTTACTAAATCACAATTACTCACTAACATGACTCACATATTATCATCTCCATATGGCAAAACTATTGCAAGGAATCAAACTTATCATATCCAATGATCTTTCATGAAAGTTTTTATTATATCCCTCTTGAATATTCATCACTTTGGGACCAAATTCATATCTTGTGCAAATTACCATTACTATTATCAACTCTCAAAAAGATATAAGTGAAGCATGAGAGTGCAAATATTTCTTCAAAATTTATCAACTCTCAAAATAATATAAGCGAAGCACGAGAGTTCAAATATTTCTTCAAAACTTTAATATTATCAACTCTCAAAATAATATAAGTGAAGCATGAGAGTTCAAATATTTCTTCAAAATTTAGCTACCGCCGTGCTCAAAAAGATTTAAGTGAAGCACTAGAGCAACTGCCTAGCTCAAAAGATTTAAGTGAAGCACATAGAGTATTCTAACAAATCATGATAAACGTGTGGCTCTCTCAAATAGGTGTGTCCAGCAAAGATGAGTGTGACAAACTAAAAAGCAAACAAAGGAAAGACTCATATAATACATGACGCTCCAAGTAAAACACATATCAAGTGATGAATAAAAATATAGCTCCAAGTAAAATTACCGATAGTTGGTAGAAGAAAGAGGGGATGCCTTCCGGGGCATCCCCAAGCTTATACGCTTGAGTCTTCCTTGAATATTACCTTGGGGTGCCTTGGGAATCCCCAAGCTTAGGTTCTTGCCACTCCTTATTCCTTCATCTATCGTGATCTCACCCAAAACTTGAAAACTTCAATCACACAAAACTCAACAAAACCTTCGTGAGATCCGTTAGTATGACAAATAAATCTTTAACTTTAAGTACTGTTGTAAATTGATTCATATTTAATATTGGCATAATGCTACTGTACTCCAACTTCTCCATGACTCATACCCCCCCCCCCCCGATACGATCCATAGATTCATCAAAATAAGCAAACTATGCAACAAAAACAGAATCTGTCTAGAACAGAACAGTCTGTAAAGATCTATTTAATATCTATAATTCTGTAACTCAAAAAATTCTGAAAATTTAGGACAACGTGGAAAATTCATATACCAATACTGTGTAAAAATTTCAGATTTTTCTGACGCTCCAGTACAGAATTAAAATTCCAGCACTGGACGCAAAACTTTCTGTTTTCCAAACAGCATCAATTATACTATCTTCCAAATCATCCCAATGGCATTACTTGGCACAAACACTAATTAAAACATAAAAACACAATCATCACAGTAGCATAATTGTGTAAACACACAAGAACAGAAATAAAAAGCAAAAATTTATTTTATTCATTGGGTTGCCTCCCAACAAGCGCTATGTTTTATGCCCCTAGCTAGGCATAATGCATAGTTTCAAGTATTATCATCCTTCAAGTTGATTACATAAGTGGCCCTCATAATGGATTCATAGGGTGCTTTAATTATTTTCCTAGGGAAGTGTTCCATCCCTTTCTTTAATGGAAATTGAAATCTTATATTACCTTCTTTCATATCAATAATAGCACCAATAGTTCGTAAGAACGGTCTACCAAGTATTATGGGGCAAGACGGATTGCAATCAATATCAAGTACAATAAACTCAATGGGCACATAATTTATATTTGCAAGAATAAGAACATCATTAATTCTTCCCAATGGCTTTTTAATAGTAGAATCCGCCAAGTGCAAATTAAGAGAACATTCATCTATATTGGTAAAACCTAGCACATCACATAGGGATTTTGGAATTGTGGAAACGCTAGGACCCAAATCACATAAAGCATTGCACTCATAATTTTTAATTTTATAATGGTGGGTTCCCATTCATCATATAATTTTCTAGGAATTGAAATTTCTAGTTCTAGCTTTTCTTCTAACACTTTCATCATTGCTTCTACAATGTGTTTAGTAAAAGCCTTATTTTGTTCATAAGCGTTGGGTGAATTTAGCATGGATTGTAACAAAGAAATGCACTAAATCAAAAAACAACTATCATAATTAAAGTCTTTGTAATCCAAGAGAGTGGGCACATCGCTAGTTAAAATTTTTACCTCTCCAGACCCACTTTTATCAAAATTTCCATCAAGATTTTCACCCTCCGAATTATGGGGACGCCTCCTAGCTAAAGTTGACTCTTCTTCAGTCCCCTTTTCATCAAGTTTTATATTGCTAAACAAGGAATCAATAGATGAAACACCAATCATTTTAATATCTTCATCATTACTACGATAGAAACCGGGAGGAATCGCTTTTTGTAAAAATTCTCGTTTAGCTTTTAGCATAGCGGTTCTTTTCTTACTCTCATCCATGGAGACATATAAAGCTTTAATTGATTCATTAATATCAATTTTGGGTGGCAAAATTTTAGTCTTAAGATTTTCCACATCATGAATAGTTCTATCAATGCTCCTAGACATATCATCAAGTTTACTTAAATTTTCTTCTATCGTAGCGTTGAAAACTTTTTGAGCATGAATAAATTCTTTAATATTACTTTCAAGATCAGAGGGCATCCTATTATTATTAGTATAAGGATTACCATAAGAATTGCCATAATTATTAGAGGAATTTCCAAGAAACGACATAGGATTAAAATTACCTCTATAAGCATTATTATTAAAATTGTTTCGCGAGACAAAATTCACATCTACGGGATCATTATTTTGCTCAATCAAGGTGGATAAAGGCACATCATTAGGATCAATAGGAGTATTTTTGCTAGCAACCAATTTCATAAGCGCATCAACTTTATCACTCAAAGTACTAATTTCTTCAACAAAATTCACTTTTTTACTAGTAGGAGCTCTTTCAGTATGCCATTGTGAATAATTTGCCATAATATTATCAAGTAATTTAGTAGCTTCTCCCAATGTAATCTCCATAAAAGTACCACCCGCGGCGGAATCTAAAAGATTTCTAGAAACAAAATTTAATCCCGCATAAATTTTTTGTATGATCATCCACAAATTTAAACCATGAGTAGGGCAATTTCTTATCATTAGTTTCATCCTTTCCCAAGATTGAGCAACATGTTCATGACCAAGTTACTTGAAATTCATAATTTGGTTTCTAAGGGAAATAATTTTCGCGGGAGGAAAAATACTTGGTAATAAAAGCATCTTTACACCTATCCCAAGAATCGATACTATTTCGTGGTAAAGATGAAAACCAAATTTTTGCACGATCCCGCAATGAGAACGGGAATAATTTTAATTTCACAATATCATTATCCACATCTTTTTTTCTTTTGCATATCACAACATTCTACGAAAGTGTTAAGATGGGATGCAATATCTTTATTAGGACTACCAGAAAATTGTTCTTTCATGACAAGATTTAACAAAGTGTCATTAATATCACAAGTCTCCGCACTAGCAGCGGGAGGAGCAATCGGAGTACTAATAAAATCATTATTATTAGTATTGGAAAAATCACACAATTTTATATTTTCTTGAGACATCGTGGCTACGCAAACAAGCAAGTAAAGAAGCAAACAAGAAAAAGGCAAACGGAAAATATTTTTGTATTTTTGTAAAAACTTTTTAGAAGTGGAGGAGATGAAAACGAGAGGCAAAGGAAAATAAAATAAATGCGAGGAGATTAAGGTTTATGCGTAGGTACTTGATAGATGTTGATGATGTCTCCCCGGCAACGGCGCCAAAAATTCTTCCTGCTACTTGTGAGCCACGTTGGGATTTCCCCGAAGAGGAGGGGATGATGCAGTACAGTAGAGATAAGTATTTCCCTTAGTTATGAAACCAAGGTTATCAATCCAGTAGGAGAATCACGCAACAACTCGTTAGCAGTACCTGCACACAAAACAACAAATCCTCGCACCCAACGCGAACAAGGGGTTGTCATTCCCTTGGCGGTTAATTGCAAGATTAAATTGTATGGTGATAGATAGATAGATCGGGAAAAAAAAATAAAGTAAAATTGCAGCAAGGTATTTTTAGGATTTTCAATATGTGATTAAGGTAGACCCGAGGGCCATAGTTGTCACTAGAGGCTTCTCTCTTGAAAATAGCATACGGTGGGTGAACAAATTACTGTTGGGCAATTGATAGAAAAGCAAATAATCATGACGATATCCAAGGCAATGATCATGTATATAGGCATCACGCCCGAGACAAGTTGACCGATTCCTACCTGCATCTACTACTATTACTCCACACATCGACCGCTATCCAGCATGCATCTAGTGTATTAAGTTCATAAAGAACGGAGTAGCACCTTAAGCAAGATGACAAGATGTAGACAAAGTAAACTCATGCATGAATAAACCCCATCTTTTTTACCCTTAATAGCAACGATACATACATGTCATGTCGCTTTCTGTCACTGGGATTGAGCACCGCAAGATCGAACCCATTACAAAGCACCTCTCCCATTGCAAGATAAATCAATCTACTTGGCCAAACCAAATCAATAGATCGGGGAGAAATACGAAGCTATAATAATCATGCATAAAAGAGTTCAGAGGAAACTCAAATAATATTCATGGATAATCTGATCATAAACTCACAATTCATCGGATCCCAACAAACACACCGCAGAAAGTGATTACATCGGATAGAACTCCAAGAACATCGAGGAGAACATTGTATTGAAGATCAAAAAGAGAGAAGAAGCCATCAAGCTACTAACTATGGACCCGAAGGTATGTGGTAAACTACTCACGCATCATCGGAAGGGCAGCAAGGATGATGTAGAGCCCCTCCGTGATCGATTCCCCCTCCGGCAGAGTGCCGGAAAAGGCCTCCAGATGGGATCTCTCGAGAACAGGAACTTGCGGCGGCAGAAAAAGTTTTTTATGGACTCCTCTATTGGTTTCCCGATTTTAGAGAATTTATAGAGGTGGAATTAGGTCAAACGGAGCAGAGGTGGGTGGGCCCACGAGGCACCAGGGCGCGCCACCCCCCTGGTGGCTCGTGGCCACCTCCTCTAGCTTCTGGCCTCCTCCCTAAGCTTCTAGTGTCTCTTATGTCCAGAAAAAAATCTCTAAAAAGTTTCGTGGCATTTGGACTTCGTTTGGTACTGATATTCTGGAAAACCAAAAACAGGCAAAAAACAACAACTGGCACTGGGCACTAAGTTAATAGGTTAGTCCCAAAAAATGATATATAATTGCTTGTAAATGTATATAAAAACATCCAAGATTGATACTATAATAGCATGGAACAATCAAAAATTATAGATACGTTGCAGACGTATCAAGCAGCGGCGGCAAGCGTCACAAGAAGAAGTAGATGATGATTAGATATGATCGTTTATCCTAGTTTATTATGCATGTAGTTGTTTAATTTGGTGTGTGCATATGTTATGTGTGTAGTCAGTTATGTAATTGGATGTTTAATTTGGTTATGCAATCATGTCCTTATAAGTATATATGTTGTTGTTCTGTAGACAGAGAGCATAGATGTTGTGCAGACTGAGCAAATCACATCGCACATGGATTAAACTAGCAAACCCGTCGGTGATGATTTCATCAATCGCTGACAATTGTTTACCAGCAAGCGTTTGCCCACAACACACACAGGTTATTAGCAAGAATCGTCTGTGTTGTTATCGGTCTTCCCACACATTTCTGATTACTGACCTGTTTGCCGCGTATCACACACATCTTGTTAAGTTGAACCGTTTCTGTTGTGTTGGGTAATCACAAACAGTTCATCCGAGTGAACCGTATGCCGTGTATCGCACACACCATGAACTGGCTGCCCATTTCTGTTGTGTTGGGTAATCACAAACAGTTCATCCGAGTAAACTGTATTCCGTGTATCGCACACACCACAAATTGGCTGCCTGTTTCTGGTGTGTTGGGTAATCATAAACAGTTCATTCGAGTGAACTGTATGCCGTGTATCGCACACACCATGAACTGGCTGACCGTGTTTGTTGTTCTGGCTTATCGCAAATAGTTCGTATGGATCAACTGTATGCCACGTATCGCACACGTGTCTCTAATCTGAATCATTTTTGATGTCTCTGGCATCGCAAATAGTTTGTCTTATTTGGGACCATTTTTTTACGACACCGTTTGCGATTCATGCATCGCACACAGTTTGGTCGCGGGGTCTCTGATTCATGTGTCACGTTAGCGGTCGCCTGCAGTAGTGTGGCTGATAAACAAGAAAAGTAATTGAATGTACAGACATTGTATGATAGACATGTGCAATGGATAGTGGGGAATAAAAGAGGGCATGAAATAGTTCACATATATGTTGTCTAACAAAACAGGATAGCATGACACAATTTCACATATATGATGGCTAACTAAACAGGATAGCATGACATAATTTCACATATATGATGGCTAACTAAACATGATAGAATGACATAATTCAAATATGATGTCTTTATTAAATAGGTTGGCATGCCATAATTCACATACATGTTGTCTATGGAAACATGATGGCATGATATAATTCACGGATAGAATGACATAATTCAAAATATGATGACTATGTAAACATGATGAGATGATATAACTATATGATGTCTTTATTAAATAGGTTGGCATGCCATAATTCACATACATGCTGTCTATGTAAACATGATGGCATGATATAATTCACATATATGATTTATATACTAAGCAAGTAAGCAGATGGCAATCGCATATATGACGTCTAAACTAAGCAGATGGCATTCAGTATTGTGTATATGATGTCTAAACTAAGCAATGCAAGACAACATATGCATGATATGAGTAATATAACCCTGCCAAGTTTGAGCATACAACTCTGGGGGAAAATAGGACTGGTCATCTGTATCTGAATCCTCCTCTGAGGAGCTATCTGTAACCAGCAAGATATCTGCTTCAGCAGGTAGCATTGTCTGCTCTGAAGACCTTGTTTTCACTCCAGATTTTTCCATCACCGATTCAAATGGCTGATGCACATGAAGAGTAGTTGAATAAACAAACATTGTCGACAAATGGAATACGTAATACTCCCTCTGTTTCAAAATATAAGTCTTTTTAGAGATTTCAATATGGACTACATACGGATGTATATAGACATACTTTAGAGTGTAGATTCACTCATTTTGCTCCGTATGTAGTCCATATTGGAATCTCTAAAAAGACTTATATTTAGGAACGGAGGAAGTACAAAAAAAGGATGGCCTGATATAATTCACACATATGATGCCTGACTAAACATCATGGCATTGCATAATTGACATATATAATGCCTTGCAACAAGATGCCATTGCATAATTCACATATATGGTAATTAGACACTAAAAAGGTGGCATTCACGTCTAAACTAAGCAAATGACATAGCAATGCAAGACACCATATGCATGATATGAGCAATATAACCCTGCCAAGTAAGAGCATACACCTTAGGGGGGAAATAGGACTGGTCATCTGTCTCTGAATCCTCCTCTGAGGAGCTATCTGTAACCGGCAAGATATGCGCTTTGTCGGATAGCACTGTCTTCTCTGAAGACCTTGTTTTCACTCCAGATTTTTCCATCACCGTGTCAAATGGCTGATGCACAGGAAGAGTAGTTGATTGTACTAACATTGTTGACAAATGTAATACGTAATAAAAAAAAGGATGGCATGATATAATTCACATATATGATGACTGGCTAAACAGGATGGCATTGCAAAATTACCATATATGATGCCTGGCTAAACAAGATGGCATTGCATAATTCACATATATGATATAGAAACTAAACAAATGGCATTCACACAAAACATGTCTAAACTAAGCAGATGACATATATGATGTATAAAGTAAGCAATGCAAGGCGCCATATGCATGATATGACCAACATCAGCATGCCAAGTGAGAGCAAAGACCTCAGGGGGTAAATAGGAGTGGTCTGCTCCCTCTGAATCCCCCTCTGAATAGTTATCTTCCTCTTGATTACAATCTAGAATGGGGGAAGGGGGGCTGCCATTGCGGCCATCATGGAGCGACGTCTGCATGACATTATATTGCCACGCAAGGCTCTTCTCTTTTGCTCTACATGTTTAGTACCATTGTGTTCAATAACTGACATGCATAGGAATAAAACATAGTGAGATTATGTAAGGAATGCATGCAGAAATCCAGAGTGATGGTAGCAACCAGTGGATAGACCCAAAACCAATGATAGCAGGCAGATAATAGCTTCAGTTAAAAAATACAGGTAATGCCTCCTTTACAGTTTGTTTCCCACCCAACATGAAACACATAGTAGACACCCGAGATTAAGCAGATAGTTGACAAAGATACTATTCATTGCTGCCCTACCCCACAACCATTTAAAAACTCAAGTTTGATTATTAGTTTGGACCTGACTCGGAGTCCAAGAGGTGAACAGGATGATAAAGTTGCAGGTAATATTAAGCGATGCATAACGTAAGCAGACACGAAAGAGTGCAACCTCTCTTGCGGACCCGTGTAATCCTCAAGGTCATCTGCTCAGTTGATGATGGTAATGCAGTGGTGGTGGATGCCAGCAGTGGGGAAGAAGATCTGAGGCGGCAAAAGACGGTCTGGAGGGGGGATCTCTGCTGCGGTGGACGCTTCCGTCGTTGGAGCAGCTCAGCTGGGGCGTACGATGGCGCGGC
This sequence comes from Elymus sibiricus, assembly GCA_039707655.1. NCBI lineage: Eukaryota > Viridiplantae > Streptophyta > Magnoliopsida > Poales > Poaceae > Elymus > Elymus sibiricus. The sequence continues at coordinate 310,597,296 of CM077668.1, read as the reverse complement.
AGGAGCGGGACAAACCACACAAAGTTTTCTTTGACACCTATCTGTAACAGAAGTAATTCTGTAAAGGCTCATTTGAATTGGAGGATTCTAACAATGCAGGGATAGGAAATACACAGGAATAGGATAGGAATGCACGTGCAAAACAGAGCATTTGCTAACACAAAATTTCTGTCAATCTGGGTGTTTGGTTCACAGGAATTGGAAGATCACGGGAATTGGAAGATCACAGGAATGCAAAGAAGCATTGTCATATTAAAGTCAAACCACATGAAAATGTACAGTTATAATGCTATTATGCTACTATCACTTAGTCTTGTTCTTTATGAATAGGAATTTGAAAAGGAGGGCCAAGTGGATATTAAATTTCTACGGTTTTTCTTTGAAAGAGACACTAAAGGAAAAAATCCTACAGTTTTCCCTTACTCCATTCCTTTGAACCAAATGCATGAATAGTAGTACCATAGGAAACTTTCCAATTCCTATGTTTTTCCTTCACTTTTCCTTTCAACCAGTGGCGATTCTAGTAGGCAGGCTTGAACAGGCAAAAGCCTACACTCCAAAAATGTTTTTGTACTACTTCTACTATTTTGGACCCAGCACACTGCCCTACTAGCTCAACTCCCAGGCCCATCTACACATGCATAGCTCCAACGCACATAAATAAATAATGATGGCTTTCGAGAGAGTCCATCACAAATAGCTAACTTGCCTAGTACCTCATTGCTTGTCATATAGGAGAAACTATTCGTATTTCTCATTACTACATGTGCTCAGTGGACAATATATATTACATGTAGAGTAAAAAAGCGATGCGACAAGTGTACATCCTCTTTGGCGAAGCCATGTCGATGTCAGCATCATCTGGTTGGTCGCTGAGGATGATGCGGCTTATGTGGCTGTCGGAGGCGGGGAAGAAGATCTTAGGCGTCTGGAGATGGAGCCAAGGGTACTGCTCCGCTGTGATGGACGGTTTTGTCGTTGGAGCAGCTCCGGTGAGGTGTACGATGGCGAGGCTGAAGCAGGATAAGAAAGACAACGTTAACCTGAAGTGGGATTCTAATAGCATCTCCAATAGATGATGTAAAATACATCACCAAAAAGTGTTAGATGTAAAATACATCAGCCGCTCATCTCTGAACTTAACTGTCGAAACTGAATTTAACTCTCGAAACTGAATTTTACTGTCGAAACTGAAATGTACTCTCGAAACTGAATTTTGCTGTCGAAACTGATTTTTACTGTCGAAACTGAACGCGCTAGTAGCAGAGAAGTAATGCACTAGTAGTTTTGGCCGCTCGAACACTAGTGGCAGAGAAGCATTGATCTAAATCGGCAGCCGCTCCAGCAGGGAACGTACTACCAGAGAGCAGCCGAGGCAGCTGGTCGTGCAGCAGTAGCAGCGCCCGGAGCATCAACGCGTGCGAGAGCCGTAGCAGCAGCTCGGGTAGCAGCAGCAGGAGCACGAGCGAGTGCTGGAGCTGCTGCTCATGCAGCAGCAGCGCGAGCAAGAGTAGAGCAGCAGTGCGAGCAAGAGCAGAACAGCAACGCGAGCGAGAGCAAGAGCAGAGCAACAGCGTGAGCGAGAGCAAGAGCAGTGCAGCACAACCAGCAACAGCCGGAGCAGCAGCAGCAACTCCTGCTGATGTGGACGTCGCCACCGAGGGAGCAACGCCATGGGGTAGAGACGCCGTGGAGGAAGTAGCCGATGACGCCGCCATCGATGGAGCCGCGCCATGACGGCTAGGGATCGAGCAGCGGCAGCACCGTGAGATCAAATTAAGGAGAAAATGCAGCAATTAGTGTAGAACCTCTTTGGCGGCGCCGACTAGGCCTCAGCTTCATCCGAGGAATCGGTGATGGTGCTGCGGTTCTGGTGGTGCGGGTGAAGATGGCGCTGTGGGAATGGAGGTGGCGCGATAGACGAGGCGAACGTCGGTTGCAACTCCTTGGAGGTGGAGGACGGGACGGCTAAACCGACGGGACAACGAGATCGATGATGGATCCTCATCTGGTGCGGTGGATGAGGGACGTCGAGCTGTTGCGGTGGACGATGTCGTCGGGGAAGAGGCTCCGGCTGGGCAGCGGTCGGGTGGCGGACGGAGGAGGGTAGGGTTTCGCGGGTTGTGGCGGCCTCGGTGTACGAATGTGGGCGGAGGGGATGGGAGGGGGGAACCATGGCTTAGGGACGCGCTTGTCCAAAATGTGGGGTAAGTTACGAAAGTACCCCTACCCAATTGGACCATGGGACGTCGAGGCGGGATTTTTGGCTGAGGGATAGAAGGGGGATTTCGCGTGTCGGGGCGGCGAGACCGATTTCGGAGGAGGAGGGAGTTTTCGCGCGCGTTGAAATTTTGGAATAACAAGGCGCGGGTTGAAGAGGCGGGAGTTTCGCAGCACAAGAGACAAAGAGATAGCTTGAAATTTTGGGATAACAAGGCGCGGCTTGAAATTTCGGGAGAACAAGCTTAACGTGTACAAAAAAAAACAAAAAAAAAACAATTCGCACCACACAAGAGAGAGTCATGTCCCATTTTACTATATGAATTACTACAAATGCCATTCAAAAACAATAACGAACAACTTAAAAATTCGGGAGAACCAGCTTAACGTGTACGGTACCAAATCAATTCGTACTTCTCTCAATAACAACAAAAATAATTTTGTACCGTCTACCACATGGACTAAAATTGAGTCCATTTTCGTATTTGAATGGGATTGTTGTCAGGTTAGTTATACGATCATCTAAATATTATCTTCACAACACACGACATGAATATAGTAGTAAATTCCCATTTAAATATGAACTACATGTACATATGATCTCGAATTAAAATATGTGTATCAATTTTATGTTGAATTCAAATCATAGTACATGTATGCTCTAGCTAGATGTTCTGAATCTAAACCATGTTTGATATGTATAATGTGTTTAACACACACAACACACACACACACACACACACACACACACACACATGCACACACACGCACGCACACACACACACAACATTTATATATTAGCTGTGAATGCCACCCATTTTCTCCAATTTGAACAGTTGTGTCCATGCATGGATGCAATGTGGCCAAACGATGCCTGCCATCGGTATCACAAATTCAAATCAATGTGACCTTGTTCGATGTGTATATAGTATATCATGCTCGATTCAAAACCACACCATGCATATCTCAATCCCCATTGTTAGATTGGGGGATGGTATGGAGCTCTCTCAGGGCGTCTGGTTCTGGGCCGTCGGATTAGGCTTCCAAAACAATTCGGGCCGTCGGATCTTCGGTTGAGACGATCCTGGCCGTCGGAGCAACTCTGATGTGACGTCAAATGAATAGTGCTTCTCAGTTCTTACTTCTAGATTTATGCCTTATCTGGCTTACAGGTGGGGTCTTTAGACCGTGGGCCGCTTCTGTCATTGACTTTGGGCGTATGTGCGCCCGGTGCTGCCGTGGATAGCCGCGTGGGTCGTGCCACCGCGCTGTAAATTTGGGTGTCCGCCGAGGGTAGTTTCGAGATTTCGCATATTCGGTCTTAGGTGGCGTCCCGTGGATGGTTGGGCAGTGCGTAAGGGCGAAGAGAGAGAGGGATTGGGTGAGAACCCTAGCCACCATCCACCTTTTCTGCACGCACGCGCGCAACGCGTCTCGCCTCCGCCGCCGCCATCCTACCGCCGTCTCCTCCGCCCAGCCGACCACCGCTCCTCTGTGCCGCCTCCCTCCTCCTTCGCGTCGGGGCCGGGCAGGATTGAGCGCGGGCCGCGGAGATGGCGAGGTGGCTGAGCTGTCCGCGGCGCTGTCGTGGTTCCTCCGGACTCCGCCGGAGGAGTGAGGAGGTCCAGCCGTCCGCGGCGCCGTCGCCGTCGCCGCCGCTCGCTCCGGATCTGGAGTTCCAGTGTTCGCCTCGCCTCAGGTGCGCTGCCCAGCTCTCTCTTTCATCTGTGCTTCCTCTTCTCCCGGTCCTTGCTACTGCCTTGGCTGACATCGTGCTCGTGCTGCAGTTGGCTCCGGATCTGACCGCCCGCCGTCCGTCGTTTGCCACCGTGGCCGCCATGGGAAAGGTTCATTTTCCTTCCTTTTCTCAGTCCTTCCGGTTTTCCTGTGCGATGTGCGCTTGTGCGTGGCTCACAATGTGTTTGTTCTTTTCGGCTGAACACGGGGGTGGTTAGGGTTTGGTTGGTGCCATGGTCTGTTCCTACTTCGGATTTGGTCGTCCTGGCTGCTTGCTAGATTGGTGATTATCTGACTTGAACTGTGCTAATGGAAGACGTTTGATTTGTAAATGTTTGATTGTCTGCTTTCATATGTACGCCTGTCTGCTTGCTAGATTGGTGATTGTTTGCTTTCAACTGTGTTAGTGTATAGATATTCATAGCTGGCTGTATAAGCATGGTTCAGTAGGAGATTGTTTATTTTCTCCATGGGAATACTACTTGCTAGCATATATAAATTTTATTTGCTGACTCTAACAAGATGCATCGCTATATGGATAGTACAGTAGGTGCCTCCTGAAGTACTGGACTGTCAGTGTTCCCCTTGCATAGTTGGATGGTTTAGGTGTATGGCTTAGAATCAAACTGAAGTGTGATGATTTTAAGATGATGTTTGGGTATTTTCACATGATAGATGATCACGGCTAAAAAAACTAAGTAAATGTACAACTGTCGTTTATGTTCAGATTTAGGACGACAAATGCAGAATGTCTATAGATATGCATGCTAGCAAGTGTGATTGGATGATGGCTATGAGGTGTGTGCACTTGCGTACTGTTGTTTTATGGCAGGTGATATGTTCTAAATCAAGCAGTTCATTTAGCTGTGTGTGTGATTTATAATGTATGAATCTATCCATGCCCGAGATAGGTTGTACAACATTCATAGCTGGTGTTATCCTGCACATGACTAAGTGATGATGTTTCAGCGCAAAGGTTCTGATAAATTGTAATCTTGCTTGGTTTGCAGTTGTTTTGGGGTCTCAAGCTCCTGTTCCTTTCTGTTCACTGTTTCGCCTTTGTCTCAGGTGATTTTTTCCTACCTATTTTTATGTTGTTCTTATTACTGCCTGAGCCTTGGCCATGTCTGTTGCCTGTACCTATGCATGCTGATCCGTGGTGGTGTTTATTTTTGGGCACTGCCTTCTAGCTTATCACATCTAATCTTTGTTTGTGGGGTACTCTCTTTCTTTTTTGTGTCGGTGGGCTTATTTTGGGTTATATTTTGTGGGCGGCAGGATGTTTGTTCAGTTGTTTCTATATACATCTGTTGGATGTGGTTGCTTCCCGGTGTTCTTTGCCATTCCATTCATACATAGGAGAGATCATGGATGATGGGGTCGTGCTCGGAGGAGTCGAGCTCGAAATTGATGTGCCTGGAAACGATTCCCTGAGCATGAGGATGTTCCCGGAAGCGATTCCCTGAGCACGAGGAGGTTTATCCAACGGTCCTATTGTTTAGAGAGATTATGCAGTCATGCTTGAGGTGGAAGTGTATAAAATTCTGTAATGACTGTTTGTTGCTGCCTACATGTGCGTGAGTTGCTCATGTTATCCTAAATGGATGTTTGTAGAAGATTAATTTTGCCAATAGGATGTCTGGTCTTGCTTGAAATGCTCTGTATCATGATTCATATGAACACCTTCAGATATTTAATGGCTTTCTCATTCGGTGGCACATAGATATCCTAAAAAGTTTTTAGCTTGGTGAAAGTGTCAAATAGTCTTATGATTTTCTGTATCTTTCCATTTGCATTTGATAAAGTTTGCTATATGTTACTCATGTTTCATGATAGATAGAATCACTTTTCTTTTGGATAACTGTCACCAGCATGCCACTTTCTTTTGGATAATTCATAGTGGCCACCAGCGAGCTGCATATCGTTCATATTCCTTAGCGGCATTATAGTACTAACTGCCAATTTTCTGTAAAATAATTTCTTTATATGCTAATTGTTGTTGCTTCATCTCACATTTTTCTTCTCAAATGATCTGCTTATTGTAGGCTATTGCCTCTGCCAGATGAAAGGAGAATATCCTGAGAGGGTGGGACCACTAGAACGCCAGGTATCTATATTTAGGAACTCTTTGTTCTTTCAGAAGCTATTGTTTTGGTCATAGATTTTACTTGGATTCAGGCCATGCTGCCTTTGTTAAGAATATCTGCAGTGTCATATGTGGCTTCAGAGACCTCTTCCTCTCCGCTCCATCCCCACTCTCTCATCTCATTTTTTTTCATGCACAATAGTCCGACATGGCATGCACATAATCAGAGGATAGATTTAGGTTTAATGCTATATTTCCTATTCATAATCAATAGGCAGGAAAACATGCAGAAGTCACCTTTCTGCTGTACAGATTGGTTATAGATGTGTAATTGATGAAGTGTATTTCAAAATCAAGTTCTTTACTGGTATTTTAATTGGAGGATTGATTGATTGAAACAATTGTTTGATTAGCTTGCCAATTTACAATTGTTTGATTAGCTTGCCAATTTTCGGGTGATAGTTTAGATTGGTAACATTTCACTAGGACTGGAAATACTTGCAAAAAATTGTTGTATTACCTCTGTCTTGATAATTTATAGTTGTGTGGTGCGATTTCCAGAATTCATGGTCCATGGTTCATATAGTCTGATCCATGCTGTCAAAATCATATCAAGGTCGTAACCGATTGTGCAACAGAATCTTTAGTATGATTCATATAAATTGGTGTTTATATCATGCTTAATGCTCAGGTCTTTCACCCGAAAATGAAGCTTTTTATTTTTATTATCCCGTATTTTTCCTCCTTTTTTGCTCTTCTATGAGCTTCTTTTTTTCTCACTACGTAGAACAATTATGTGTTGCTTCTACGAGCTTATTCACTAAGCTTCTAGACCACAAGGGACTCTTTCGATGCATACAGAACAAAAGTCTTCTAATTTGCATCCAGTTAAGCTGCTTGGTTCCTGTTCCTGATTCGTATGTGCATCCACCTATTATTTGTTCCTAATGATTTACAAGTTAATACTAATGAGACTTCAGTTATCAAGGTTTGAATAAGGTGGCAACAGCGCCGGAAGCTCGAGGCTCCAGTACCCCTTCTGGCAGCGCTGGGCTGCCATCCCGAAGTAGCACCGGCTGAGCTCCCAACCCTGACGCTAAGCTGCGTCCCCGCCGGCCTTCCGCAGATTTGTTGAGGCCCAGTGCGACTATGAGCTTTGCTACCACAAGGTGATTGGCCCACAACTCTTCTCCCTGCTGCTCTACATCCAGATCACGCCATCATCAACTCCCCGTCCATACTACAACTTTCTTGAGGTAATTATCTCTGAAGTACACACATATTTGATTTGATCCTCTTTCTGAATATGCTTGAGGCCATTTTCTGATTTGCTAAACATGAGGTCGTCGCCATCGCTGCCGCCACCCACGCTCTTCTTATCGATATGGACAAATGGTTTCTTCCACATGAAGGTTTGTATGGACTGGATGATTGCCTCAATTTTTTTGGTTATTTTGTGTGTTCTTAGAACTTCGCCAGATTTGATTCCTCTAAATAATTTTCCAATAACAGACTGAACCTTGAACTGTAACCGATGGCCACATAAGACATTAGGGGATCAACAATACATCATGGAGATATAGAAAATCTTGCACAAACAATATTGTGAGGCCTCTTCTTGGTGGCTGATGCTTGCTTCATGTGGGATATAAGATGTTTTTGTAGATTATTTACCTGTCCAAGCAGCTGTATTTTCTGATAGATAGATTGGGAAACACAACAGGAGTTTGAGTTTGTTTTCATTTAGCAGAACACAACAGTAGTCGAACTGAACTAGAATACAGTATGTATTTCAGTTTAAGCAGTGTAGGATTCACCGATGTATGTGAGAGCAACATCTTTCAGAAATGTAATTAATTAATTTTACTTCCAGCTAAGTATATTTCTTTTGTTTCAATAAGCATTATGCACAACTGAAGGACTGAAACAAGTATTTAAAGGCGACTTTCTCTAACTTTTTTTATCTCAAAAACTGCTTATGCAGTAGAGGCTCACATTGATCTTCAGGATACAAAGCCGCACTTCCTACCTGAATAGCAAAGGCCTAATCTCAAAAACTGCTTATGCAGTAGAGGCTCACATTGATCTTCACATACCTACAAGGCCTACAATCATCTCCCGTTTAATTAGCCTTTGCTGCTTCATTTTAAGTCTCCTGCTTGAAAGTGTTTTGTTCCTTTCTTTCTTCTTGCTGAGTACTTCATGGCCTGGTTGTGTTTGACCCCTTCGTGTTGCTGACTAGTGTGCCACCCCGGTGAGAGTCAACATGAAGAATAGGAAGTAGAGAGGGAGGTGGGGAGGACTTGTGTACAGATGATTAGGGGGTCGTGGATTTGTGTAGCTAGCTACCATGGCTAATATTGTGTCTGCTGCACATATTTATTTTTATGGTTTGCTTCCTGGTGTTCTAATTTAAGATTTCCTTCCCTAATTTTGGCAGTACCTCCATCAAAACTGGGAAGACATTTTTTTAGTAATGTTTTGCTTTTTTTGCCATGCTTGTGGATATACTTTTTTGGGTTGCAAAATTTTATTTGTTTCCATTCTAGGTTCACTTCCATCTCTTTAGAATTCTATCAACAGGTCTTTCGGACAACACCTCGATGAGCAAGATCTTCAGACAGAGCTATCCAATACACTACTATCACCATATGACATAGAAGAACTATATATATATATCGGTTCTCTTAGGCTACTGTTAGGGCTTCTTTTGGTATATCATGTGACATTTTCTATGACATGCTCAAAGTGATGTAATTAACCAAACCATTACTGTTATTAGTGCTTAGTTCCTCCTATATCTTTCTTTGAGAAATTCAAATGATGGAATCAATGGTCTATATTTCCTTCAATCTGTGGAATATATATTGTGTAACCAGTAGTGGACTGGGTGGGTGCTGCCATCGTGCTTTGCTATTCGTGCAACAGCCTGAATCGAATATGAATCGTGTTCTACCAGGTTGGATGTAATGTCACTGCATTGTAAATAAGTTATTGTGTGCTGCGATTCTTCTTTGCTTTTGGTATAATGTTCTAAACCTGCACACTTTTCCCTATCATCATGTCAACCTACCGAATTTGAAGCGTGACCTACCGTGTTGGATGGTCGCTGGGTTGGATATGACCGCACCCGGCAGGGGTGCGGGGTGCGGCAAGCCGCACTTTCCATCTAGTTATATTCATGCATGCATGGATTTCAAACATCACGATCTCTTATTCAAATATTTGAATTCACTTTTATATTGATTATGATCTCACCAAGTCTTTTACACCCACACAGTCGTCTTCTCTTTATAGTTGTACCACTAACTTTCTCTCATGCATGCATGCATGCACACACACTCCCACTCGGCATTATCCATCGCACGCACACACAATCTCTTTCTTCAGGTCTGTCTCCCACGATCTCTCAAGCTAGGTAGATCTCTCCATCGCCCTCTCTTTCCCACACACACACCGATCGATATACCCCTCTAGCTAGCAGGTCTGCCTACCACACACACATGTACACACAGTCCCTTCCCCCTCTCACCATCCATCCCTCACGCCCCAGATACGAGGCGCGCGCGCACGCGCACATGCACACACACACACACACACACCTCCCCCTCTTCGTCACTTCAGGCCTTCTTTAATTATATCTCACATGCATGCGCACCGATCGATATTCCTCTCTGTATATGTATAGCTAGGTCTTTCCCTGTTTTCCACACAAAGCGATCGATCTATATCTAGTCAGGTCTTGCCCTCTTTCCCACGTACACATCAATTAATCTACCTCTCTAGATAGGACTGCCTAGCTACCACACACACATTGTCTATCCATCGTCTCACCTCTCATCATCCATGCCTTCCGCTTCATCTCTCAGACGTGCGCAACCGCGCACATTCTGGCCCCTCTCTTTAAATATCGATCTCGCACTTGTACACTCCTTCCTAGTCTCCGTCCAGTTGGCCTCTCGCACCATCTTCCAACACCCCCTCTCCCAGTGCTTGTAGGCTCGTAGAGTTCTTCCCTCTATCTGTCTCTCTCGCGCAGACGACCCCTCCCCTCCCTTCTCGTATATCATCCCATGCACATACATATATGTATATAGGCCTCTCTTTCACACAAATTGCATTGACACATACTCCCTCTATATCCCTACACACACACACAAATTCATGAATCTCCCGTGATTTCTTGCACACACCATCTCTCTCTCTCAGACACATAGACTAGGTGTACGAAAGAGAATAGGTGCACGCACGCACTCGTTCCCACATACAAACGCGCGGGTACACGGTGGAGCACATTTGTATAAGAAATGTGCGTGTAGAAAGGCTTTAGATGATGTGGCACTAGTACTTCCAGTATGTGCAAAAGCACGTAAGTTAGAATTCCAATGGCACGCTACAAAATGTCTCTCTTTTTTCATTCAATATATTATGATTAAAGTGATGTGGGGGCACCCATGAGGCCACGTGGCACATGGGGGAGGTGTTGTTGCGAGCTTCTTGTGTGGATTGATCACAGTGACGTGCTGCCGGTTCCAGAAGAATGTAGACACAACAAGGTACAATTAGATTTTGATAGATGCGAATCCCAGCCACCCAGACCATTGGATCAATAGCAATCAACGGCTGATATCATGTCACACGTGAATGATTGAAAATTTCAAAGCTGATTATATAGAAAATAGCCAGTAGCGGGCTCCTCGCTATTGCTACGAGAGGTTTGTGGACGTTCGGCTCCGCCACATACGCATCTGAGAACGCGGCCCCACGTACGCCTCCGACAAGCGTAGTAGTACTGCCCACCGCTTTGACTTTTGCATTGCCGGGTCCATCCCATTGTAAAAAAAAACTCCCACACCTCCCGCGCGGCAAAAACGTCGCCCTACCCTTTCTTAATCAGGATTTGTATCAACCAATCACATCAAGGAGTAGGCGGTAAACTTACGCCTTCGCGTCGCACCAACACACGGTCGGTCCGACCCGCCACTCACCGAAGGGACGCGCATTGGCTTGGTACATCACTGACATGTGCGACTGCATGTGAGCAAACTGACAGTCCAAGCTCCCCGCCTACCGCCAAAAGCCCGGCCTATCGGGATTTCTAGCAAACCGGCAGTTGCGAATGGTCGCGTGGCAGTTTGATGTGTAGGGGAGGGGCGTGGTGTGGCAGTAAAAAGAAATGCCATGTCATTTCTTTTTTTAGTGCTGTTTTCGTCCAATAACTTCCATCGGCGGATGCAGATCTTACGGTTATTGGGGCGTTCACCAGGAATAGGCTCGTGGCAAACTATTGACTAGCCTCTTTTTCACACGCACTGCGTTGACACATAAATATCATCTCTCTCCCTCCTCCCCACACACACACCTACACTGACGACTCTCTTGGGACTTCTGGCACACACCATCTCTCTATAGGTCGATGTCACACACATACACTTGTACTCTAGGTTTAGTACGTACACAAAGAGGAGAGGTGCATGCATGCACTCGTCCTCTCTCTCACACACACGCGGGTACTCTTTCCGACACACACCATCTCTCTCTAGGTCTATGTATACCACTCTCTCTCTCCCCCCACACACACTGGTGGAGTACGCGCACGAAGAGAAGATGTGCATGCATGCACTCATTCCCTCGCACACACACGCGGGTACACGGTGGAACGCATTTTTGTACGAAGAGATAATTTTACGTGTGTAGAGTCGTTCACTTAATGGATGGTCAATTAATACAATGCATGTAAATTGAGTGGACATGAGGGAGGAAGTAGTTGAGAATGACATCACTATCATCCACTGCATGCATGCGAGTAGTTAAATCATGGGTTGCTAGTACTACGAGGCAACGTCATCAATTTTTGCCTCGGTTACTGTTGGTGGCCTTTGTATTTAAAAATGGACGGAGTGGAGTAGTATATTTATCTTAGCCTAGTAGGGCTCTCCCACCGCCTATGCTCGCCTCCCCGCCTCGACCATCGGATTTTGCCATGGATAATCCCTTAGATCCCAGCATCCTGCGGGCTTCCCTCTCCCTGCGGCCCGCAGCACAGCCGCCTTTGAGCGAAACCCACATGTGTTTCAGAGGGGATCCATTGCTCTGGAATCACAGACCGGTGGTGCCGGAGGACATGCTGGGGCTGCGTTGCAGGTGGTGGGCAGCAAGGGCAAACCGGATCGAGGAAACGTCGCATCGATTGGAGACAAGTTCGAAGGAGCTGCGCCTGGCGAAGCACAAGGCGGAGGCGCATGTCGATCTCAGGGGTGAGATGCTCAGGGATGTCAGCATCTGGCAGCATCACGTTGATTTCGAGCTGGGGCTAATGGCAGAGATCATATTCACGGAGTCGACTGCGGAGGAGAGAACACGCATACCTGCAGAATGGCATGAGAAGCCGGTGCAACTGTTCAAATGGGCGGTAGGAGAAGCCAAATCGCTCAACCAGCTACGGCGGCAGCGTTGGGGATGCATCCTAGGCGAGGTGACCTGCCCTCCTTGCCCGCCAGCGATGCAGTGACCTGCTCAGTTGCTGCTGCAGTGAACACGCGACGCCATGGTGGTTTGCAACCGTGACAATCACTCCATCTATGTATTGTATTTCTATGAAAATACTCCATCTAAACCTGTTCACACCGATCAAACCTAAGCGTGTTCCCACTTTGCAGCATATTAGTACATAGTACTAGGTTATAAAAAGGGAAACTAACTACTCAAATATTACTGCACATTCCTCCTCATAAGCCTTTCTGGTTCGCCGTTCCTTGCGTCTACCATGGCCGGTGGGAAGAGCTCTGGGCCGAGAAATAACAAGGGAGCAATGACCAAGGCCGTGGAAAAAAGAGAGGGCTCGCCGTGCCGCGGAGGCCTCGAAAGATCTCTCATGGGCAGGAGAGGGCTCTCAGAAGCGCATTCGCCGTGGAGGCAAACATGCCGAACTGGCAATGTTGAAGTCGTTAGCCCGTGACGACATGCTCGCTCAGCTCAACAAGCAGAGGGAGTTGATCGCCGGCTTGGTGAAGCTGCTGAAGGAGAGGTATGCGTCGGTTGAGAAGGCGACCGGTGAAATCGTGGAACTTCAGGAGGACAGGGTGAAGCTCTGGCATGAGCTCGAGCTGCTGAAGGAGGAGATCGCCGGCTGGAAGAAGCTGCGAGCGAAGAGCAGTGCCTCGGTGAAGATGCTGACCGCCGTCATCGGGGAACTTAGGGATGACATGGCGAAGCTCCGCACCAGAGCGTGGCTGCTGTCAAGCAACATCATGAGGACGTGAAAGAGATCATGCACGCTCACCTCGAGAAATCCCACACCATGGAAGCAATGAAGAAGATGGCAGACAAGAGGCGAGAGGAGATGAAGGTCATGGAGGCGATGAAGAAGCAGTTAGAACTCCGCGCCCAGCAACCTTTCATGAAGTAGAGAGCAGCGACCCAGACCGTTGTCTGCATCTTCCTTTTTTTTCCGGGTAGTCTTCCTTCTTCTTTTGCCCCTGTGTCTTCTTCTTTTGCCACTGTGTCTTTCGGGCGTTTCCGCATGTGTCCTTCTAAATTATCCTGAATAGGTAAGACAATTATTATCCGTTGCCATTGTCATCATATTATTTTGTTTGTACTAGGCTGCGAGGCACGAATAAAACAGTGCTAACGATGAGCGGTGCCATGGGATCACAAACAAACTAGATCATTTTTTATCGCCATCTCGCACTGGGTTGTCGTGTTTCGCACTCCTCCGCGTCGGGTTAGTACTCCAGTGAAAAACTAGAGTATACCACACGGTTCTTTGCTCCTCCTTAGGTCGTCGGCAACAATTATACTTCCTTTCGCTGACATGTGGGACAGCCAGCATCCGGGTCGACGTGTCATGCACCAGATTAGAGTGGGGAACGAAAGGGGACACTTACCCCTCGCAGTAATAATGACTATAACGAGCAGTCAAATCACAAGGCCCCACCTTCCAGCAGTAATGAGCCGTCAAATCACAAAGCCCCACCTTTCCCACAGTAAGTTGAATTCGCTTCTCCCTCATCCTCCTCGCCTCTCTGTCAAACAGACCGGGCGAAACTGCCCCGCCCTCACCTTTTAAATATAGTTTTGTATGTATCGATGGATTGCGCCATGGAGCAAAACTAACAAGCTCAAATTAAAGAAAAAGGTGGTACATATACAGCACGCTCGTCGCATTCGCGTCGCACCTACATGGTCGGTCCAGCACGCCGCTCACAGAATGGAACACGCATCATCTTGCGTTTGCACTTCACACGTGGGACCGCAATTGAGCAACCGACCATAGGCACACTCCCCCGGCCCCGCGCGTCGGCTGAGTTACTACTATAGTAGAAAAGAGAGAACAACGATACTACTACAGTACGTACGTACTACTATAACATACCACTCCACTACTAGTATGATGCTGGATGTGGGACAGCTAGCATCTGGATCGACATTTCATGCACCAAATTATGCATAGTACTACGTGCTTAGATGGGGTGCTAAAGTCTACTAAAAAAATTAGCATAGCTGTTTAATTCTTTGACAACTAAACTCCTTCATGCTTTGCGTAAAATTCTCTCATTTAGGTGTTTTGCATAGGTCCGCGCGCTTCGCATTGGTTCTTCCTGGGGCCACCAAACTCCTCTCTCTTCTCTTTACCTTGTCACATCATATATTTTTGCATATGTGGCATGCTTAGCACCTGCACACCATGGAGGGTAGACTCACCCCGGTCATAGCGCCGTAGTAATAATGACTATAATGAGCAGTCAAATCACAAGGCCCCACCTTTCCAGCAGTAACGAGTCGTCAAATCACACAGCCCCACCTTTCCAGCAGTAAGTTGAATCCGCTACTCCCTCGTCCTCCTCGCCTCTCTACCGAACCGACTAGGCGAAACTGCCCCGCCTAACGCACGAGAAAAGCACCGCCCTCAACTTTTAAATATAATTTTGTATCGATGGATTGCGCCATGGAGCAAAACCAAAAGAAAACGGTGGTACATGTATACAGCACGCACGTCGCATTCGCGTCGCACCCCACGCGGTCGGTCGGTCCGACACGCCGCTCACGGAATGGAACGCGCGTCATCTTGCGTTTGCACTCACATGTGGGACCGCAATTGAGCAGCCGACCATAGGCACACTCTCCCCCGTCCCCACGCGTCGGCTGAGTTACTAGAAGAGAGACACGAGCGATAGTACTAGAGCAGTGATGTACACACGTCATTGCATGGACGATCCCTGCATGACAGGGGAGGTCAGTTCATCCATGCATGTGATCAGAGTCTAGCAAACGGTTGGATTGGCTATCGTCTACATATCGTGCAGGCTGTGTCGTACTAACATATGGCTGTAGTTATGTTGATAAATCTAAAAAAAAGTAGGAGCACTAAGTATATTGCAATACCAATAAAATTTGAATCCATTCTCGGTGTGAATACAAATCTAGTCCACTCACCCTAGGCGGCTAGGGCAACCTCTCCCATCCATGCTTCACCGATGAGCCGGTGGATTCACCCCTCCCCTCTTCCCACCACTCCGTCGGCCGGTGGAGGGGAGGGAATCCCGGTGCCTATGCTCCGGTTATTAGTTTATGTTAGGGTTTTTAGTCCTCGCATGCGCAACGCTCAGGCGGACGATGCCGGTGCTTCTTCTCCGAGTTTGTCTTCCGGGCTCCGATCCTCCTTGAGTTCATTCGTCTAGACATAGTCGATGGAACTCCAGCGTAGATTCTTGCCATCTCCTTTGGGGCGGTGAGGTTAAGGTTTCTTGTCATCCGGCGAGATTTGGTGTCATGTGCTTCAGATCAATGTGAGGGTTAAACAACGACAACATCGTTCCTCCAGGGCGCTAGTTATTAGGGGCACATGCACGAAGACTACTTGGCTGCCATCAAGAGGGTGAATCCGGCTACGTTAGGACATCGGCGACATCAATTGACGCCTTTTCTACGAGTTTGCTCTTTGAGCTTTGATCCTTGTCGAGTTTGTTCGTCAGGACGTAGTCGATGGAGCTCCGGTGTAGATTCATGTTGTCTCCTTGCGGCAGTGAGGTTAGCGTTTCTTGTCATATGGGAAAATTTGGTGTTATATTAATTAGGTGCTTCAGATCATTGATGACAACTACGCCTCCGGGGCGCTACTCCTTAGGGGCACATGCACAAAGATTCCTCGATAGTCATTGACGAGGTCAAGCCGGCTCCGGTAGGATAGCAGCGACAACGACGCGTCGATGGCTCTTTCTGACTGCAGTTGGTTGTTCGATGGTCTCGGAATTTGGATGTATTTTTTATTAGAGATGCTATGTACCACTTGCAAACATTTACAATAGACCCGGTCTCCCTCAAAAAAGGTTGCATATAGTTTATGTTCAAAATCAGAACAAAGATTGATGGATCTTACATTTTTTTTGCAAATGCTAAGATCACGAATTTGCAAAAATTTGATTTCACTTTATGTGGGAAACAATACATTTCAAGCTCTAGCTAGCTATTCGAAATGTAAATTGTGCATGTTTTATAAGTATAGCATGGTAAGCAAACAAAATGTATGGTGTGCCCCCATTTAGATGTGAACTGCAAAAGCCACACGTTACCTCAAATTCAAACTACTTAGTCCATGGATGCAATGTGTTCAAATGGTGCCATCGACATCTCAAGTTCAAAAGAGTTTGAGCTTGTTCATTCTATATTTTCACCCGTGATAATTTGACCCGTGTGGTTGTTCAATTAATGGGGGGCCGGGGACCAGCAGTGAACAATACAAAGTGCGACCTGGCACGTACGCAATTTTAAACAATTGTTTTTATGGAGAGAAAAAAAAGAAAACTAATCCACTATATGTATATAAGCAGGAGCCTCCGCTCTTGCTTGCTAGGGTTGCTCTCTTCACACACTCATCCTCTCCATATCTAAACACGACAGCGGTGGCCACACTCTCTCCCTGCTCACCGCTGGTCACAGATCCAGCCGGATCCCCTCCGCCGGGGAAGGGGTGAAGGTGCAACATTCATGCGGTCCTCGTCGGCGACGAAGCAAACCCACTATCGACGCGTCTTGATACGCGTGCCTTGCCGTTCTCTCCGACACAGCGCCGGCTAGGGAGGGCCTTCGACCCAGTCTTCCTCGCTGCCGTGGTGTGGGCAGATCCGGCCTCCCGCCGCCCACCTAGCCAAATCCCGACAAACCTCAGGTATAACTTCCTTCGAAACCGGCCTTGCTCTACTGCCCCAGGTCCCCACGTCGCTGCATGTGGATTTTTTTCTACTTCTTAGCCCCCCTCGTAGATAGGCTCGATCGGCCGTTCCAAAGCTACTTCATGCAGTCGAATCCACAACTTGGTTCAAAGCGGGAAGAACGGGGGAAAAGTTCTAGCATGACTCTAGGACTTTTTTCAAAGAGGAAAGATTGGGGGTGGGGGTAGTAGAGACTGGATACCCAATCGGTCTCTTGGTTGAAAAGGGAAATAAAGGGAAAACACAGTACAAACTGGATATAGAACCGATCTACTGGTTGAAAAAGGAAAGAAAGTGGGGACTCGGGGACAAGTCAACAGAGTATTTCCAGCACTAGATTTGCTGCCCTCACATAGTAAAAGGTGGCTATAGTGTACAAAAATGGGACCAACCCAGATATCCTGTTTGGATGTTTGTTTGCATCACTACTTTATGCATCGATGGAGGTACATGGTGCTAGTGCGCCCACTGTCCGATGCCCTTATGGTAATTTTTAGCTGTTGTTAATCTAATGCCGCTGGTAAAATGCAGCAATCTCACTGTTAAAGTAAGGACATGTTTAACCAATGTTATTTTTAATGTAATGCCCCTAGTAATATGAAGCAATGGCGCTGTTTTAATGTCCTGCTATATTTCCCGTTAAGATAAGTAAGTTACTTCTTTTCGTTAGAAATGCAACTGTCCTGGTCTGCCTACTGTAACATGCCCTTATACCAACTCTTTAGCACATGTTAATCTAATGTAGCTGGTAAAATCAAGCAGTGGCACCATTAAAGTAATGTCAAATTTAACAGTTGTCATTGTTAATCTTAATGCCCCCGGTAATACGAAGAAATGCTGCAGCTTTAGAAATTGCTATTGTCCTTCTATGATTGCCATTAAGATAAGGATGATGCTTCTTTTCATTTGACGTATGTTTCATCACTTGTTATTCACCCGCCTTTCTACTTATTTGTGCAAACAAAGATATATATTTCACCTCATTGCTATTGTGACCTTTTGGTGAACTGCACAAAACACTTCTTTTTTGGAAAGAGTGTCTTGTGCAGTTCTACTAAAATGTCACACGGGCAACGTCTCTTGATTTTAGTGGAACCGCACAAAGGGTGATTGGAGTTCCTAACCTTCTCGTTGAACTCTGTGGTTAATCTCCTCCAACAGTTAATTAGCCTTTGCAAGATTAGCCGTCACCGTCACCACAATGGCACTTTGCACATATTTTTGTAACGAACATGGGCGCTTGATTTTAGTTGAACTGCACAAAGGCATATCCAAATTATAGTTGCACATTCCACGAGCTTGACGACCAACCTTGATGTTGCTCATTTTTAGTGCAACTAATGGAGAAGCTGCCAGCTCATGGGACCAAGTACTTCTTGCTAACTGCATGATGCAAACATTGCTTCATTTTAGGTGAACTGCACAAAAAGGTCGCATGAATATAATCATCCATGTTGGTGACTGGTGTTAACCCATCTACTATGGTGTTGACTGCAGATATGGTTCCCATGATGAGGTATGTTCCTTTTTGGTACTACCCTTTGCCAGAACGATCCTGCATGTTCACTCTGCATGTTGACTCTATATGCAGCTAGTGATCTTGTCCTAATGTTTTGGCACTGCCATGAGAAAGCAATAATGTTATTATTTCGCACCTTAATCTCCATTAATAATTTGAGGTAATTTTTTTGGCACCGCTAGTGCCACTGATAAAATGAAGTAATAATACAGTTAAAATAGAGCTACTATCTTCGCTGTCATTTCATTTTGAATGTTGATAATGAAAGTGCTTATCTTTGTTAGTAAAGGTTTCATCAAATAGTCCCATTCTTAAAGTAATGACATGTTTAAGTATTTTTGCAAACAGGGATGCTTAGTTTTAGTTGAACTGCACAAAAAAGTGATTGGAATGACGCAAGGCCCTTCCTGGTTCATCACTTGTAGAAGGTGTATCCGGGAGAATTGAGTCGATGTGCCCTATTAGGCCTAACATTGAGTCCACTTATCAGTCCCTATGAGGCCTACCATCGAGGCGGCGCAGGGCCCCTCTCTCCCTTGCAGCACGGCGGGCACCATAGTTTTAGTTGAACTGCACAAAAAAAGAGATTGGAATGACTCGAGGCCCCTCCTACTGCCACACTGAATTTGTTCATAGTTTTCAACGAATTGCCTGCATGGCAAGATACGGCGACCTGAAGAATAACTTGATCTCACTAAGTCATCTCACACAGGTTAGTCCTGTCCTTCATCCACATCATCGTGCTTTGTCATACTGTGCTACTGTTGTGTTTTCTTTTAATAAACTTATTGTATCGCAATCTTTTCCCATTAAGAAAATGAAGTTGCTTCTATTTATTAGTGTATGTTTCATCAACTAGTGCCACTATTATATTAATCACGCTTTTTCATTATCTATGCAAATAGGATTATTCAGCTACATTTTAGTGGAACTGCACAAATGTTCGGATGGAACCCGCATATGCAGAGTGTGAGTGCCACCATCTAAAATAACGTGGCTTCGAACGACACAGATGTTCGGATGGTTCGAGAAGTTCTTGGTGACCCGCTTATGCAGAACATGTTAATCTACCGGTGTTTGACACGCGTGCCCATAAACTGGACTGGTTTCAGTATTGCAGCAAATCCTTGAATCAAATAGCTTACATGAATTATGTTTATGGTTTGCTGGATATATTGGCACTTTTCCAGGGATTTCTCTTTTCTCAGAGAAGCATCAATCAATTTTTCTTTACCTGTACACATTATCACAACTTTGTTTTAGTTTTAAAGTTAATACTGGCTCTGATCTGTGAATCATTGAGATGCATAGGCATCTTTGTTGTACTTATTATGGGAATCTTATGAGTTGGTTGTGAATCTTGGAAGCTGTGAAACACGGCATGATGATACAGGCGACAGCAACCCTATCAAGCTCTTCAATACTCCCTCTGTTTCTTTTGACTTTGACCAAATTTATATTTAAAAAAAAATCAACATCTACAATACCAAAGTTATATGGTATATGAAAGTTAATTTTGTGATGCATCTAATAATATTGATTTCATATTGTGAATGTTGGTATTTTTTCCTATCAAGTTAGTCCAACATTACAAAGTTTGACTTTGACCAAATTTTATATGCAAACTAAAAAGAAAGTTTTAGGGTAGTTGCATTTTTATAAGCCTTCCGTTGGTCTAGATCTAACGGTAGATAAGGGTAGTACTAGGTAACGTGGGGTCAGTACTCAAGTTTAAGTGAGGGGTAAATTAGTTATTAGGAGGGATCCACTCACAGCGCGCTGCCGCTCTCATCCAATCCAAAACTGCCGCCCACCGCTCCTCTTGCATTCCAAGACCACCGCCGCTCCTCTCCTCTTCCATTCCAAAACCACCACCGCTCCTCTTCCATTCCAAAACCACCACCGACAAGTGAAGGTGCTATGGAGAAGTAGATCGATGGAGGAGTACAACCAATATGTGGTGATCACAGACGGCGACCCTGCGAAGCTAGCCAGGATGATGGAGATACAGTCTTGGTTTGACAACCAGCGGCGACGGTGATGGCGATGGACAAATATCTAAAAAGAGCGAAAAGGCATCGATCCACCCGGATGGAGTCGCGCGGGAGTCCATAGATCTGCTCCTCCGGGCCATGGAGAAGACAGATTCACCGAATCCGGTCATGAGGCAGAGGTGGTGGGAGTATCGATCCAAGATCGAGCATCCAGAGGATCAAGGATCGAGCATCCACACGGTGCCGTTTGTGAGGGTGCCGTGTCAGAGCGAGCCGGTGGAGTCTTCATCGGCCGTACCCAACCGCAAGAGGAGGAAAGCAGTTGGCGCGATGACGCTTCCCCGCCTGTCGTGGTTTTTGTCACGGCAGATGTCCTAGCGTGAGGACTTAGTCGTGAGGCCAACGCATCTAGGTAGTAGCTTGAACGGGGTTGAGCGGGACGAGAGATGCAAGGTTTTTTACCCAGGTTCGGCCCCTCACGGTGGAGGTAAAGGCCTACTCCTGCTTCATTGATATTGATGATGATGACGATCTCGGTTACAAGGGCGATGACTCGCTACCTCTATCTCGAGAGTGTCTACTTTTATCTTGTCTAAGACTTGTCTGTCTGTTTTTAACCTGTCCCTCTTGGGGTGCCCTGCCCCTCCTTATATAAGTTGAAGGGGCGGGTTACATGTAGATTCCTAGTAGGATTAGGACTAGTCTATTTTCTATTACAAGCCGGATACAAGTCCGGGTCTTGCTTCCTTGCTTGCTCTTGTAAGGGAAATACTCCTTATGCCTTTCCTCTTAAGCCGGCCCACCATAACATGAGCCGGCCTTCCCATGAGCCGCCTTCTGGGCCGTTGAGTCTTGTTGTTCATCTGACCCGCCCTCCAGGTCACCAGTGAGTCGCCAGACTCAGGCGGGTCTCCAGTGAGTCGCCAAGTTGTGGCCGGGTCATACATCAGGCCGGGTCATACCGCGGGGTATATCCCCGGCATTAGCCCCCAGTTTAGCTTGGATTTATCCATGGTAAACTTATCCTGCAAAATAAAAACAAGAACAATTTTGACAGGTTGTGCGCCGGGTTGAAGGTTCTTCTGAGCCGGCATCTGCTCATCCTTAAATCCTTGTCACTTCTTTCTGTGAAAACACTTGACCGAGTCAATATTTGCCGATGCAAAAAATCCAGGCGCTTCTTCTGAAAAGTCCGGGTCAATAAGCCAGCTTCAAAATCAATTTGCTGACATTGGCTTTTTGCAGGAAAATATTGGGGAAAAAATAATCCATTTTGAGTCGGCTTCCAATGCTCCGGCTTGACAAAAATATTGGACTTAAGATATTCATCTGATTATCCGCCGGCTTGAGGATGTAGAGCTTGGCGAGTTGTGATCACCGAAATTGCCGAGTTATAAAAATTGATTATACCGGGTCATGATTTCTACAGACGCCGGGTCACATAATTGGTCTTCCTGAGTTCTTCAGGCCAAGTCCTTATACCCTGTGATGACTTGGTGCTTGTAAATATAGCTTCCAATCATTGAGTCGGCTACTGGGCCTTTCTATGAATAGCTTTAGAGGAGATAAACTTTGCCAATTTCTCCACTAAAAATATGATACCTGGTTTGCTCAAAATCGGGAACTTGAAGATGTATCTCCCTTATATGC
The DNA here is from genome assembly GCA_039707655.1 of Elymus sibiricus. Classification (NCBI taxonomy): domain Eukaryota; kingdom Viridiplantae; phylum Streptophyta; class Magnoliopsida; order Poales; family Poaceae; genus Elymus; species Elymus sibiricus. The sequence continues at coordinate 310,574,877 of CM077668.1, read as the reverse complement.
ATATCACATGTAGCCCCCAAGTCTTAAGAGGAGAACGTAGTGAGGGTTTTAAGACTTGCTTCAATATAAATGTTGCAACTTTGGAGAAATCCGGGTTTGTTCATCTGAATCACCAGTTATAAACTGAATATTTTGCATTTCACATATGTAGCCCCCAAGGGCCGGCTCATCAGTATGTGATGGGCCGGGTCTTTAATTTGGATCTTATGATCTGTTTGAAACAACTGAATGCTGTAGCCCCCAGTGCCGGGTTGTCTTGCCTGCAGCAACCTGGGACTTTGTAATTGTCTTGTGCTCATAAAACTTCAGCCAGTGTAGCCCCCAAGGGCCGGGTCATTATGCAATACTGAGCAGGGTCTTTTGTAGATCTGATCACATAAACTTAAGGAGCAATGTGTAGCCCCCAAGGGCCGGCTCAGTAAGACAATATTGGGCTGGGACTTAGAAAATGATGAAAGGCCGGCTCATCTCCTTGAGATAACCGGGTTTGTTGATAATATGTTGTTTTGAAAAGAAACTTGCATTAGCCCCCAAGTGCCATGGTCATGCTTGCAGTGATATGGGACTTGCATACTGATGTAATCTTGATTTGAATAATGTAGCCCCCAAGTGCCGGGTCAAATGCCTGCAGCAACTCGGGACTATTCCTTCCATTGTAAAATAAAACCATATCCATTATCCGTATGATGTTGCTGAAAGCCTTGCATATCAATATTGAACCATGCTCTTTGTTGTAAGCTGGTATCTTTGGATGAGAAAATAATAGCCATTACTCTGAAGGAGCTTTGAAAACCCCAATCATCCAATACTGGTTATGATAACCATAATGAAAATCCAGCCATGTTGGCTATTTAAGATTTAAATAATATAATCCGGTGTGAAAACCTCAACCATTCAATATTGGTTGTAACCATAATGAAAATCCAGCCATGTTGGCTATTAAGGATTGGAACATGTAACCCGGTTTAAAAACCGGTTCCTGCAGTACAAACCAGTATATCCATGCATATATGATGCATGCTATGATGATGCAATGTATGATGCAATGTATAATGATGCATGACAACAGAGTATAAACAAATGTCGGCTTTCCAGGCATGGCATAAGACCGGCTTTCGAGGCTCGAGTCTTGGTTTCGCTTCCTGTGGAAGCAGGCTTTCTGGCCTCTTTTGTTTTGTCCTATCTCTCTAAAAGCCGGCTCTCACGCAACCAATCGAACGTTTTAACTCTAATGAATTCAGGGTCACCTTTGTGATTGATTCATCAGGCGTACGCCGGGTCGCTTTTTAGGGAGTAGCATCTTGCTAACAGGCAGGTTTAACCAAGTATATTTTGGCATTTTGCCGGGTTAAAAGGGTTTTGTAAGCTAAACTCGATGAGTTGGAAGCCCCCAAGTAACCGTATGATCATGGAAAAGCTCAGCATAGGATATGCAGGAGATAATGCTACTACTGCAAAACATCTGGGGTCCAAATAAGCCGGCATTCCTTTGATCATTATTGAGCAAGCCGGGTCATCCTTGAGGCCTGGTCCTGTAGCAGGCCGGGTCATCCTTGAGGCCAGGTCCTGTAGCAGGTCGAATCTTGACTGCGGGTAATTCTCCAAGGCTCACTCGCCGTTCACCTCGTCTCACTGGGCGACAGTCTGCTGCCGAGGAATAGGAGGGGAGTGCCCCGACGAATAATCATAGGAGGAGCTTAGGGTTATCAGTATTTGCAGGTTGTGAATTGTTTTTTATGCTGTGTATTTTGGGTACTTTCAGATATGAATGTCTTTTGAATTTCAGATCTTTGCAGTATTGAGCATATGAAGTATTTTCTGAATTCCAGAGATCTATTTTTAGTACTTTAAAAAATGTAGTTTCATATAAAAGTGCAGACCATGTGATTTTCAGAGAAGAAACTGCAAGTTTCAGTTTTAGATAAGAAACTGCAAGTTTTAGAGGCAGAGCATTTATATCAACATGCCCTTTTCAAACAGGGATAACAACATGTTCCAAATTTTATTCATGGTCGAAAATGGAACTAACAGCAAGCTAACATCATGCTGATGAACATTCATGTATAGCACATCTTCATATGATGCACAGTCAAAAAGATATGCTATTTTCAAAATGCCCAGGCAATGTTGAGAGTGCGAAAAAACAGAGAAAACTAGGGACGAAATTCCGGATAGTGTTGGAGGTGGTGTGTGTGGATGACAAGGGGAGACCCACATGTCAGTAATAATAGAGGCAAAAAAATTGGGGATATTTCAACTACACCAGGGGTAATCGAACCCGGGCCGAGCAGGTGCGGGGGAGGGGGTGTAGCTACTGGGCTACTGCGGCGTACTCGACAGAAAGAAGGCGCGCAACCTACTACTACACTACTGTGTCTTCCCCGGTTCTGGTTCGTTCCCATCCTGTATGTGGATAGGCTGACAGTCAGGACCCACAAGGTCCATGGCCCTACGCAAGCAAGTGCCTCATTGGAAAAAAAGCTTTCTCTCAGAAATGGATATTCATTTCTCCTAATGGTATACTGATGTTGGGGCCCACGGGTTTGTCAACGTAGTCAATAAACGAGATAGATTTACAATGAAGACTGTCATCGGGGAGCTAGCAGGTATAATTTTTTCAGAGGGCGAACAAGTATCAGCTGGGCTGTGGCCTGCCCAGCCTAGGTTTTGTTTTTTAACATGCGCAGCCCACGACATGCCGACACAGTGGTTTAAACTTATTGTTTTGAGCTCCAGCATGTATCTACTGGCCCATGGGCCTCCCATTCTAGGTTTTATTTTGTCTTAAACATCCGTAGCCCAACTTATGTTTTTTTGAAGAAAACGCAGAACTCTTTTCTATTTTTCTATATATAAGAATAAGAATGCCAGGCCCAACTTATGTTTTCCCTTCTAACTATATTATATATATTTAAATTATTTTATGTTATTATATATTATTATTATATATTTAATAGATACTTATATATATTAAAAAAATATCCCACGTCTTATTAACTTATAAAAAATAAATGTTTAATAGAAGTTCGCAAGGAAAATCATGGTTTTTTTTACAACGAAAATCCTGGTGATTACGTACAAAAGCTTGCTCAGATTTAAGGACCAACGTAATAATAACGCGCTCATTTTTTTGAGCAATAACACGCTAATTATCTAATTTTATATATAATAAAATACCCAACCCTGGTTTATTTTTGATAACATTGCTTTGTCCAACCCAACATTATATTTACAACAAGCCCATCAAATTCGTGTATTTCGAGAAAGTGCAAATGGGCTGTGATTTCTTAGAAAAAATTAAATGGACCACATAGATGCTACATTATTTGTTCATCCATCCCAGCAAATGGACTGTAAGTTCTAAAAAACATGGGTTTAATATGTGCCACACTTTGTAGGCTGACATGTGGGCCAATAGGTCGAAGCCTACGCAAGGCGTTGTCAACTTAGTCAACAAATGATTCTGACATCCATAGCCATTGGATTTACATCCAACGGCCGGCATGCATCTTCAATCTCTCGTCTTCTTCCTCTAGCGCCGCCGGGACCGCCTGCTCCCGCCTCCGGCGGCTAGCGGCTCTGCTTAGCACGCCTCGCTACGAAGCGCTACCCCACCGCCGGCCAGGCCAACCCTCCAACCCTCCACAACTCCTATTATTCTTCGCCGACTGGAGCCCCACTATCGGTGTCAAAATCGGCAGATCTCAGGTAGGGGGGCCCGAGCTGTGAGATCAGATCGATGGGTAACAAGAGACAAGGGACACAATGTTTTTACCCAGGTTCGGGCCCTCTTTGAGAAAACCCTACATCCTGCTCTTGCTTATATTATGGATGTATCAAGGTACAAAGTTTATCTACCTCGAGATCATAAGTTGTGGTCTAAACCCTAGGGGTGATGATGATGAATGTGTATGTATGATCATAATCTATGGACTAGCCTGGTCTCGGCTTATATAATGTACCATAGGCCTAGGACAACAAGAGTCCTAGTCGGATACGTCGGTGGAGAGGAGTCCTTGTCTTGATCACCAAGTCTTGTGGAATCTTTCTCGTATATGTCATGGGCCGCCCGAAGTGGCCCATTAGTGAACCACCATGGAGGTCCTCGGCCGGATCCACCTGGCCGGGAGACGACGTAGTGAGTACCCCCTAGTCCAGGACACCGTCAGTAGCCCCCTGAACCAGTCTTCAAGTTGGGGATGCTCCTCGGTTCTTCTGAACTGTTTTTCGTCTTCGGTCGTCGGTCTTGAAACTGGTTCAAGAAATCTTCCCATCTCTGATCTTGAGGACCGCTGAGGTGTATCCAAAGAGTTCACACATCGGGTATCCGGGGAGCCCCTTTTAGTTCTCGGCCTTTATCAATGCCTTGTTAGTTTTCCGCCACACCTCGGGTTTGAAGTATTTCCCATGTGGCGGTGTCCTCTTGCATCCGAGCTCCAACGCCGGACTGCATCCGAGGTGTCATAGATCACCTTGATTCGAAAAAGTTGAAGGATTTCAACAGAGCTTAATGCCGGAAACGCTCTCTATGGAGCCAGCCATTCGCATCCGAGCTTTATGCCGGAATGCTTCCGAGGTGATGCACCACCTCGGCCTTGGGCAGATTTTTGGGGATTTTATGTCGATTGATGCAACTTACACTCTGCCGAGATGTATAACCAGTAGCCCTCAGGGTGTGTGCTGGCCTAAAATCCGGGATGCACCTGAAGGAAAACATAAAACCACTGATCCCAGTAGCCCCTGAGACTCGGGTCGATTCGCGAAATTGGCCCGAGGATCAAATCCTTGCTCGGCAACATACTTAGGAGTAGAAAAGCGGTGTGCATAGTTCCCGAGACTCGGGCTGGGTGCGGCCGACCAACCCGAGGATCGTAATCTCCTTGGAAACTATGTTGCACTTTTAATTTCCCTGCATTGAATCATCAATGCAGTAGCCCCCAAGCCACTGGTCAGCTGGGAACACCAGATCAGGGGATCGATGTACCCCTTTAACCACAATTTATGTGTAATGATTCTATGTATCCAAGTACTTTACATCATTAACGCTCGGATCCGCATTGTACAAAACTTTGTTGATCGACCATCAGCTTCAACCTCCTCGGCCAGTAGCTCGGGAGTGTTTGTCCTACTTTATAAAGCCTTTATGATGGCAAAGATTTACAGCAAACAAGGTAATCCGGCCATATGGTTTTATAAACAAAGGTACGCGGAGAGTGCTACTTGTAGTCTGCGTTGTTATTTCCCCGAAGAGGAGAGGATGATGCACTACAGTAGAGATAAGTATTTCCCTCCGTTAAGAACCAAGGTTATCAATCCAGTAGGAGAACCAAGCAATTCCGTTAAGCACACCTGCACACAAAAGAGCAAACACTTGCACCCAACGCAAATAAGAGGGTTGTCAATCCTCTTAGCGGTTATTTGCAAGGATTAAATCTTATCAAGGTAAATAGATAAACTAAAATACTAATAAAAATAAACGTAAATAAATTGCAGCAAAGTATTTTTAGGTTTTTAATATATGATAAAGTAGACCGGGGGCCAGAGTTTTCACTAGCGGCTTCTCTCTCGAACACATAGCATACGGTGGGTAAACAAATTACTGTTGGGCAATTGATAGAAAAGCAAATAATTATGACGGATTCATGGCAATGATCATGTATATAGGCATCACATCCGAGACAAGTAGACCGACTCCTGGCTGCATATACTACTATTACTCCATCCATCGACCGCTATCCAGCATGCATCTAGGGTATTAATTATGAAACAGAGTAATGCCTTAAGCAAGATGACATGATGTAGACAAAGTAAACTCA